>OX376172.1:1215000-1568871 GCA_947363495.1 Euzophera pinguis
GTACGGAATTAAACTAGGTTTTATTCTTTATTAATCTTTATCATTTTCATTTTGTTTTTCATTTATTGCTGACTAGCTGTTTCCCGCAGTTCCGCCTGCGTCAAAAAGTAACTATGTTTGACCACAGGTCTTCAACTATATTCTTACCAAATTTCATCAAAATTCGTTCAGCGATTTGGCCATAGAAGCGTAACAGACAGACAGACTTTCGCAATTAAAATATTAGCATGGAAGTATGGATGCTACTTATTTCTTAAGTACCTACCTACTCTATTCTTAAGAAGTAGATATGATTTAAAATTTACATAAATGAACTACTTCTTGTTCTCAGGTATCCCTCGCTAAAGGACGTGACGTCGTTACTTGAAATATTTTTACAAGTAGATTAAGATTTGTGTACAAGTTTATGTATATATTATATTATAATTACCTAAATATGTAAAAAATAATAAGTATGTTAATCTTTTAATAATTACTGAATATTAGCACAATTTTAATATATATCTATTTATTTTAATCTTTGTTCTTAGAAATAATTTACTTGTTTAAAATGTACCTATATAAATTTATAAATAAACAATATTATAATTATACTGATGACATTGTTTTTTTTACGTCTCCATTATTGTTAACTTATTATTAAAAACTATAGGTTTGTGCATTGAATTAAAATATCTGCAATCAGGAATCACAACAATAAGAGATTTGTTAGAACATTTATAAACGAAAAAAACAAAAGGTACCTAAATGCATAGGTATACACGTACCCTAATACGAGGGTAACTGTGCGCAATTGTTAGGGTAAGTGCAGGTAGCCTAACATGATAGGTAGATAGCTTATACGAAGCTGCATAGGTACGCGTGAATTCAGAATAGGCTTCTACTTACCTGGTGAATTCCCACAGGCAATCCAAGTAAATACCTACGAGGTACTTACTTATGGGTATTTACTTTCTAACCGTTTATTTAGACCCACATTTTTTTATACAACTACAAAGTAGACAAACAGGCATACGGCTCACCTGATGGTAACCGGTTACCGTAGCCTATGAACGCCTGCAACACGGGAGATGTCCGAGCGCGTTATAAGTAAGTAGATAAATATAAATGCTGCGTGAGTTATTATGGAAGTGCCTTGAATGTCTGACATTTTTGCATTTCTTTTTCTTCATTTAAATTCAAATTCCACGACTTAAGTCATATACATAAGGTCATGTCATGATACTTAAGTTCAAAAGAGTAAAGAGTGTTCAGGAGTGCTATTTTTGAATAGTGTGACTCGCGCAAATCGGCGAGTGGATTATGTTATTTTTGTTTGATATTGAATGATTTTCGTTCATTCAGGGAGGATTTTTATTCGATAACGAAGGATTTTGTTCGACATATACTTATGTCATACATTTCAAAAATAGGGCTCCTGATGTCAGAGGTAATATTCCAAAGAAAATATTAACTTATTGTCAAAGGGAACAAATTCAATTCAATTCAAAGAAGGAAGTTTGCTGATGCATTAGTTATTTAACGTATTGCATTAATATTGTGAAGGAACAATAATATTAAATCTACCTATGTACTTAGGTAAAGGTACCTATAAAACGTTTGTGATTATATTCTCTTTGAATACCCAATTTATTGATTTTTTCAATATGAGCTAATGCAATCCATCAAGTCGACCCCTCTTCCAGCGAATGAAAGCTGACCCCGCCCCCTTCAAACATGGCCGCACACACCTCCGACCAAGAGGTCAACAGTCACGTCACGAATGTACTCATCTTACTCGTTATCTGGAGCCTATTTTTGAATGTATGACATATATGTCGCTTGAAAATCATTCGACTAGCCAATTTTTTGCATGAGTCACACTATTCGAAAATAGCACTCCTGGAGCCCCATACTTATTAGAAATGATCCTAATAAAATTGCAACAAGAACTTTCATTTGATTTATTATTACACAGTATGTTAAACGTTACTCTTAATTTTCTATTTAACTTAGAGCTAATTGATAACTGACCCCTTTTTAGATAGTATCGATATTGATACTATCGATAATATATTTCTATAAGTACAATATTTTTTTCTATATGAGTTGAATGACGATGATTTGTGTAATGCCCGCGCAGACCATACAAGCCGGCCGAGGGAGTGGGCGAAAATCGAAGAAACCATACCTATCAGTAGGCGATTTAACTAACAACCATCAAAATAGTGGTATTTTGATTCTATCAACATTCTAAATGTGGCCTTTGGTTTCCGGATAATCGATAGGAATTAATGTAGAAAAAAATATTTCGTGCAATATAGATTTTTTAATTACGTAATGAGTATTTATACCTATTGTTATTTCAAGTCGCATGTCATAAAAATAATGAAAATAATAAAATAAACAGACATTTAAAAAAATATCTGTTTAAAGCTGCAGAAGAAAATCATAAACCTCAATGAAAAACTTTGACGCAAAGACAAAAAGATTGGCGATTTCGAGGACATTATTGGAGTTCTTCGATGAAAATATGAATAAGGAACAGGATTTATGATTAAAGACAGACATGGCAGGACCTCAGAACTCCTTAATTAGACAGGTTTCAAAGTCGACTAGATTAAAAAATACTGTTTAGAAACTATTAAAAATGTATGTAATTAATAAAGCATATGCTTGTTTTAAAATAGAGTTTGTTTGACATTTATCGAAACGCGACAATTAAGTCGTGTTTTCTGAGAATCGGCCTCTTGGAAACATGCTCGGTTTATACAACCATTTTACTTTAATAATTGTCACTGATGCAACGATTTTATCGAAAATGTCATGAGTCGATAATATCGATTTGTCTCTATCATCGTAATAATCAACCCGCCAACTATCGATATATTAATGTTATCGCTACAAGCGCTACATCACTAGATTGTGATAGATAAAGATTCATGGTTGCGTTCAATATTATTTTTCTTCTTGGTTGCGTTCCGATCAAAATGCCGGCAGGAGAAAATTATATTGAAATACTAATATCTTTTAGTATAGTTACTATTATTTAATTAAACTATTAAAAATACAATCAAACTAACAATCCATATCCATATTAATTAATATTATAAATGCGAAAGTCTGTCTGTCTGTCTGTCTGTTACGCTTTCGCGGCTAAACCGCTGAACGGATTTTGATGAAATTTGGTAGGAATATAGTTAAAGACCCGGGGTCAAACAAAGGCTACTTTTTGACGCAGGCGGAGCTGCGGGAAACAGCTAGCACTTTATTAGAAATTAGCAATTAAACAGGCTTTTTTACGGATCATGCCCTCAATCTCGCAGTTTGAACATAGGATTTTACCTACGAGATTAAAAGCAACATGGACAGACTATGAAAAAGCCGGTACAGCAACACTAGGAAGTTTGCGGATCCGTAAACCACCGTGTCTGATGGAAACGGATCCCTGAATCCAAGACTGCTCGCTTAGCTGCATATTTATTATACCTAGATTGTAAATAATTTTTGATCAAATTGTCTATTGGGTCCAAATCATGGAGTAATTACAAAGAGTCCAAATGTATATTTCCAAAGAGGACAGCGGTGCTCGCGAAGGTTAATTTAGGGACAAAAAAGGCAAAACTTCATAATCGAAAATGCAAAATGCGTACTGATTTCTAGAAATTGATGGGAATAATTTTGTAATGGAATTTTGAATATATTCTGGAATTCATTTCCCAAAAATGGGAGATCCTAGGAGGTGAAGAGTTTTTTCGTCAACTATTTTCATATATTTGGTGCGAATTGATTAAATTTATGTTTTATTAGATCGATATTGAAAAGGGTATTTTGAATGTAAAGTTCACATTTATTAAAATTTAACTCCAAACCAATTGACTAAAATTTTTTCGTAAACTTAGAGAGATCTGACAATACAGTGTTCAGTGGCATCACCTCCTAAGGTCCCATTGTCGAGGAACAATGTATAAAATTTTGATGCCAAATTTTGTATTATGTATAGGATCTATCCCTAAACTAAATATCTCTGTTAACCAAGTTCAAATCGTTCTTTACGTCAAATTTTAAGTAACATTTTGCACTTTGTAGTGTTTAGGAAAGTGCGGAAAGCATGCACTGCCGCCTCGCAACCTCCCATAACACCAAAGCCTAGTTGAGTAGGTTCATTAGGTGTTGTAATTTTGATAAAATATGAGGGACAGCAATTTTGGAGGCTAAGCGTTGTTCCAACATCAATATAATATAGTGTGTTCATATTTTATGTAACATAAGGGACGGACGGGCAGGACGGTTATACTAAGGTTTGCTTTAAAAAAAAAGGCATTGGTTATCAATTTTGGCAATCAGCTTCTATATTAAATGTAATATAGGTTTATAATGTTTGAAAAACAAAACAAATTATCAAGTAAACTTATGTCTTCTAGTAGGAACTAATATTTTTTTTAAAACATCAACATTATTCGTTATGCCCGTCTAAGGCGGGTAAAATGATTTCTGTAGGCGGGCAAAAGTAATAATAAAAAAACTAATCATCACAATCATCACAAAAATAGGATCCGCGGCCCATATATGAAGAGCATGCATCGTGTGTCCATTCCCTGCAAGTATCACACTGAATCCAGTCTTCTCTGGGTGGATGAGAATACTTTTCCTTAGGTACATACAGTGCAGTAGTAATCAGGGTGGTTTTCTTTTTCTTTAGATTTAGGTATATAGCCGCGGGTTCTTCTCTTTTTTATATTTGATGGTCCAGGTTTGTCCCCAAAAGAAACTTTTTTCTTGGCGACAGCTGCATCGTGCTTCTTTTTTTGTTCTTCTTTTATTGGCGTACTGGTCAGAATTTCAGCTTTTTGTTTTTTACGTCCTCTGGTGCATTTCTTGTTTTTTTCTTTAGGAATCGGTCGAATTTATTGCAGGATTTCTTGAAGAGATTTGTTTGTATCCCGGGAGTGACAAGCTTCTTCTTGAAGTACTTCTTCTTCAGCTATTTTCATGCGGTTGCGAAACAGCTTGCTCTAAGATTGCTTGATATGACCTATTTAAGACACTTTTTGGTTCTTCTGAAAGAGGTTCTGTCTGAACGTCATCCATTTTCTGTTGTAAAATGTTTCCTTGAGGCAAAATTTGATTCTCTTCTATCAATTCAATTGTAACATGGCTTATAATCTCGCCTTCTTGGAGAGCACTTGATTGGTCGTTATGTTGCAAAGTATTTTCCTGCGGTAAGGTATCTTTTTGCAATGTACCAGATAGGTGTTTGCTTGTGGCCGTCCAATCTCTTCATAAGTCTGATAAATTTCTGAAGGTTCAAAGTGTTCATCGCCAATAAGGTGTTTATTGAAAGGAAAAATCCCACTGGCACGAAAACCACTGATAGCGTTACCTGGTGTCGCTGCTTTTAAATATGCACCTGTGAATATTCTTGCAACATCGTATTGACCTATGGTCCTGCCAGGATGTGCTTTCTGAAAGGAATTTACTTCTATCTCAAAGTATTTTTTCAATGGTCCGTAAACTGAGACATCCAGCGGTTGCAGTGTGCGGCGGAATTGAAAGAAATATCACATTATTCTTTGTGGCAAATTCCAAAGCAGCGTAATTTTTGTGGGATTCATGATTGTCTAGCAATAAAAGAGCTTTCTTCTCTTTTGTAGGTCGAACTTTGTTAACAAACATTTGAAGCCACTCGTAGAATTTTTCTGCAGAAATCCAGCCGCTGTCAGTCGTCGATGCTTCAGAACCTGGCGGTGATCCATCAAGCAACCTCTGATCAAATCTCTTTCTTTTAAAAATGAAAAAAGGCGGTATAAAGTTCCCAGTAACGTTGCAGCAGCAGATCACTGTCGTAAGCACACCTTTCTCATTGCTGGCTACAACTCCGACTTGTTTTTTGCCATATGTTAACAATATTTTGGGTGGCTTGTTTGAAGATGTTCTTACGCCAGTCTCGTCCATGTTGAATATCATTTCGGGTGTGATATTATGCTTTTCCATGACTTCTTCGAGAAGTTTATAAAACCGTTCGACAGCCTCACGGTTGAATCCTTTCAGTCTGGCTATAGAAGTCGGCTCTGGCGTTCTCAAAACTATATTTGGAAAACGAAGTTTAAAGTTCTTGAACCATCCCTTTCCAGCCACGTTCTCCTTAAAAATTCCCTCTTTCCCTAATTTCTTTGCATATTCTCCAACTAAATGTAGAAATTCAACACGAGTTAGACCATAAAACAATGAATCCATTTTCTGCGCATAAGCTACCAGCTCTTCCTCTTCCTCTTTGGTGAAAACCGCAGTAAAGCGTCCAAGCTTTTTTGTTGATGTACCACTTTTAACATGTCTAAATAAAGTTGCGTACGGAATACCATACATTTTACTCGCGTTCAAAATTGAACTCTTTTGTGCCTCCTGCATAGCACGTTCTAAGCTGGTTTCCGACCATTTCGCACGGTCAGTTTACGTTTGTAGTTATACACCATCTAAAACAAAAGAAAAAAATTAAGATTAATTGATCTTAAATAATAAAATATTTAATTTATTGACAACAATCTCAATAAAAGACATACCGGGCAAAATGAATAATATTCTCTTTGCCCGGTTTCATAATGCCCGCAAAGTACTTGTTCTATATATCTCATTATAAGATATACACCGGTTGCTTGAGAAGCAAGTTCAAACTTGAATTTACATCACAAATAATAACACCTTCTATGGCTATTAGATATAACACTTAAACAATAATTTGCGATGTACTTACCTCGAATTATCACAATTTTTAATCTAAAAACAATTATTTTGTCGCACTGTGTAAAAAAACATGGCTTCCGCACTGATTGATGTTTGCTAACTAGCGGCAAGGCCGTGCGCATCGCACGATTACTCCATGATCGCACGACACTATTGCTCTTTCTTTCTAACAATTACTCCAGAAATGAATGAAAATATTCTTTTTGCCCGACATCTCCATATTGCCCGTACCTACCCTACCTACTTAATTTTTATTTTAATGTGTGCAAAAAAGTGTTCAATAAATAAATATAAGCAACAGCGGCGTAAGGTTCACACCAGTATTGGTAAAATGTCGGAATTAACGTTTCCTAATTACATAAAATTGATTAATTTTGTTATGGAGTTTCTTAGGTTTTCACCTGCGTCGCCCACAGCCCACAGAGCGAGATGTTTAATCCTTTAAATGTTGATGTGAAATCCCATCCAGACCTGCTGCAGAACCCGCTTTAAAAGACAGAATAGCATTCGTTACATCGCTATTTTTGATCTGCAAGCTTGCTGTTGGAGGGTCCAAAAAGTAAGGACTTGCTGGAGCTGGGGGCGTTTAGTCTGTATAGGGCCGATAAGAGATATATTAAATTCATCTTTTTTTACCATGTAGTAAGCAGGTTTTGCCAAAGGTTTTGAGCATTGGAGTTATAACATTTTTGGATTAGTCGCGAGAGATGATTAGCAACGACTCTGGCGCCGCGAAGAATACCTAAGTTTCACAATTTGAACATTATTTTTGAGATTACTGAGGCGAACGTGAAATGAATGATTAATAGAGGGTAAATTAGCAACTAAATTTATTGGTTGAGAATGTTGGCTTAAACAATTACAATGTATTTTTGAATGATTAATCTTTAAGCCTCTATTTGTTTGAAACGATTTTGGACAAAACGGACATGTGTTTGATGACGTAATATCTCCAGATTAGGTCACGGCCTGCGGCATGTACCTAAGTGATCTAAAATAAAGTAATAAAACTAAGAATATGAATAAACTTAAAAATTAACAATATAATGTATATAGAAAACGCTTAGATCATATTAATATAAAAATAAACACTTCAGATCACAACCCACAATAGGGTTACAACACGCTTCGGGTGGACACCGCACAACGTTAAACTTGACCTCATGCGGGAAACAGCATGACGGTGAGTATTCTATTTGTATAGGTACTCGGACTTAACTTTAAGTAATGCTTGTCATGGTATGTGGTATGTACGCTTGTAGGATGATTTCAAGAACTTACTTGTATCCTGAGCTCTGAAGCTTAAGTCTTGACATCTAATTATGCCATTTAACCTGTAAAAATAAAAGAGTGTGCACTTTGTTTTGTTGTGTACAAAGCTCTGGTCTCCAAGTTGCAGCATGTCGGAAGAGAAACGTCTGATTCGTTCAGCTTCGAAACCTTCCGCATTTAAATTTAAATACCACCCGGGGAAAAAAATATTGTTTTGGAATCGAACATATAGAAATTCCAGTAAAAATATATAATGAATTGAATATCCATTCAAATTGATAGGTTCTAGGAAATTAAATTCTGCCAAACATTTCAGAGTTCGATTTCAGTCTAACAATCTTTAAAATTGCAAAAACGAGGTTCTTAATGGCTCAGTCAGTTGGAGTCAATTCTGAATATATTTAAAAATAATGGGTACATAGCAAGATTGTCATTTGTCAATAATTTTGAGTGCACATACCTAATGCAGTTTCTTATCGATTCAGTCAGGGTCAATTCAGTCAAGGCAGAAAAATTTACGATGCGATATTCTACTTTCAGTTTTGTGTGAATGGTAAAAAATTGATATTTAATTACTATTAAAAAGCCCTTGAGCATTTTCCCGCCTGGTCCGAATTAACCATTTGAAGAAAATTCGGGATGTCATACAAAACAATGTACGTATATTTATTACTAGCTGTGCCCGCGACTTCGTCCGCGTGGAATAGTTATTTTGGAAATCATGGGCGAGCGCTCATCACGCGGCGCGTGTGAATTTTGTTTCAGAGTTATTTTAAAATTGTATTATCTTATAAGATGTTTATTGAAATTAAGTGATGTCAAAGACAATTTTGTTCACAGTTAAATACTCTTAATCAATAACATATTTATTTGGATAAAGAATAATATTATTATGTTGATACAACTCTGACAAATAATTTGTAAAAATGGTTATTGTGAGTTAATCTTAAAAGATTAGACATATACTGTCGCGGACATTTTTTTAGATAATTTAAAGAGGAATAATTCTTTCATACATATTTTTTGGGTATCTCGAACGGTTTTCGCAGCGCACGCAACGGAAGCCCTCAAAGATGAATAATTTCCCCCGTTTTTTCCACATTTTCGACTGTTTCTTCGCTCCTATTAGTCGCAACGTGATGTTATATAGCCTAAAGCCTTCCTCGAAAAATGATCTATCCAACACAAAAAGAATTTTTCAATTCGAACCAGTAGTTCCTGAGATTAGCGCGTTCAAACAAACAAACAAACAAACTCTTCAGCTTTATAATATTAGTATAAATAATAAATTATTTAAGTACAACAAACATTGAAAATTAGAAATGTCTATGTTTGTTGTATACTGAAATAATTTTGCAATAACAACAATAATAAGCATTAATACATAAAGTAAAAACTAACAACAATAATAATAACTTCAAAATGTAAAAAACTATATAAAAAATAACAATGATCAAACATTGGTAACATCACCACAGCGTGTTATATCAATAAATTATAGAAGGAAAATTCAATATGAATATCTATAAACCAGCCAGGCGCTCTGTCTCCGGTCCTATAAGAGATATGGAGACCTCCAGTCGCCAAACTTTAACAGTCTATCGAAGTCTATCTATAGCCACTTCGCCACACCTAAAATACTAGATACTTAACAATGTAGAGTAAGTATTTGAAGTACCTGATGGATTTAAAATAAACGTCTTAAAGGCTAACCCTTTGAAATCCTATTAGTCTACAATCAGCTAACAATTTTTGAATGTATGACATACTAGCTGATTCCCGCAGCTCCGCCTGCGTCAAATATTAGCCTATGTTCATACCAAATTTCATCAAAATCCGTTCAGCGGTTTGGCCGTGAAAGCGCAACAGACATACAGACTTTCGCACTTATAATATTAGTATGGATGGATAAGGAAGTATGGATATGTCAATTCAAAATCATTCGATATCGAACGAAAATTATTCGACTCGCCGGTACTGCGTGCGTCACACTTTCACAAATAGCACTCCAGCAGACTTTATTTTGGATTCAAAATTATAAAAAATTTACAACCATTTATTATGTCTTATTCCTTTGTTGTTGTTTTGCAAATAACTTAAGTTGTAGACTTGTAGTTCAAAGAGAATTCTTTAAAAATCGTAAAAACGTTGCAAATTTTCTTAAAAAATACTGATAACATTGTAAGCGGCAAAGGATAAAAGGATTGAGCACATTGTTTCAGAACAGATGCCTAAATGACGTCACCTGGAGTGCTATTTTTGAAAACTGTGAGTCACGCTTTTGCGTGAGTCTGCGATTCGAATAATTATTGTTTAATACCGAATGATTTTCGTTCGATATTAAAGAATTTTTGTTCGATATCGAACGGCAGAATACCTAAGAATGGTTACTTATAAAGGACAAACTGGCCGTTAATTCTCTTATTTTACATAGTGCCCAATTGAATCGTAATTGGATCGCAATGTCAGCTTTTGACATTTTTGGTATTCTGTTACTAATATTAAGACCAATCATATTCCATTGGCATGCTATTGAACTGCAACTGGAAAATATGCTAATCAAAAAATCAATTCTTTCAATAATCGGTACTTTGTTATTTATTTTATTTACATTTTTTCTACTATTACTATTCAATTACGTTTTAGTTGCAATTAAAGATTCAAAATTGTGTTATCGGAATACCAATATTAATAAAAAATGCATTGTAATTGAGTCGTATTGAGAATATCAGTTGCATGGTATTTTAAAGTTTATAAGCGGAATTGACCCCTTGAGCAAGTGTTATGAACCCCAAAAGTTTGAATTCGTATCTATTTTTAAAACTGATGAAATTGCGTCCATGGTGCGCAAGAATTTCCAGCTATAGCGAAGTAAAATAAAGCTACATATTTGACCTGTGTATGTAATATGTATGTTTGTATATCCGTCCCAACGAATGGCTTGAACGATTTCACTAAAAAATACAGTATGCAACTGAAATGAATGTTTTCGATTTCAGTCTAACAATCATTAAATTTCCAAAATAGAGGTTCTTAATTGGCTCAGTCAGTTAAAGTAAAAAAAAAAAATTAAGGTTATATTTTTTTTTAATGGGTAGCAAACCTAGCAAGATTGTCACTTGTCAATAATTTTGAGTGCACATACCCTAATGCAGTTTCTTATCGATTCAGTCAGGGTCAATTCAGACAAGGCGGAAAAATCTACGATACGATATTCTACTTTCAGCTTTGTGTGAATAGCATAAGATTTATATTTAATTACTATTTAAAAAGTGCTCAAGCATTTTCCCGCCTGGTCTGAATTAACCATTTGAGGAAAATTCGGGATGTCATATAAAATAATGTACTTATTATCATTATAATAATTTATTTAAGTATAGAACAAAACAATGAAAGAAACTACTTAATTCTAGTTGATTTTGGTAATTTCATTGATAAATGAAACTAGTAATAACAACAATATTACTTAAGCATTTATGCTAAAACTAACATCAAAACAAATCATTGACTAATCAATGTTGCAATCACAACAATAATAAGCATTAATGCTAAAAGTCTAAACTAACACTACTACTAACTGGAATCGAACCTACGATCTCCGGGGTTAACCCGGAACCCCATATTTTTTTATTATTCCTTTAGTCATATTGCCAGCTTATTTATTAGCTTTGAAGCGTTATTTTTATTAATTTGTACTCACAAATGAACTGTATGAATATTATATACTTATAAGTTAAGTAGATCCCACATTTCAAATATGACATTAATTATGTTTTTCCTGTAATTAATACATAGACAGAAATACATTCTAAGTAGTAAGTACTTATGAAAAATTGACGCTTTCATAACTATGTCCATGGCAAATACGAGTATATTTGGATCGGTTACAGTTTAATAATATTATTTAGGCACTTTTGTTAGGAACTGTTGCTACTTCTATAATTATCATTAATTATCTGTCTTAGTATCACAATAACAACTTACCTAAGTACTTAGTACCTATAGATTACTTAATCATTGTTATTCAATCAACTTAAAACTTATTTCGCTCATCAGTTAACTAACGCATAATCCTCTGCAATTTCCGCCGGAACAGTGACATTAGCGAACTAATTGGTCTGAAGTATTCAGACACAACAAAGAGACAATACCTACAATAAATTCCTTCAACCCGGAACGCAGTAAACAACCATTTTTTACAATTATAGCGATAACGATTGTTTTTTATGTACGTAGGAAAAGTACCGATCTACAGAGAGAGAGTTAGAAGATATGTAACTTATACTCCTAGAAAGATTTCTTAAAGTTGTGTGGTTTCTTTGTTTCCATCCGGAGTATTAATTCTCTAACTACATTGTTTGTAAAACGGTAATAAAACGGCCAGTATTCTTTCTAACATGAAAATATGTTCATGCTCTATTTTATTTTTGGTAAAGTAATTAACTGAAAAAATAATACTTATAGAAAGACGTACTATTTTGGTTACTTCTGACTCGTCCCCTCTCGTGCCTCCTCGACTCGAGCTGGTCTCTCACAGCTCACCAGCGCCAGGCGCACGCTATTCTTTGTCTTCGATCCGGTAACAGATAATGAGACCTCCAACCGCCATATTTTAACACTCTGTCTATATCCACTTCGCCACACCTAATCTTATCAATTTACTTGCATACTTATATTTTCTTTTGTTATGTGAAAGAGATAGACAGATACGACATTATTTCTCTTACCCGCAACCTCTGGTTCAAAGGCCATAACCACTGGACCACAGAGGCGGTTAAAATAATAGTTATTAACGTTAACTAATAATAGTTACGTGGTCCTTCGGTACCTGCATCTCCGCCTTCCGCGCCCCGTGCCGCCACCCTCGACCGTCCCTCCCCCTCCACCCCAAACATGGCGTCAAGGGCAGATCAGGTAATCCAGGTAATCTCTGTCCAGGAACCACCAGTATCCAACGGTCTGACCACAACGTAACTTGTGCTTTGCATTGCTTACTGTACGTGTGTATACTAAGTCTAAAAAAATTATGAACATTCCTGCATACATGTTCAGGGATCCCAGGATTGCAAGATTCATAAATGAGGTGAGTTTCTTTTTTTCTTCAAATTTATTACTTATTAGAATTTTTAGTTTGGAAATTGTTTATTATTCAGTAAAGAATATACTTAATTATCCACCGGGCCCCATTTATACTTAGTTCTTATAATGTTTTATAAATTACTTTTTTTATTTTAAGTTTTTGCTAGTTTCTAAATCAAAATTTTCTATAAATAATTAAAATGGGGATGATTATTTATTTTCTCTTACTACTTATTTATTAAAGTTTAGTTTTTTACATCCCATAAACCTTAAAAGAATGAAAATTAACACTGTTAACTTAAAACCAAACAATTTCTTATCTATCCATTTATTATCTAAAATGAATGCCTTCAAAAGCCATTATGTAGATACCTTCTATAACCCACTATCGTCAGTTACCTTAAGTCCGTAAATAATGTTTCATTCATGCATTTGCATTCACTAAATTAGAAATATCAATTAGGCATTTTGTACATTTTCAAACTGGTGAAAGTCCGTTTCATAAATCCAAAATTACAACAAACTTTTATAAATTATTATAATCTTATCTTACTTATAGTAAAAAAAAAGTTTTTCCTCGTAAAGAATAAAAAAACTAGGTTATTTTCAAAATATGTAAACTTTTTCTTTTACACTGACGTGACCTCCACCGTGCATACTGAGGGGGAGTGTAGGTACGCAATACAGCAACACGGAAGAAACAATAATTTTCTTTTTGCACAAGTATTATATTCCGGATAAAGTTACAACATTTAATTTACAAGACTTAATTAGTTCGACAACAAGATAATTAAGTACCTGCCTTTGAAATAAACAAGTAAGTAAGTTTTTGGGCTTATTTATAGATTCTTCTTTTAGTTGGAAAACACAAATTGACAATGTTTGTAAAAAAAGTAAACAGTTTCTCTTACGCTTTGTATAAACTGACGAGAGTATCAAATAGAAACACTCCCCTCATCTCCTATTTTGCCAACGTTGAATCCGTTATTAGAAATGGTTTATTGATTTGGGGAAATGGTACAAAGTGCATTCGCGCCATGTGTGGTGTTGCTCCATATCAATCATGTAAGCCTAATTTTAAAAAGTAAAAGTACCTGTACCATGCCTGTATATACAAGAGATTTGCATTTTTTTTAAATATCCGAGATGTGTTAGAAATACTGAACGGCTTGTTTATAATGTCACTCCAAAAACAGAGGTTCAAAAAAAATTGTAATGGAGTGTGTATACTCGTAATTGTGTATAATAAACTTCCAGATAATATTATCTAAGGAACTACCCTTTAATCAATTTAAAAAGGATTTAAATAAATGGTTATTGGAAAACTTATTTATTCTTTAAATGACTACCTGGCAGCGGCGTAGAAAACGATTGTGTGACTGTAATGTGTGTTTATTTTATTTTCATTGACATTATATAAAAATAAAAACGTATCAATTCATGTCATTACATTTCGAATTATGTATGTAGTAAGTAGATTTTATCTTCAGTCATTAAATTTGCATACTGTTTTCAACGGTTAGATAGGAAAGTTCGTTATTATGTAATTATATCATACCCTTCTATTGCAAATAAAGAATTTGAATTTGATATGTCATGGTTTACTACATGGTAGATTATAATATGCTTTGTTATGAGATAACAGGTAGCTATTTCCACGAATTACAATCTAATGTTGTAAGTACAGATTTTTGTTGTAAAGTATCAAAGTTGAGATAATGTTTATTTTCAGCCGTCAAGCAAACGCTCCCAAGCGGAAGCGCACCTCGCCAGACTCCGCGACAACGCTGCGCACGCGCCGCTTCCGCCGCAGCTCTCGCCCTCCCTGTCAACACCGGTTGGACGGGTTCACAGGAGTAAACGCGCCATCACTGTGGACGTCCATCCTGAAATTCTGGATGGAATGGCAAAGAGGACGAAACTTAATTCTGATGGGTACGTATCTCAAGCTAACTAACTGATCAAAATATTGCACAGAAGAGATCTTTTTTCCTGACTTAGTCGTATCCATATTCTATCACAATTTTTACTGAACCTAAGGAAAGTTAGATTGTACGAAATAAAGTATCGACATAATTAAATCTTTACCATACGAACATTATCTATTACTGTATAAATTCTGATCCAACTTTCTATTTCAGCATCTTCAACGATAACCATGGCACCTCCGAAACCGAGGTTTCTAGACGTCTCCTACCCCTTCCGGCAACGCAATTTGGGCACAAAGGCACTGCTCCGCTGCTTTCGCAGCCTATATCTTTGGGTGGTAATATATATTTACTTACTGTTTTTTTTGTTTTTAAATATAAATTGATTCTTTTTTTATTATTCAATCGATAGTACTTAATCATTAAATTCATAAGCTCACGCAGAAATTCTTAAATTTAAGGTTTTAGTTTTATGTTTATATTTTCAATGAATTTAAATTTCATAGGACTAGACGTGAACCAACTCTTCGCAAGTCTAGTAGCGACGGGGCTAGTGCCAATAAAGCGGATTGAAGAAGAGACAAGTTCGGATTCCGAGACGCCTAAATCAGAGGAAGAAGCCAGCGATCAATTGATTGAAGCGAGCGATCGCAGCGAAGTGGATCTATTGAACGGACAGACGCTCAAAATGTAAGCTTTATTCATTTTTCCCGTTGTTGTTAGAAAACATCTATCTGTCAACTTTTATTTAACATTTGTCACAAATGGATCTACTCTTAATTGTGCATTACCATCTCACTATCCTTTCAGAGTTAATACATTGCTCTGTTTGTTTTAGCAAACGGCCGGGTGTAGTAGCGCAGCTGTACGGCGGCATGCAGTGCAGCAGCTGCGGCATGCGGTTCCCGCCGCGACACTCGGACCGCTACAGCCGGCATCTGGACTGGCACTTCCGGCAGAACAGAAGACATCGGGAATCCGCCAGGAAGGCATTTTCCCGACCCTGGAACTACAGTCTGCCGGACTGGATGCAGTGCCAGGAAGAGGACCCAGTGAAGGTGAAAGGTAAGTCTTTAAACAAAGCCTATATAAACATTATTCAAAAATATAGCTCTGTATGCTGTAGGTTTGGAAATATTATGATTATTCCAAAGAACACTTCCATGGCGCGCGGGAAGAACTTGATAACTCCACTTACATGTTTTTTTTATTCGTTCATTCACTTTCTATGCCTATGCTGAATCACCTAATAAAAATTGACAGCTCAATTCGTTCATTATTTGAGGACATATTTTATTTCGTTGTATGTGGATAACTCTATAATCAGCGTTTATTTTTTTGACAAAACGATGTATCAATTTACGAATCACAATATTTTTTTATATTTCGTTATATCAACTCACGACCTGAATACGAAGTTCAGTATGTAAGTTGACATGTGGATTCGTATTTATGAAAATTTGAACTTTTCTCTATTGTAACTCGATTACTTTGGTTGTTCAGTTTTGCTCGGTACAGAATGAATTTTATTTATTGGACATTTTTATTTATACAGTTAAACTGACATAATTTTTGATTTCAAATATAATAACTATTGTTTTATAAGACTAGTCAAAGCAGTACATGATATTGTTATTAGATAAGTACATAGTTAGTTCTCGTCAGCGTTGGGTGTAATTAATTATTATTTTATTTCATTAAAAATTCTAGGAAAAGTAATTGACCTACTTTGATTCAAATTACATTAAATTGAAATTCTTTTGTTATAATTTGTAGAGTCAATTACACCAGATTTTAGATTTTTAAGTTTTTAGTTTTAATTTAATTTTAGTTTGTAGTTTAGTTTATGTTAAATTGAATAAATAATTTACTTCGTTTGTAATTTTAATTACTTCTAATTCTAATTCACCAAAATAGCACACACTTTCTTAACAGATGTGTGAACGTAGTATTGAAATTTATAATAACGCCTCCTTTTATATGATTTATATAATTCTTTGAGTTAAGCTTTCGTGAAATATTTTTTTTATTTTGCAACTTTCAAAGAAATTTAACATGTAATTAAAGTATTGATATTAATTCATTTAGTTTAATAAATAATTACAAGTAAATTGTAGTTGAAGATTCAATTACAAACTACAAGTAATTGTAGTTGCTAATTACATTTTGTGATACCAACACAGTGTGCAATAAAGATTGGTGTACAATGCTAGATTGTAAATTAATAATAATTAGTATGTTATAATATACATAAAGATCCAGGGTGGCAACTGATCCAGGCTGGCAACTCCAGCTTCAAGGACGAGGTCTTTCTACGAATCCGACTCGGCTGGGCGGCATTCGGGAAGCTACGTAGCGTCTTCTCGTCCAAATAATAAAAAAAATACCTCAGTCCCTTAAAACTAAGGTCTTCGACTAGTGTGTGTTACCAGTGATATCATATGGGTCCGAAACGTGGTCTTTGACTATGGACCTCATAAGAAAGCTTAAGATCGCCAAGAGAGCTATGGAGAGGGTGATGCTTGGTGTTTCCCTACGAGATCGAATCAGAAATGAAGAGATCCGTAGGAGAACAAAAGTGACAGACATAGCCCAGCGGATTAGTTCTTTGAAGTGGCAGTGGGCGGGACACATAGCACGGAGAACCGATGGCCGATGGGGCAGAAAGGCACCGCGTATCGGTAAACGCAGCGTTGGACATCCACCGACCAGATGTTCAGACGACTTGAAAAAGGTCGCAGGCAAACTGTGGATGCAGACTGCTGCCATCCGATCATTTTGGAAATCATTGGGAGAGGCCTATGTCCAGTAGTGGACTGACTGCGGCTGAAATGATAATGATGATAATGCACATAAAATTAAAGCTATACATACCTAGCCTATACATAAAAATACTGTTTTGGTTATTTTAACTGAAATATGTTTATGACATTAAGTACCTGTCATCAATATAATACATATTTTGACTGGAAAGCACTAATAAATATTTTAGTTAAAATATTCGAGACATATTTTTAGTGGATGAATGGGTTTGTTTTTTTCTCTTATTACACTACATTCTATATCAAGGTGTTTTTCTTAGTCAGGTTAATCTCTTATCTATCACTTGTACGTTTTCAATTTTAAAAGATATATCTATTTCAGCAACATGAATCGAATAATTTATTATTATTATTCGTTTGAAACACATCATTAAATACAAAACGATTCCACTGATGTGGTAGTAAAGTGTGTGCTAGTAAAACTTTTGTTTAGTTGTATGTCTGATTGTCTTTGTTTTATTTCTATTTCCTTCAATATTATCAGCCCATACATCATTATGGCTAACATCAGATGGCGTATTATGACCAATAAAAAGCTATTAGATCATCTTGTAATAGAAAGAATAAAAATCATTCTGATCCTGGGCATAATAACAGCGTTTGGCTGGCTGGTGACAGTTGTATTTGGATGCAAAGTGTGCAGATGACTTTGCTAGTACTATTCTTTAAAGAATTTTAAAGTTAAAATTATGGAGTAAAAAATACTGGATAAGTCGTTTATACATCGATAAGTGTGTCAGTCAGTTGATAAGTCGTAAATTCGTATGACATGTCGATTTTTTTAAAAACTACGCCAGCTTATGCAAATAACGCGGCGTCATTCAAAAGAGCCCAAAATTCACATTAGAACTTTAACATGTAAATATGCTGTTTTTGAGATATCAAGTTCTTCCCGCGCGCCACGGACTTGAGCATAATGCTATTATAAACTTTCGTAATTAACACGCATTCCTTGTCATAGTACTGTCTGCCAATTAGTGATCTTCATAGAATGCACGTCAGAACTCTAAGGTTGAAAGCAGGATGCTAATAATTCCTAACTAAGATTGGTTGTGTTACCCTTGTCACACACGAGATACGTTGTATGAAGTGGTAGTGGTTCTGACGATGACTATAATCGATTAATACTTATCACTTTTTTCTAAAATAGATAATAGTAATAGAAAACTTATAAACTAAATGTAACCTAAACTCTTTTTCTTGT
Source organism: Euzophera pinguis (assembly GCA_947363495.1). Classification (NCBI taxonomy): domain Eukaryota; kingdom Metazoa; phylum Arthropoda; class Insecta; order Lepidoptera; family Pyralidae; genus Euzophera; species Euzophera pinguis. The sequence goes on from OX376172.1 coordinate 1,234,026, forward strand.
CACAGAAAGTCGTCCCTCGTCTCGTGTAGTGTGCGCCTCCGCCGCAGTTCTGCCCTCCGCGCCCGCGGGAACCTCTCTACACGCGGCGTGTGCTTTGTGCGGAGACAGTTTCCATGTCTTCTTCCATGACGACGAGGAGGAATGGCACTTGCGGAACGCTGTCTCCTATCGAGGGCAGAATTTCCATCCTGAATGTTGTGAGGACTATAAGGTAAGCGAACCGCGATTTAATGTGATGTCATTTATAAGGGGTCACATATAACATATGTTCTAAAACCACTGAGCGCACTCAGATTAATTATTTATAAGTACAGAAAACTCGTGTACGGAATTGAACTAGGTTCAAATCAAATCAAATCAAATCATTTATTGCTTCCTTAATGTATATATACAGATGTTGTCATAGAAATTAAGAACAATTAAGGGCCCTGACGGGCGCTGCAATGGGAGAGGGGCCATTTTGTACACTAATAAAGGCAAGTAGTATATTTAATTTCGTCATATTTGTTAAATTAATTATTGCATTAGTCATATTTTTATTATTTAATTATCGAAATATAAGTATTATTACTGATTGGAATCTATGTAATGTCATTTATTTATAATTTGTTTATGTAGGTAAATATTTTGGTAAATTAATTAACTTCTAGATTATATATTTCTCTTTGTCATCCAAGTATTCATTTACAGAGTAGTAACATCTGCTAATCAGAAATTCCTTGATGTGTTTTAAAAATGTTTTATAATTTTCTATGTCTTTTATTGCTTCCGGTAGTTTATTATATAATTTAATGGACATGACTAGAGGACCAGACGAGTGTAATCGAAGGCGCGATGTGGGGAGTTGTAATCTATTTTGATGTCGAGATTTATATTTGGTTTCTATGTCTTTCCTTCTTGTGAAAAATTCCGGATATTTACGCACAAATTTACATGCTTCTAAAATATAAATGCATGGTAGGGGCAGTATTTTATATTTCTTAAAGAATGGTTTGCAACTGTCTATCTGTTTTATGTTAGTCATTATTCGAATCAGTCTTTTTTGCAATGTAAATGCACTGTTCCAGTCAGTTCCACTACCCCAGAGTACCGTGCCATAACTCAGCCACGAGTATGCGTAGGCATAGTAGGTAATTAGTGCCGTTTCAATGTCCGTATTTTTTTTTACTTCTCTAAGTGCATATGCAAATTTAGATAGTTTAGCGCATAGTTTTTGCATATGGGGCTTCCAATTGATGTGACTGTCTATTTCTACGCCCAGCAAGGTGAAAATGCTTACTACCTCCAACTCTATCCCATTAAAATTCACCTTTAGATTTAATGGTGGTTTTTGATGTGGGTGGAAGACCATTAGTTTGGTTTTAGAAAAATTAACTTCCAGATTATGATCATTCAGCCAGTCTGCAGTTTTTGCGAGAATTTCTGTGACTTGTTTATTGAGGTTCACGGTATTTTTATTGGCTGATGTTAGGATAGAGACATCGTCAGCAAATAGGACACAGTGTTCTTTTATTATTGTTGGGAGATCGTTAATATATAGTAGGAACAGAAGACATCCAAGCACGCTTCCCTGTGGAATAGAAGAGGTCATAGGTAAACAGTCAGATCGAACATTTTGTATAGTGCTAGTGTTATAATTATAATATTCCATTTCCACATACTGTTTTCTATCCGTGAGGTATGAGGCGAACCATTTGTGCGTCACTCCTCTGATCCCGACCCCATACAACTTATCCAATAGAATATTATATCTGACCCGATCGTAGGCTTTAGTCATGTCTAGTAGTATGCCAATGCCATAGTCACCGTTATCCAATGTTTTTAATATTTCCTGAATGTATTTATATACGGCAAGTATGGTCGAACGATTTTTTCGGAAGCCATTTTGGCATTCATTGAGCAGTTTATATTTTTCTAGATAATTGTATACGCGGTTGGCCATTGCTCTTTCGAAAATTTTTGAGGCTGTTGGCAGTAGCGCAATTGGACGGTAATTGTTAAGATCAGTTTTATCGTTTTTTTTATGAATGGGTTTTATCACAGAAATTTTTAACAATTCAGGAAATACTCCCTCGTTAAATGATTGGTTTATTAATAAGGTAAAAGGTGCAGTGAATTCATCTGCACATTCTCTAAATAAGTTTGGTGGCAGTTCGTCAATGCCATGGCTCCTTTTATTTTTTAAGTTTCTAATAATTTTATTTATTTCTTTTTCATTAGTGGGTCGCAGAAAGAAGCTATTTTCAGAGGTGCAGTTTACTGGTCTTGTTGCTTTTTTTGGTTTGTCTTTTCCTGCTATGGAAGCAAAGAAGTTGTTAAAACTGTCAGCTATCTGTTTGGGATCAGATACTATCGATTTGTTAACACGTAATTCTATGTTATTCTTTTCCTTTCTACATTTTTTATTTGTGCATTCGTTTACTACGCTCCACATCGTTTTAACTTTATTGGATGATTTTTTAATACGGTTTTTATAGTGTAGTTTTTTTGCGGTGACAATAGATTTTTTTAATATACTTTCATATTTTTTGTAATATTTGTGAAGTACTTCATTGCTATTTGTTCCTAAAGTAAGAAGTTTTAACAATCGTTTATTATTACAGGATTTTTTAATTCCAACTGTCAGCCAGGTTTTTTTTACTGTTTTATATAACTTTATTTTTTGTTTTGGAATACATATTTCTAAAATTTGTAGTATTGTGTTGTGGAATATTTCATAATTTTTAGTTACGTTTTTATTTTCTAATAGGATTTCGTGCCAATTTACGTCTCTAAGCTTTGATTTAAAGAAATGAATATTTTTTGAGCTAAATAATCTTTTTTCAGTATGCCACGTATTATTTTTGGTTATTTTTTGGTTTGATTTAAGGTTCAGTATTGTCGCAGAGTGGGCTGAAAATCCCAATTTCTCGACTCTTGTCCGTACGTTTTCATTGAAGTTTGTGAATATAAGATCTATACAGGTCGCTGAAGATTTAGTGAAGTGTGTAGGCACATTTATATGTTGAGTGAATCTATATTCTGTCATTTTCCTTAGAAACTTTTTGATAACGGGTTTATTTTTTATTGCATTTATATTAAAATCACCGCCTATGATTATTTTATGTGATGGGTATTTTTTATTTAGGTATACTAGTATTTTATCTAACTGTAAGTTAAAAACGTCGGCCCTTCTTCCGTTCCAGTACAAAGAAATTAATACAATGTTTTCCTTAGGTAATTCTATAGCACACAGTTCCAAATTATATTCGATTGACATTTTTGTGATGTCCGGTATTTCTTTTGATTCTATGGTTTCTTCAAGCATGATGCAGACTCCACCTCCTTCATATTTCCTTCTACAGTATGACGCCGCAATCTTATATCCATTGAGTTTTACTAGGCCGATTTTCTCTTCTGTAAGCCACGATTCTGAAACGCAAATGGCTGTATATCCTGGATTTTGGTCAATGTACGATTCTAGTAGATGCTGCTTATTGTAGATACTTTGAAAGTTTTGAAATAGTATTTTAAGTTGCTGTTCTGCGACGAAAGGAATAATTACTTCGATTTGTTTGCCTATTTATGCTGGATTGATTAACCAATTCGGTGTTGTGTACATCTATCTTCTTTCCCTCTATATATAATTCATTATTTCTTATAACAGCGTATTTTCCTTTGCTACGTGCCTTAAACATCTCTTCTTTCAGTGATCTCATTTCTTTCAATTTCTTTTCGTCCATAAATTGTGATACTGATAGGCCGGTGTCGCGAAAATAATGGGTATTATTAATGATATATTTGGTCATTTTTTTGCTAATAAGTTCGATCATAAGAGGTCGATTTTTATTATCGTGAAATCTTCCTATTCTATGGGTTTCTTCGATATATCCAAGTATATCTATGTTTAGTATGTCACGAAAAGCTTCAGATATTCTACTGTGTAGGTCATATTCAGATTCCTTATTGTATTCGGGCAGGCCATAGAGCACAATTTTTTTATTACAATCAGATATTGTTTGTTGGTGAGGGATTGTGGGGACTTTATCAAGTTTTTCGATTTCCTTAATTAGTGTTTCGTTTTCCCCTTGTAGTTTTTGTATTTGAACCATAAGATCTTCAATGTCCTTTTTTCGTTGGTTATTTTCCTGATACAGTGTGGTAGTATCCTGTTTTAGTTCTCCTTTGAGTTTGGAAATAGATTTATTAATTTCAGATGTTATTGTGCTCTTCAAATCTGAAATTATTCTTTTATTGTTCTCTTTTAGCTGAGAAGCTATTAAATAGCTTAAGTTTTCCAGTGTTAGTTCTGTTTTTATATTCGAAGTTTCTTTATTTAAGGTATCCCCAAGAATACTCAAGTCTTCAGAACATATTGATTCATTTATCTGTTCGGCATTTTTATTTCGGATTGTCACATTACTAACACCAGGCGAGGGACCCGGCGACGGGGCAGCGGGACGCGTGTCATGTTGATCACGATGTCGTACGGGGGTGTTGGTGTTATTTACCTTTGGCATTTTACATATACACATTTGACAGCGCCAAGCTTGTCTATGTTCTTTTGTCAGAGTGTTGTAGAATCTGTTGGTCGATACATTTGCACACTCCAAATCATAACGTTCGTTGCATAAAGTGCAGTCTAAGTACTCCTTGCTTGAGATTTCCCGTTTACATCCTCCACATTTCTTTTGAATTGTTGTCATAATGATACTGATTGCGCCCCCTAACGGCAGACTCATACAACAATTAGGAGGTGTAAATTAATTGGTGGGGCAGTTTTGTCAGTGCTTAAGATATCGTGCTTGATCCAAATTATAGTTTAATGTGTAGTCTTAAGAGCAACGTGTAGATGGCGTCTGTGTGGCTGCTTTTGGTGGTAATTTGGTATCGGTAGCAAGCCTTGGTTTAGATATTTTTCAGCTGTTTGGTGGTCAATTAATATACTTCAGTGCGCTGTTGCCATGCTCTGTTGACGGTACTATTGTAAATTTTTCCAGTTTAGTTGTTTTTAGGGGCCTTAGGATCTCAAATTAACGGTATAGTACGTGATTCTTAGATTTTCCGGTAGATGGCGTTAGTAACATCGTTTATTCTAATAAATTTTGTTTCGTTTCACAATATTGAATATCAGGGCGTAGTTTGTGGGTTTTCGCATAGATGGCATTAGTTTGTATGGATGTTGTATCAGCTGTTAATGTCTTTGTTTGTTTTTAAGTAATAATTTCAAAATTTAACCGACATAGATAGGCAAATTTTCTATTTAGGAACTGTTTCACTGGTTAAATTTCACTGCATTTTATTGAGTAGAGTACCATATTAATAAAATACGTCCAAGGAACACAAAATTTGGTTGGTTTTCACAAATAAATTCACTTTTAATGTCCACTGTTTTAGTCACGTTTAACGTTCACAATTGTTCGTACTTTCTCAAGATAACACTTGTACTGTTAGTTCATTTCAAAAGTCACTTGGTTATGTACATTTTTCTATGTTATTCACTGATTTACTATTTTATTTATTAAATTTTTCACAGAGCCGATGTGTCTCGCGCAATATAGATGGCGCCACCTCGCGCAATGTTTTATTCTTTATCATTTTCATTTTGTTTTTCATTTATTGCTGACTAGCTGTTTCCCGCAGTTCCGCCTGCGTCAAAAAGTAGCTATGTTTGACCACAGGTCTTCAACTATATTCTTACCAAATTTCATCAAAATTCGTTTAGCGATTTGGCCATAGAAGCGTAACAGACAGACAGACTTTCGCAATTAAAATATGAGCATGGAAGTATGGATGCTACTTATTTCTTAAGTACCTACCTACTCTATTCTTAAGAAGTAGATATGATTTAAAATTTTACACGAAAAATCCTACTCTTACACCTATTTTATCTCTATTTGAACACATTACTTATATGAACTACTTCTTGTTCTCAGGTATCCCTCGCTAAAGGACGTGACGTCGTTACTTGAAATATTTTTTACAAGTAGATTAAGATTTGTGTACAAGTTTAGGTATATACTATATTATAATTACCTAATTATGTAAAAAATAATAAGTGTGTTAATCTTTTAATAATTACTGAATTTTAGCACAATTTAAATATATATCTATTTATTTTAATCTTTGTTCTTAGAAATAATTTACTTGTTTAAAATGTATCTACCTATATAAATTTATAAATAAACAATATTATAATTATACTGATGACATTGTTTTTTTTTTTTACGTCCCCATTATTGTTAACTTATTATTAAAAACTACAGGTTTGTGCATTGAATTAAAATATCTGCAATCAGGAATCGCAACATTAAGAGAAAGAGATTTGTTAGAACATTTATGAACGAAAAAAACAAAAGGTACCTAATTGCATAGGTACACTTACCCTAATACGAGGGTAACCGTGCGCTATTGTTAGGGTAAGTGCAGGTAGCCTAACATGATAGGCAGATAGCTTATACGAAGCTGCATAGGTACGCGTGAAAAATTCAGAATAGGCTTCTACTTACCTGGTAAATTCCCACAGGCAATCCAAGTAAATACCTACAAGATACTTACTTATGGGTATTTACTTTCTAACCGTTTAGACCCACATTTTTTTGACAAAGTTGACAAACTGGCGTACGGCTCACCGGATGGTAAGTGGTTACCGTAGCCTATGAACGCCTGCAACACCGGAGATGTCACGAGCGCGTTATAAGTAGATAAATTTATTTTATTTATTTATTATCATATAAAAGGTCTTACAAAACATTGAGTAGGTATTAACTTAGCATATATAAATGCTGCGTGAGTTATTATGGAAGTGCCCTAAATGTCTGGCATGTTGGCATTTCTTTTTCTTCATTTACATTCAGATTCCACGACTTAAGTCATATACTTAAGGTCATGTCATGATACTTAAGTTCAAAAGGGTAAAGAGTGTTCAGGAGTGCTATTTTCGAATAGTGTGACTCACGCAAAATCGGCGAGTGGATTATGTTATTTTTATTCGATAACGAAAGATTTTGTTCGACATGTACTTTTGTCATACATTTCAAAAATAGGGCTCCTGATGTCAGAGGTGATATTTCAAAGAATGATAGTGTAAGCCTAGGTAAATTATACTCCAATCCGGCAATTTAAAATAAACACTTTATTTACACCACACTTTATTGTTTATTACAAAACTAAACCTTTTAAACGAATAAATACTTCGATTATTAATACAAGGTACACACTTTTAGCGGATCACAATCACACGACCATATCATTCGCGCGTTCTCACCAGAATGCCCTCACCAGCCAAGTTTTAGTCCCCAGTTTCCGCCATTCATCCCTTTTCCCCTTCCATAATGTTTCCATTTAAAAACCATAATAGATTATTTTAAAACCAATAAGTAAAATGCTAGAATTTAAATCTTGAAATTATTCTTCTAAAACATAATTTCTTAAAAATATTGTGGCAAATAAAAAGTACCTTACACTCGTCCATCCTGACGTCGTGTATGCCCCCATACACGCTGATGTCTTAGACCTTACACTCGGCTGGTTAGGTCAATCTGAATATTGTCTATTATCACTATACAAAAATAACTAATTTATGTCATGTATCGAGTTTTAACATACAATAATATACCTCAATCTCATAATTTAATTTTAAGTCTATTTTGTTCTACACGTAATATCATATAGGTACTAGATTTTACATACGTATACAATTTCAGCACAAATAAATATAAACTAAAGTGAAAACATGAAATCAATAAATTTATACTATATCTAGAATCATTGAAAAGTTAAAAAAAATAATTAATCAAAATGTTCATAACAAAAATAACTTTGCCAACTTAGTTATTATAATCTATACTTATATCATCAATCAATATCAATTCTTACATATATGATCTTATTTATTATAAGCTCTAAACCAGTCAATTCTTAGAGCAATCCGATCTTCACGAACCAATCAATTCTCGTTTAAAGATCGTTATTTGCGAACCAATCATTTCTCGCATTTTAAATAGTAATATGCGAACCAATCACTTCTCGCATATATATACATCCATCTATTCAGCAGGTCCAGGAGCAACCCATCAATTCTGCTCCTGACCTGAAAATAATACAATAAATTCTGTACACAACTATAAATGCAAATGAAATATATATTATGTAAGGATTAGCGCACTGATTAATCTCGCCCAATATAATTAATAAAATTTTAAACTAGAAGTAAGTTATTCTGGTTCAGAATCGTCACTATTAACATCCAATGACTTAAGGTGTATCCATGGTTGCATTCTGTCTGCAGCCACGGTAGTTTTTCGTTTGTTTCTCATGCCCTCAAAACCTTGAATTGGGGCTACTTTATAGCGATCATTACCTAGAATTTTTACTACACGAAAAGGGCCTTCGTAAGACGGCAAAAGTTTGGAACTTTTTCCGTAGTTTTGAAATGCAGTTTTAGTAATTTTCACTAACTCGCCTTTGTTATAAACCCGTGCTGGATGACGACCCTTGTCATAATACTTCTTTTGGTAATCTTGTGCCTTGACAATTTTTTCCTTTACTTCGTTGTGAATTGTTGCGAGATCGATATCCTCATGAGTTTCAGTTATTATCTCGTTAAGAGCTGGATTAATTTCGCTATTGATTGACGTGCCGAACATAACTTCGGCTGGTGTCCTACCAATGGTTTTTTGAAGGGTATTATTCAAACCCCACTGGATCCTTCCTAACTTGTTATCCCATTCTCTTTCATTATCCCTAAGGTTTTGTGCGGTCAGCGAATCAAGGATGGTGCGATTATATCGCTCCACCTGTCCATTAGATCGTGGACTGGCTACAGCATTCAAAACATGTTTCACACCTCGACCTAAGCAAAACTTTCTAAATGTGTGGGAGGTGAAACAACTCCCACGGTCACTAATAAGTCTATTAGGAGTCCGAAATGTATCAAAAATATCATCTAAAACTTTAATGACACCCTGTGTCTTTGTATTCCTAACTGGCTTAATAAATACGAATTTTGTAAACGAATCAACCACAACTAAAATATGCGTAAAACCTTTTTTGATCTAACAAACGGCCCAAGATGGTCGATGTGCAAGGTGTCAAAAGGCATGGCAACCTTTTCGATAGGGTGAAGTAATCCTTCACGTGAACTATTAGTCTTTTTAGCGTATGCGCAGTCTATGCATGCGCTAACGTACTTTTTTACGAAACGTGACATTTTAGAAAACCAATAATGCTTTTTTAATCTTTCCAAAGTTTTTTCGATGCCAACATGACCAATGTCGTCATGATTCATCTTGCACAACTGCCATCTTGCGCCCTTTGGAACCACCCAGCGAACGTCAGTATTTTCCTCACCGACACGCCTGTACAATCTATTATCTTTCAGAACGTAGTTGTTTTTTATGTAATCTAGACCATCTGAGTCCAGGTCACTGGTTAAGATCTCACGTATCCTATTCAATTCTGTATCTCCCATTTGTAATGTATGTAGCCAGTCGTCGTTTCCTATTGACATAACCGCGTCAGACATGCTACAATCAAAGTTAGATACGGGATTTCGAGACAACGCGTCCACATGGGACATTTTTGTACCTGCTCTGTACTCCACGTCACAGTCAAACTCCTGGAGAGCCAACCACCAGCGAGCTATGCGAGGTACAAGGTCTCGCTTCTGGAAGGTTGACCGCAGTGCACTACAGTCGGTGATAACCTTGAATTGTTGACCCATAAGGTAAACTCTGAATTTCTTCAGCGAGCATACGACCGCGAGCGTTTCTAGTTCAAATGAGTGAAAATTTTTCTCTTCAGGGGTCGTTTGCCGACTGTAGTACGCTACTGGTCGAAAAGATTCGCTTCCCTCTTTTCTCTGCAAAAGGATGCCCCCTATGCCAATTTTGCTCGCATCAGTATGGAGCTGTGTCTCCGCTACTGGATCATAAATAGCTAACACAGGCCTGTTAACTAATTTGGATTTCAATGATTGAAATGACCCTTCTTGTTCTTTCCCCCAGACCCAAGACACATCCTTTTTCAGTAGCCGTGTAAGAGGAGAAGAAAGTTGAGCGAACCCTTGTATGAACTTACGAAAATAACTTACGAGGCCAAGAAATTGCCTTACACCGTGGACGTTTTCAGGCCGGGGAAATTGAGCAGCAGACTGGATTTTGGCGTCACCTGGTCTAACACCCTCTGCAGTGATCTCGTAACCTAAATAATCAATTTTATTTTGCAGAAAACTACATTTAGATAGGTTGAGTTTCAAGCCTGCACCTTCCAAGAGTTTTAATACATCCTCCAGTCTGCTCAAACAATCCTCAGCTGTCGTTGCAAAAATTAACAGATCGTCTATATAAACCATAGCTTTTTCATACCGGGCCGCACCTAACACGCGATTCATCATTCGTTGAAACACCGCGGGGGCGTTTGCCAATCCAAACGGCATGCGATTAAATTCAAACTGGCCGTCCGGAGTGACAAACGCAGTCAGATGTTTCGATCCTTCGGAAATAGGCACTTGGTAGTACCCAGATAATAAATCAAGGGAGATAAACCACGCTTGTCCCGACAATCTTGCGATTTCATCTTCAATGATAGGCATAGGATAGCGTTCCTTAACGGTGACAGAGTTAAGCCGCCTATAATCAATACACAAGCGTGTTTTACCATCCTTTTTTCGTACCAGAATGATGGGGCTAGCAAAGCTCGACGTAGATTCTCTAATGACACCTGCTTCTAGCATTTCACTTACCATCTCACGGACCTGACCTCTTTCGTGGTGCGACAGCCTGTAAGGTCTGTGTACGACCGGACGCTGACTGTTTAATTCGATGTTCATCTCGGTCGTACTTGTACATCCTAGACTTTTTAAATCATATGCAAAACAGTGATTGTAGCGAAGGAGTAAATTGACCAATTTTAACTTTAAATCATTCGATACTTCATCACCTACACGGAGTTTAGTTAGGTCGATATCATCAACGTTTGTTCCTAAATCTAGAGAGACTTCAGGTGATATTTCATCAATACGATGTGTTTCATCTATCTTTAAACCGCGGGAAAATACAAACTTTTTTTGAAGAAGGCATGGAACAACGCAAGGTGCTACAGTGACCACTAGTGACCCGTCCTTAACTGGATAAAGTCCTCCATAGACAATGATTTGTTCAGTTGGCTTCCCTACAATTTTTGTATGCAGCAGAACCATTCCGCACATTTTTGGCTCGGTAACTGCCTTAATACTTGATGGGCCATGAATTTCGCAGCTTTTAGTCATACTAACCCTGACTAGTCGTTCTTCAGCATCGGAAAGGCAACCAGAAATATCCGGAATCTCATTACCTATATCTACGAAACGGAGTTCTTTAGAGTCCTTGTACACCACAACATTAGGAAGTTCTGAGAATGTCTGCCCAACCAAAAGTGGTTTGTCTAATAGGCAATCGTCAACTACCCTACACGATACCTCTGCTATTACACCATCGATGGACAATTGCAACAAGGCTGACCCTAACGACTGTACAATACTATTTCCAAAACCCTTCATAATAGAAGGTACAGAATCGTGACAAACACCTAGACTAGACAATGAAGATCTACGAATTAAGGTCACTTCACTTCCTAGATCAACGAACGCAACCAAAGGTACACCGTTAACTAAAACTTCTTTGATAAATTTGGAATTAGGATTATAATGGGTAATACACATTGTTTTCTTTATCGCGTCTGTGTTAGTGGAACCCTTTTCAGTGTTAGACAAACAATTTTCAGTTTTATGACCTATCTTATTACATCGGTTGCATTTGAGTAACGGTTTAGGACACCTTAAGTAAGGGTGCCCCTTTTCCTTACAATTAAAGCAAAAAACATTCGACTGATACAAACTATTACCAAATCTAGGGTATGACTTTTGATTTTCAGGTGTATTATTACTAAAACTCTTGCCTTTAAAAGTTTGTGGCGTCATATCCTTATTACTAAGTAAGAATTGCAAAAGTTGGTCAGGAGCAGAACATCTAAGGGCTAATGCACCCGCCTTCGTAGTTCTATCGCTAATGCCATGTATGATGCAATCAACCGCCTTCTTTCCCATAATTTCACATTGGTTTAAAAGCACAAGTTTTTCGTAGTAATACACCTCGATTGGTTCGTTAAATCTACTCTTTCTCCGAAGCATCTCCTCCAAGCACTGGCCATAGTTCTGTTCACATGGAAATGCAGCTAATAATTTATCTTGCCATTCTGTCCAGGTAAATAAAATTGTATTCAAACTTTCGTACCAGGTCTTGGCCAGTCCTTGGAGTTTTTGCATTGCAAAGTGGATCGTGGCTTTTTCATTCCAGCCATAGACAGAAGCACACTCGTTTACCTTTTTAAGCCAAATGTCAACGCGTTGATTTTTAGTAGACGGGTTGAACTCGGGAATAATGTTTTTATGATCAATATTTTTGGTAAACGGTTGTGCATTCTGATCGGTTGGCTGTGACGAGCGGCCGGTTTTTATTGATTGCAATATCTTAATAATATCGTTACTAGAAAAAGAAGGGCTGCATGACCTTTTTAAATTTCCGGCGCAGCGGTCGGCCCCCGATGTCCCTTCAGCTTCCACACGTGACCTGCTGCGTCGCGGTGGTGAAGATGGACGGCGGGCTGTCGACGCTACCGGCGATCGGTGACGGTACTCGCTGCGCCTTCGCCTGTGCTCTCCATCGCGTGCCCGCTGCAGTTCATCTTCCAAATGGCGGAGTCGTCTCCGTTCTTGCTCCAGCTCCTGTTCCAACATTCGACTCCGACTACGGCTACCGCGCGGGTTGCTATGATTTACCTCGCTCTGCTGACGTCTTGACGAGCCCCTCGTGGGCGTTCTTAATCTATGTCGGTGGTCGTCACCATCGTTATCATAAGCTGGATTCATGCTCCTGGAACTCGCAGAAAAATACAAAATATTAGGTCTAGCTTTGGTATTTTGTAGCAGGTTTAGTAGGTAAAGTAATTTATTATATAAATAAATATACGTATATGAGTCAAGTAGGTAGCATAATGTTGGTTGACTAGGCAAAAAGTTTTTTTTTTTGTATATATATAACTTAGTAGGCAAACTGGCGTACCCCTCCTATTGTGCTTTACAATTGTATTTGTACAATAAAGTTTAAATAAATATTAATAAATAATAAATAAAAATAAAACAAAATAAACATCACCATGAATGGCCAGCTGAAAAATGTTTCACTGGGATACTAACCTACACCAGGCTAAACCAACAATTGCTTTTGTGACTTATTAAAATAATGATCACAAGAAAGCGTAGGCAGATATGTTGCTGATCGACTGCCTAAAATGTCTGGTTTATTGTGTGACTGTTTGAAAGATCCATCTGATCAGTTGATTTGTCCAAAAATATTCAAAATCTTTAAAGATGTAACTTCAATATTTTCAAAGTTATCTTTTCTCCCCTAATAATCCTGTCAATGTAATAAATAAAGTACTAAATTAGGCTACGTACGACGTATTTGTAAGTAGTTTATTTAATGAGAGGTATGATTTTTTTTTTTTTTTTTTTTCCATTTGTAACAATGTATTTCCAGTAGTTTAGATCGAAATATAAAAACCACCAACCGTCAGTACATACCCTCGATCAAAATAACGGTACATATTATTTTGCTGAACTGGGGCTTATTGCGGAGATATTGCTATATTTATCAGGATCACAATTATTACATTATCAGGTATAGAACCACTACGGTATAACCATTCATAGCCACCACAATTTTGGCTCGTTCTATCAATGGAGAATTTAAATATATTCATTTCATATAGAAAAAGAACAATGGTTTAAATTTAAAATCAAAATAAATGTGAACTTACATTACTTACTGCACGGTATCCTTTGTGAACGCAGGTTATCCCACTGGCTGATTTGTAAGCCTAGGTAAATTATACTCCAATCCGGCAATTTAAAATAAACACTTTATTTACACCACACTTTATTGTTTATTACAAAACTAAACCTTTTAAACGAATAAATACTTCGATTATTAATACAAGGTACACACTTTTAGCGGATCACAATCACACGACCATATCATTCGCGCGTTCTCACCAGAATGCCCTCACCAGCCAAGTTTTAGTCCCCAGTTTCCGCCATTCATCCCTTTTCCCCTTCCATAATGTTTCCATTTAAAAACCATAATAGATTATTTTAAAACCAATAAGTAAAATGCTAGAATTTAAATCTTGAAATTATTCTTCTAAAACATAATTTCTTAAAAATATTGTGGCAAATAAAAAGTACCTTACAATAGGTCAAAGGGAACAAATTCAATTCAATTCAAAGAAGGAAGTTTGCTGACGAGCTAGTTATTAAAAGTATTTCAGTCATATTGTGAAGGAACAATAATATTATACCTACCTATGTACTTAGGTATAGGCACCTATAAAACGTTTGTGATCATATTCTCTTTGGATACCTAATTTATTGATTTTTTCAATATGAGCTAATGCAATCCATCAAGTCGACCCCTCTTCCAACGAATGAAAGTTGACCCCGCCCCCTTCAAACATGGCCGCACACGCCTCCGACCAAGAGGCCACCAGTCACGTCACGAATGTACTCATCTTACTCGATAACTGGAGGCCTATTTTTGAAATTTATGACATATATGTCGCATGAAAATCATTCGACTCGCCGATATTGCGTGAGTCACACTATTCGAAAATAGCACTCCTGGACCCCCATACTTATTACAAATGTTTCTAAATAAAATTGCAACAAGAACGTTCATTTGATTTATTATTACACAGTATTTTAAACGTGACTTTTAATTTTCTATTTAACTTGGAGCTATTTGATAACTGACCCCTTTTTAGATAGTATCGATATTGATACTATCGATAATATATTTCTGTAAGTACAATATTTTTTTCTATACGAATTGAATGACGATGATTTGTGTTATGACCGCTGTACACTCCCGCCGCCGAGTTCTCCCGCGCAGACCATACAAGCCGGCCGAGGGAGTGGGCGAAAATCGAAGAAACCATACCTATCAGTAGACAAAGCAACCATCAAAATAGTGATATTTTGATTCCATTTTCCACTTTAGCGCCCACCAACATTCTAAATGTGGTCTTTAGTTAGTTGGTACCCCGTAGGGTAGTGTTGCCGTATAATCGATAGGGTTGTGCTAATGGAGAAAAAAAATATTTCTTGCAACATAGATTTTTTATTGACGTAATGAGTAATATATACCTATTAAAGCAAAGACAAAGAGATTGGCGGTTTTGAGGACATTCGATGAAAATATGATTAAGGAACAGATAGGAATCTAAGTATACCCACGAATACGAAGCTGGTAAATTCCCAAAATTCCCTTTTTTTTATTACAGCGGGACAGTTCGAGGCGAGGGCTATTAACCACTCAGCCTTTTCGGCATGCACAAGGGGCTCCCAGTTGGGACGAACCTCGGCCATGGGCTTTGCCTTTTATCAACCGAGCAATGCAAACTCGCGAGCAATAGCAAACGCTCAATGCCATAAGGGCCGACACTATACTAAGAACCTATCGGTGGCGCCCAAGGTTACTACTTACTTTAGGGTATTTACTTTCCAACCGTTCAGTTAGTCTCTTAAGAGACTCCCTCATATTATCACGAACGTTTTAAGTACTTACCTATTTGATTTCGCTAAATTGACTAAAGTCACTTTTAAAAAGCAAATTCGACTATGATTCGAACCCTCTTCCAGCGAATGAAAGCTGACCCCGCCCCCTTCAAACATGGCCACACACACCTCCGACCAAGAGGCCACCTGTCACGTCACGAATGGACTCATCGTACTCGTTAACAGGAGCCCTATTTTTAAATGTGTGACATATATGTCGAATGAAAATCAATCGATATCGAACAAAAATACCACTCCTGGAGACCTATACTTATTAGAAACTAGCTTTTTCCCGCAGCTCCGCCTGCGTCAAAAAGTAGCCTATGTCTTCAACTAAGTATATTCATACCAAATTTCATCAAAATCCGTTAAGCGGTTTGGCCGTGAAAGCGTAACAGATAGACAGACAGACAAACTTTCGCATTTAAGTATAATATTAGTATGGATGTAAATAGGACTCGCACAATAAGTGGGTCGAATGATTTTCGTTAGTTATCGAAATAATTTCATTTATCTCTCTTTCTCTTTCTCCTGCCACCTTCCCAGTTTATCTGGGGTCGGGCCTCCTCGGAACTCGGAGCCAGGATTGTCTGTCCTGGGTTGTCGCGGAAAGGTTCTTCACGTCTCTCTTTATACTGGACCACCACGTGGCGATGGGCCTCCCTCTTCCTTTCGGCCTCTCAGGTATGTCCATTGCCTATTTCATTCATCATACCTACCTAATAGATAAGTCGAACGATTTTCATTTGATATAGATTTGACTCATACCTAAATTTCAAAAATAGCCCCTGGTATGATCTCCATGCAACTCGAGGGTTTTGTGTGAATCATACAGGGCTACATAAAATAGGGCTCTTGTAGGTATTAGGGGTGACCGGGGCTAAAATTAACAGAAATCTAATTATTAACAAGCGAATTTCTCTGAATTTAGGTATGCTTATCTATCTGTCTGTCTATGTAGGTATATGTTACGTACCTAGGTACCTACATTTTCCCTGACAATTGCGCACAGTTACCCTAATAATAGGGTAAGTGTAAGTACACTTACCTTATTATAAGTACCTACCTACGCATTTTTCCTCGTTAAAAATCTTCTAAAAAGTATTATTGTTCACATTAGAAAAAATAAACGGACATTGACATGACCCTGTACTATTTCTAATCTATCGAAAACGACAGTCTCAAATTGCCATGCCTATATATTCTGACGTAAAAGCACTGTCGCCTGCGAAATTCGGTACGAGAAAGGTCAAAGGCGGTTATGTTTACCTTCGTTGTCAACCTTTGGCACGAATTATTTATTTATTTAATATATTTTCGCGATTGTTACACATTAAATTAAGCTATATATTTTCTAAATGTCTTAGGCTCTTTCTTCCCCGTAGGGTCGCCGGATATCGATTATCAATTAATCGTTTTTTTTAAATACTTAATCTAGGGCAGCGATGTTATTGATATAATCAATTTAATCGATTTTTGACAATTAATCGAAAATAATCGATTGTTAATTGCAATACCAAGCAATTAAATCGATTATATCGATGGTTGAAATGGGTCGATATAATCGATTATATCGAAGTATTGGTTTACTTAGTTAGATAGTATTGTTATGCCATATGAGGTAGGTATAATATAGAGGACGTGCCAGTTTCTATATACCTACTAAGTATTTACGTCGAAACAGATCTCATGTAGAGCCAAGATTCTTGATCTATGTGCCCTTACTTTACTAGGCCTAACTTCACATTCTCTACATTTTAGTAAAAACGTGATGCTTGGCCGTTCTGCTACCGTTAAGAAGATTTCATAGGCATTTGCACACACGAAGAAACGTGGGATGTTATTGTATATTACATAGGGCGCACTGTAAGTTTCCGGAACTGGCCACTTACATAAACAATATTTAAAAATTTATTGCAACATTTGAAAATAGAACTCTTTGGCTGTAGAATGCAGTTTGTTTCATCTGACTGTCTTTTGTTTTTACCTTGTGGCGCCATTTAAAAAATTGTGTGTCTGCATCTACATGGATTTAACCCGGGAAAATTTTCGTAGTATGATTTTCTACGATTTTAAGTGTAATTTGACAGCTCAACAGAGCATCGCTCGGCTTGAAACAGCTTTTGGCAATGAAGCACCATGCAAGACAACTGTTTATAGCTGGTTTGCAGAATTCAAGCGTGGTCGTATCAATCTCAGTGACGAATCTCGCGATGGTCGGCCGTCCACCGCTGTGACCAACAAAAACATCAATGCTGTGCGCCGTATGATTGAAACAGACAGGCATGTGACCTACCATGAAATTCGCGCATCCTTAGAAATAGGCATGAGTCAAATACAATTAATCCTACACAAACATTTGGGTGTGAGAAAGCTGTGCTCGCGGTGGATCCCACACAACTTGACCGAGGCTCAAAAAACGGACCGCGTCACTTGGTGCAGTGCTATGCTTACCAGATTCAACGAAGGTGCGTCAAATTTGGTGTGGGACATAGTAACAGGTGACGAAACATGGATTTATTGCTACGATCCCAAAACAAGGCAGCAATCGAGCGTATGGGTCTTTCAAGATGAGCCGAAACCAACCAAAGTGGCGCGCGTGAAAAGTGCATCTAAGCGGATGATTGCTTCTTTTTTTAATAAAACTGGACACGTGGCTACTGTTGCTTTAGAGAATCGTCGTACAGTGAATAGTGACTGGTACACGACCATTTGTTTGCCGGAAGTTATTGACGAACTCCGTAAAAATAACCGTAAACGCCGTATCATCCTGCACCACGACAATGCTAGTTCTCACACGGCCAGACTGACAAACGACTTTTTGAAGGCGAAAAATGTAGAACTCATGAGTCATCCTGCATACAGTCCCGACCTGGCACCTTGTGACTTTTTTCTGTTCCCAAAAATTAAGAACCAATTACGCGGTCAACGATTTTCATCACCAGAAGAGGCTGTCGAGGAGTATGAAAAACACGTTTCAGAGGTCACCACAGAGGAGTGGCACAAAAGTTTTCAAAACTGGTTTCATCGAATGAAAAAGTGCATAGACGCCAAGGGAGATTATTTTGAAAAACAATAAATTAATTTTGTACCTTTAATAGTATTTTTTCATATTCATTCCGGAAACTTATACTTAGTGCGCCTCACGTAAGTATTATTTATATTATGACATTACCAATGGAATTAGATAAATGAAGAACTTTTATATCACAACAAACTACGAAAACATGTGAATACTTAGCTGAAAATTCTTGGAGATTCCATAGTTGCAATATAAGAATTTATAACGCGAATTTTTCGATTTTTTATTAAGAATTTAAATGAAGTTCAAAGGTACTACAGCAGAAATACGATGAAGCAGGAATATGATACGGAACGACGCACATACAGGTATTTGCACGTTCTACGCGGCCAAAAGTCTCAATAACAAAGTGTTGGCAACACAACATTAATTTTTTATGTGTGGCAACATTTTTGTAAATTCTGTTTTTTCTATTCAAAATTAAAAGAGCACGTTTGCTTTAAATTGTTTCTGTCGTGAATTTTTATTTATACCAGCGTTTCAATCCAATCCAACAGTCCACTTACACTATACAAGATTCACCATGGTCCTCTCGCTACATTAAAAAGGATTCACGAAGTTGTAGGAGTGGTGAGCGAGCAGTAATTCGTATGCCTATGCATATGCGGACGCCGCCATCACAACCCACCAGAAAACAAAAGCCGGCGTGTTGGTAAAAAGCTTCCAATTTACATATTCCAGCAGCGTTCGTTTGCAGTTCGCGCCCTTCGACTTTTCCGAATTTTGGCGCGGTAATTGTTTGCGTTGAGCGCAGACGGCGGCGCGGCGCACCGCGATCCGCGTCCCGCCCGCATTGTATCCCTGCGTGTGACCGATCGACGCCCGCCATTTTGTGTACCTACCTATTGCATGCAACTGATGCAACGTTCATCGTACAAAATATAATCTTTGTAATTGCTCCGTGTACAAAACACAAATTTTGTCAAATTTTGGTGGTTTTTTTGTAGCGCCATTATTCTTAGTGCGATTGATACGAAGGCATTTTTAGTGCGTGTAAAATTACCTAAGATTATTGTGAAACAAAATGCCGAAGGAAGCGGATGACTTTGTCCCTGCAGAGTCAATTGACCTGGCGGCCCTACGACGCAAGCGTTCAGCTGTAAAGGGTGTCATCACAAAGATGCATAATATAATGACGCATCCAAGCGCCTCCAGTTGTGACATTCAAGCGCTACGAGTCCGCGAGGAGCGCGTGCAGTCATCGTTCAATAAATTTGAGGACTTGGGGCTGGAAATTGTCTCAATGGACCCCGAAGCACCCGAAGATGACGGCAGCGTAGAACGTATGTATCTTGATACACTAACTCAAATAAAACGATTGTCGTCACGGCAAATGGAGCCAACGTCGTCTCAAGTGTCCAAAAGCAAAATAAAATTGCCAAATGTCGTCATCCCGACTTTTAACGGGAAATACAAAGACTACCGGGCATTTATAGGTCTTTTCGATGCACTCATTCATAAAAATACGAATCTCGAGGATATCGAGAAATTATTTTACTTACAAACATATCTTCAAGATGAACCTCGTGATCTGGTAAAAAATCTACCTTTATGCAAAGAAAGTTATGATGAGGCTCGAAAGATCTTGGATGACCGGTACAATAACATATATAAGATCACTAATGACCATATAAATATATTGTTAGACTTAACTCCTATGTCAAAATCAACAGCAGCTAATATTAGAAGTTTCATATCTGTTGTTAAGCAACAATTAGCCGCATTAAGAAATTTAGGGCACACTGTCAATCAATGGGATTCTGTAATACTTTGCATTTTGACAAGAAAGCTGGATATTATTTGTAATAGGGAATTTGAACTTAATAGGCAGGAACAACCAAGTGTATCAAGTCTCATTGAATTTTTAGAGAAGCGGGCCTTAGCGCTCGAGAATGTGGAGCGGGATAAGATCTCTTCGGCACCAAGGGCGGTAAATATTGCTACAGTGAAGAATTCACAGCCTGCCAGTCCTGCAAAGAAGAGTTGCTTGCTATGTAAGTCCAACCACAAACTTTTTGCTTGCTCTAAATTTAAATTAATGTTAATTAGTGATCGAATTAAATTTGTTACAGATAATAACTTGTGTAACATATGTTTGAATAACCATAATAAACCATGCAGGTATAAGTTCAGATGTCAGGTCTGTAAAAATAATCACAACTCTCTTCTCCATGAGGAAGAGGCACCATCACCTGTCACATTGGTAGCTGGGTCTAATGCTGAACAAGTTTTGTTGCCTACAGCACAGATAAAACTCTTAGCGAGCAACGGAGCTGAAGTTCATGTGAAGGCGCTCCTTGATACGGGTTCACAGGTTTCTTTTGTTAGCCGAGAACTCGCAGGTTTATTAAATTTACAGATTCAGACAGATAACACTCATGTGACTGGCATAGGACAAACATTTAATACATTAAAGGAGAGGGTGAATATAGAATTACATTCCCTATCACAGGATTTTAAGATTTCTGTAGTGTGCTATTTGCTAGACAAAATAACTTCAAAATTGCCTCAAAAGAATTTTAATATAAATAAATTAGTTTTGCCCCCAAATATAGTGTTAGCCGACAAGAAGTTCAATCAGTCAAGTAATATACATATATTATTGGGAGCGGATGTTGTGTTTCAGGTGCTGCTGCCGCCTGAGCTTCCAGTAATCCAGTCTGGCCCTGTGGAGCACGCTGATACCGCGTCACCTCCATTACTTAACACAAAATTTGGTCATGTAATTGCAGGTAGCATACACTTGGATAATTTCAATTCACAATATACACAAGCCGTCACCTCCTTATTTTGTGAGACTTGTACTTCTGATTTAAGCCAAACACTCTCCCAATTTTGGCAATGTGAAAAAGTTCCTGAAACATTTATAGAAACACATTCTGAGCATGAATTGTGCGAAAATATATTCTTAGAAAATATTCAGCTGGACAAACAAAAAAGCAAATTGCAAGTTGTACTACCTTTAAAACAGCCTCTGGAATCTATCAATAAATCCTTAGGAGATTCATTTCATTTAGCTTTAAAGAGATTTCACAACTTAGAAGTCAGACTTTCAAAAGATCCTAGCCTTTACAAATTATATTCAGACTTCATTCATGAATATATAAAGCAAGGTCATGGTACAGTCATTGATATCAGTCAATACAATTTAATAACTGATCCAGTGTACTTTCTACCGCACCATCCAGTTCTTAATTTACAAAGGAAGACCACGAAATGTCGCGTTGTCATGGATGGATCAATGAAGACCAGCAATAAAACTTCTTTAAACAATTTATTGTTAAATGGGCCTGTAGTACAAAAGGAACTTGTAGATGTTTTGTTACTATTCAGAGTAGATAACTACTTCTTTATAACAGACATAAAAAACATGTTTCGCAATATACTCTTGCATCCAGACTACAGGTCTCTACAAAATATCTTATGGAGAGACACTCCCAATGAAAGTGTTCAATGCATTCAACTAAACACTGTTACATATGGGTTGAAAAGTTCATCATACTTAGCAACTAGGTGTTTGAAATGGTTAGCTGAGCAATACAAGGATGACTTCCCATTGGCTGCATTCATTATAAATAATTCCACATATGTTGATGACATACTTTACTCTGAGAGTTCTTTAGAAAATTTGATTAAAGCCCGAGATCAGTTAATTAAGTTGTTAAACATCGGTAGTTTTCAGTTACATAAATGGGTGTCAAACTCAAATGAATTTTTACAAGACATCCCACAAGATAGACAGCATTTCGATGAGGTCGATCTCCATACAAACAACCACTCAATGAAAACATTAGGTATGAGTTACAATACTCAGTCAGATTCATTTATAATTACAAGTCCTAAACCCGTACTCAATGTGCCTCAGTCTAAGCGTGAGATTCTGAGTTTCATAAGCAAGTTTTTCGATCCATTAGGTCTTGCCGGGCCCTTAATAGTTAGTGCTAAAGTTATTATGCAACGTCTTTGGAAGGCTCAATTAGACTGGGATTCTCCACCTGATAGCGAATTAATTCAAGCATGGCATGAGTTTTACAATAGTCTAATTTCAATGAAACCATTATTTATAGAACGGTACATGGGTTTGCATAATTTTAAGCTTGCACAAATTATTGGGTTTGCTGATGCATCCAGCACCACTGCTTATGGCTGTTGTGTATATTTGAGACTCGTCGATGAGGCAGGCAATGTTAAGGTCTCTTTGTTATGCTCGAAGTCGCGAATAAATCCTGCTTCTCAGAGTTTGTCTGTTCCCAGGCTGGAACTTAATGCTGCACTATTGCTTGCTAAATTGGCCAGCAGAGTCCATGACATGCTGTCGGTCAAAATAAAAATTCAAAATGTGTATCTTTATTCAGACTCACAAATTGTTTTAGCTTGGCTTAAAACTGACATAAATACATTAAAAGCATATATAGGAAACCGTGTGAAAACTATACATCAGCTAACACAAACACATACCTGGTCATATGTGAGCTCACAGGAGAATCCAGCTGATTGCCTCAGCAGAGGAGTGACGCCGCACGAGCTAGCTGACCACCCCCTCTGGTGGAGGGGGCCAAAATTCATTCATTCAAGTGAGTATAAGCCTAACTTAAATTTTACAATGCCGCAAGAATTACCTGAGGTCAAGAACCCTTCCACATGCTTGAGCGCTATGGTTTGTTGCACTTCTATTGTTTCAAAAATATTATGTCTCGATTTTCTGGACAAATTTTCAGATATAAACAAAATGCAAAGAGTTTTGGCTTACGTTTTGCGCTTTTGTCAAAATGCAAGGTCAAAGGGTACTAAAACTAAGCTTAATTATGTAACCAGTCAGGAACTTGAGAAATCTTTATCGATTATTGTAACATATGAACAACAAAAGTTTTTAAAAGAAGATATTCATGCTTTAAAGTGTGGTAAAACAATTGTTAAAGGAAACTTAAAATCTCTTTGTCCCTTTATTGATGACAATTGTTTGTTGCGTGTAGGAGGCCGGTTGCACAATGCTGATATACCATACTCACAGAAGCATCCGATCATTTTGCCTCGAGATTCGCGTGTCACTCATTTAATAATTCACAGTGAACATTTGAGAAACCTCCATGCAGGTCCTAAGCTGACTCTGTCATCAATAAGACAAAGATTTTGGATAGTACATGGTCTTAGAGAAGTTAAAAAGGTTATTCATAAGTGTATCATCTGTTTCAAATTAAAAGCTGATGCTTCCAAGCAGTTAATGGGCTCACTGCCTCCTGATAGGGTGAAAGCTTGTCGCGCCTTTCAAAAAGTCGGATTAGATTATACTGGGGCAATATCCTTGAAAATTGCACGTGTTAGAAAGCCAATCATCACAAAGGGTTATGTTTGTCTGTTTGTGTGCTTCGTAACAAAAGCTATTCATTTAGAACTTGCTTCAGACTTAAAAACTGAGACTTTTATTGCATGTTTAAATAGGTTTATTTCCAGAAGGGGACTGCCTACCGACATATATAGCGACAATGCTTCAACTTTCAGGTGTGCAAAGAAGCAATTAGATGATATGTACATTTTACATAATTCAGCAGAACATCAAAGATTAGTTTGTCAATTTACATCTCAAAAAAGGATAAATTTTCATGCCTTGCCCTGCTACTCCCCTATATTTGCAGGTTTGGCCGAAAGTGGTGTAAAAAGTTGTAAGAAATTGTTAAAAAGAGAGTTACAAAAGGCATGTTTAACCTATGAAGAATTGTATACAGTTTTATGTCAAATTGAAGCTATCTTAAACAGTAGGCCTTTAATGCCAATTACTAATGATGTAACTGACTATTCCTGCATTACCCCAGGTCATTTTTTGATAGGCATTTGATGATATCTAGATCACAATTTTGGAAAACATGTAATGAGATGAAACTGTCCTTCTGGAGGACATGGAGTAAGCAGTACTTAAATTTGTTACAATGTCGAGCAAAGTGGCAGGTTCCTCCAAATGTAAGAATAGGTGCACTTGTAATACTTGAGGATGATAATTTGGCACCAATGTACTGGCCCTTAGCCAGAGTAATAAATACCTATCCAGGGGATGATGGAAAGGTTCGTGTGGTTGAAGTTAGAACTTCAAATGGCCACACACATAGAAGAGCTGTA
The DNA here is from genome assembly GCA_947363495.1 of Euzophera pinguis. Taxonomy (NCBI): domain Eukaryota; kingdom Metazoa; phylum Arthropoda; class Insecta; order Lepidoptera; family Pyralidae; genus Euzophera; species Euzophera pinguis. The sequence continues at coordinate 1,258,850 of OX376172.1, forward strand.
ATGAAAGTTTGTGTCTTACCGCTCGATAGTGAGGATAACAACAGCTGTGTCTAGTGGTTCTCACCGATTCCAAGATAATTTAATATCGTAGGACTAGACACAGCATCTGTCTTTATATGCAATTTCAAGTATTAATAATTGCCCTGTACAGTAGGGGTACTAAGTATAGTTTTGTTAGTAGTTGGATTACTTACTAATAATAAGTTTAAGTGTATAACTATTACTATAAGGCAAATGTCTGCAGGTACCGTACCTATGTATTTTAAGAAAAATATGTTTGTTTTGTTTTTCAAATATTTAATGCAGATTTTAATGAATATGTACTTGTTTCAACGACAGTATAAAACTTATATGTTCATGATGATACAATACAGGTCTTTAGTTGTTTACTGTTAAATTTCCAACATAGTTTATTAAGAACAACTTATTAAATACATTGTTTCTGTATTTCTACAATTTTGTATTAACGCATAGTAGTTTATGTTAGATAGACAATGTTTCTATTTTGTATCTTATTTGCCCCGGCAATATGTTGGCAACACAACATTAATTTTTTATGTGTGGCAACATTTTTGTAAATTCTGTTTTTTCTATTCAAAATTAAAAGAGCACGTTTGCTTTAAATTGTTTCTGTCGTGAATTTTTATTTATACCAGCGTTTCAATCCAATCCAACAGTCCACTTACACTATACAAGATTCACCACAAAGTAATAATAACATTTGTAAAACCGAGTTCCTCGAATAGATAACGAACTCTGAAACAATACTCATGCTTTATCTACCTGCTACTGCGCGCGCCTCGCCCGTGGTGGCAGTCGGAATTTGACCGTTTCACAAAGTGTACGTATCTGTTCTCGGCGCTTTTCTAAACACTAGTTTTTCAAAGTGGATTTTTATGTTATCGAGTTCTTCTTTCGAATTGATTGTGATGGATTCTGATAGCCAAGGTAAGAGACTTATTAACTACATAAACAAAGTTATGAGCAATAATCAAACTACATTTTTTTTCGTATTATAAAAATACTAATTTAAATTGCATGATTTCCTTCAAATGTTTTTCTTTACTAGTGTTTTTGTTTATGTATCGAGGTAGATCGGGATTTGGTTTTTTATTCACGTTATTACTTAATCCTTTCTCTTAAAATTACTACCAAATTGAAATCCGGAAACGTCCGGATATATACAGTTTTAGGACGTTATGTTATTTGGAGCAATTTATACTAATATTATAAAGCTGAAGAATTTGTTTGTTTGAACGCGCTAATCTCAGGAACTACTGGATCGATTTTAAAAATTATTTCACCAATGGATAGCTAAGATGTCCCTGAGTACTATAGGCTATGTATGTACCACGGGCAAAGCCGGGGCGGACCGCTAGTTTCGTATAAAATTGGAAATATGTTTTACCGATATTAAACAAAGTTTATCTTTGTTTTATTTTCAGGGGGTACATCAGGAGTAAGGATTGTGACCCGACAATACTTGTTGGACTGCATGGATAAAGAAAACTTGGCTAATTTAGACGCTAAATTAAACTATTTGAAGGATCAAGTTTTGTCATGTGAAGATTACAATGCAGACCAAATTAATAATTTGAAACGAAGTTTTGCCCATTTCAAATCAGAAATAAAAAAAAGGTGGACCAAAGCTCATTATAAAAAAGACAATTTTATGAAATACAACCGTTCTTGGCTAGAAGGTACTTTTGAAATACCTGTTGCAAAAACTTCACAAAAGCGGCCAGGAAGACCATCGAAGTCCTTCGAAGATGCAAGTGAGAGGAGCAAAAGGCGAAAGACTGAAGAACTTCGTTCTAATTTTGAAAAGGACATCATAATACATGCTGCAAGAGTGGAACTGGGAAAATCTGGAAAAAAGGACGCATCAAATGTCCTCAAAGAAATCACAAATAGTCCGACACGAGCAACTAAATATAAAAAGTCATTTTATCTTACAAAGTCAAGTAAAGGGCAACCATCCTTAACACCAATGCAAGCTTTACAAATGTTCGTAGATGCCGATTTGACACAAGGACAATACGAAATAATAAGAAAGACCAATAAGAAGTTTTTTCCTTGCTATAGTGTCTTACAAAAAGCCAAGAAGAAATGTTACCCTGATCAAGAATCGTGTACGGTAACGAGTACCAGTGCCGAAGCTCAGTTACAGCCTCTAATGGATGTTACCGTTAGGCGTTTATCAGAGTACCTAGAAGAGGTGTTGGTAAAATTAAAGGAGAAAGAGCGTGAATGTTTAACTTTAATTTGTAAATGGGGCTGCGATGGGTCACAACAATCACAATATAAGCAAAAACAGGAAAATGATACTGATTCTGATTCGAACCTATTTCAAAGCTGCTTTGTGCCTATTCAATTAGTTTGTGGAAACCACAATAAAAAAGTTGTATGGAATAATCCAACTCCCTCTTCGCCGCGATTTTGCCGTCCCATAAGCTTTCGTTATGTAAAAGAATCCACTGATGTCACTGAAGAAGAAATAAGATATGTTAAAAGCGCTATTAGCGCTTTAGTTCCAACACAGGTGGACATTAAAGGGAAGAAGTTCTTTATTAAGCACAGTTTTATTATGACCATGGTAGACGGAAAGGTATGCAATGCGGCGACCGGTACCAAATCTACAAGTAAATGTTACATTTGTGGAGCAACATCTAAAGATTTTAATAAGTTGGACTATAAAAGAGACCTCAATTTTCAAGCCCTTGAATTTGGCATATCGGTGTTACACGCCAGAATTAGAATTTTTGAAAGCATACTTCATTTAGCATATAAACTTAAAGTAAAAAAATACAGAGAAAGAAAATCGAAAGAGGAGAAAGATTTAGAAGATCAAACTAAAAGAGAAATACAAAGAAGAAACACGTATACGTTGAAACAGGTCTAATAATAGATATGCCAAAATCAAATTTCGGAAACACAAATGATGGGAACACCAGCAGAAGGTTCTTCGAGAATCCGAAATTAGCTTCAGAAATAACTGGCATAAATTATGAGCTAATTTACAGACTAAAAGTCCTACTAGAAGCAATTTCAAGCGGGTTCCAAATAGATCCTGTGAAATATGAAAGATATGCTTTAGAAACTGCTCGTCATTATGTGAACCTATATGATTGGCATCCTATGACGCCAACAATGCACAAGATTTTAGTCCATGGCGCAGTCATAATCGAAAAGGCATTATTACCTATCGGACAGTTATCTGAGGAAGCAGCTGAAGCACGCAATAAACATTTTAGATGTTACCGCCAAGATTTTGCGAGAAAATTTTCCAGGGAAAGTTGTAATCAAGACATTTTTTACCGTCTTTTACTTAGTTCAGATCCTCTGCTCAGTAGCATGCGAACTATAAAAAAAAGGAAAGCAGAAGCATTTTTGCCCGAAACTTTGGCCATGTTTGTACCTGCGGAATCCAATATCGCAGAAAATTCGGTAGAGAGCGACGAAGAAAATGAAAATACTTAGTTTTATAATGTGATTTTTGTGATTGTGATTAAGAAAAATTATGTATTTTTTTTTTTGTATTGTAAATAAATGTTTTTATTGTAAAAAAAAGTTTTTTTTATTTATTTATGTCGTTTATATACTTTAATTCGCAATTAAGCATTAAAATAATTTTGGCCGCGTAGATCCTACAAATACCTGTATGTGCGACGTGGACAGACGCCGCGGAGAAGATGCAAGCAAATGTGGAAGGTGGGCGAGTATAGAATTTTTTTTATATAAGTGTAGTGGGAAAGATAGAGCCGTAATTTAAGAAAATAGTAATTTTATAAGTGATAGTAGAAAACTGGGGGAAGAACGGAGGGAATTGAGTAGGATTGATACTGGGAAGTGGGGAGAAACAAATTAGATATCTAAGTTTTCGCGAGCATTTTCATTTTACAATTCCATTTTTCTTAAGGAGCTTGTCAGCGTCGATCGTCTACAGTTTGCGATACCAATGTATGGAAACGATTCATTATCTCAAAAGAAAAGATTGTTTTTTGGTAGAGATAGAGGTACTACTTACTGACCGTTTATTTTTTTCTTACGTGAACAATAACAAAAATATGTTTCTCTCGTAGACCTATTTGTATTTTCCTAGATCTGTGTGAGATTAACCTCCGTATTCTTAACATAACCTTTAGGACATCCTTCACTCAAACTCATTGGAGGGCCTTAAGAAAGTCCTCGAACTTTTCTTGAAAATGACATTCTTAATTGGTTGCTTGAGCCAACTCCAATGAGGATAGATACAGGTTATAATAACAATCCGAAGCACAAAAATTTAAAAATACAAAAGAATAGAGTAAAAAATAAACTAATTAAGTAGTTATCTAGACAAAAAGTGGCCCAAATCTGATTTATAACCACTTTCGAGGCCGCCTCAAGGGATACTTCTCAACCAACCTTATATTTGACAGTTCGATACTCACCTCCAATGAGGAATCTCCTTAAGTCAAGGAAGCTAGTGACGACTAATCATACCAATGAGTTAACTATTAGTAACTATTAATACCAATGTCATAGTACATTTAAAAATAGGTCTCCTTGTCAGCAATTATCAAAGGAAAATATAGGGATGTCACAACAAAACAATAAATCATCAGTGTAAACATTTATTTACATTAAGTAACCATTAATTCGAAAAATTTACATCAAACCTTACAACAAACAGAACCGGCATCTAGCGGCCATTTTGTTTACACGACTGAGTATGGGCAATAAAAGATGTGATAGAAATATACATTATGCTAAAACCACAGACATATAAGACGTAAACAGACGGAAGGTATGCTATTATTTAGCGTAACAAAAACTATGCAAACCTGGGCTGTATCAAGCCGTAAGCTATTTACGATCATGCTAGCCATGGTTTCAAGAAATGTATGAATGTTGTGTGGTGTGCATGACTGATCATTTATAAGGTAGTCTGCTCTATTATTTTTTAGTTCACAACGATCAAAAAATGCAGCTTACAAGATGGCGTCACGGCCAAAAATTGCCACGCTTTGCATAATATCTATGAGTGAGTGAATGTTGCTACAGGTGTAAAACAGAGATCGCCATATAGATCCGAATACGTGTGAAAAGGATAACAACAATTACTTGCTACATAGGTATAACTAGTATCTTATGTTCCGTCTGTTTACGTCTTATATGTCTGTAAATAAAATTAAGAGATTCAATATAGTACAGAACAGAACATAAAATTTTTACAGCTAATATACAAATCCTAACTACATTTTGTAATAATCGCAGGTCGATGAAAATGAGGAACTTAACATTAATATCACAATTCATTAATTTTAATTTAACAATATTTATAGCCATTGCTAGTTATTTAAAAATTTACATCACAAAGAGTGATGTGACGACAGAACAGATTTTCCAAGTATGAAATCCTTTAAGTATAGGTATTTAGAAAATATCCACAGTGGCATGCTTAGCCTGTATTATGAAAAACAAGGAAAAGCTCCTATGAAAGTAAAGATTTTAAAAGAAATAATAAAATAATGTAGACAGAGATACATTAAATAATTGCACGATGAGATGATGCTAAAAAATATCGTGCTTTTTTTAGTTAACAAAAAGTTTTTACTCTTCCAATTTAGTAGTAAAAATTATAAATCAATTGTACCTAGAATATTAATGTATGTATATCTTGTAAAGAATACATATTAATCCTCGTTGACTAAAACATGTTTCATCCCTTTCTCTCCTATTCGATATTAATCGTAAAGAAACGAGACGCAAAACATTTTACCTAACACCAGCTTAACAAATTATTTTCAAATTTTTCTTGTAAGCCTATAAAATATTCGAATAACCGATATAATACCGAACCCCACTTTATACGTATTCACTACGTATGTATTTATATTTCGGCACTAAACTGACCTGTGTGCTCCTTAATAATATAACCTAAAAATATAAACATATTTACAACGCACTGTAAAAATCAAATTGTGATTATTTCTAATTAATCGCTAAAATAAACAATGACTAATCGTTAACTCCAGACATCCCACGATTCGAGTTTCTAAAAAAATAAATATTAATATGTACATAAATTGTTATTTCACAATATACACTTTGTACTAATATTAACTCAACTCACAGACTCACTCTGAAACATCAAAGATTAGTTAGTTATGCAAATTTTTCAAACTCAAAGAAATTATACTTTTGATGTAGATTTTACTTTAATTAATGTTTCTAAGTTTATGTTAGAGTACATAATAATTCACGCTTTAAAAATGACATGTTACAACTCGCGTTTTTAATAATTCTGGACGCAATGTGCTAAAATATATACAAAACCAAATTTTGCTTCGATCTTACCCAATAACAACGAACATAAATATCGGATAATGTAAGCAACTTGGTCTATATATTCAAAGATATTTTGAGTACTCTTAAAGGACACGGCAATAATAAAAGCTACTTGAGGTAAACCATGTTCAATTCACGTTAAAAATGTCAAAATCGAAAGTATGTTTGCAATAGCCATTATTATTTTATTTTAATTAAACTAAAATAAGTAGAACAGATGTTCTGAAAATATTCAAGTTTACCTACAGGTAACAATACATTGTCATTGCACTAGATGCCATTACGTCACCGAACAGTTTTCATTGATTCGATTTCACAATTATTCTGTGGGATTTTTCAGTCTTTTGAAATGTAGGCTTAGCTTTTCGTCTGACGAATCGAAAACAAAAGTTTCACATTAGTACTGACAAATACACATTTCAAAGTCATTAACAATTGAGCACGTTCGAGGCCGAGAGGCGGTTGCGAACAACTGACATCATGTAATCTACACAATATGATCTGGAGTGCTGGAATGGAAAGTGTGACTCGCGCAAAATCAGTGAGTCGAATAATTTTTGTTCGAGATCTTCGTTCGACATGTATGTCACATGTTTCAAGGATAGTACTCCTGCGCTGTAAACGCAAATGGCGTCAACGTATTTACCAAAACCAAACCAAAACTATAATTATAGTATGTAAATCGACAAGTCGAATGATTTCCATTCGCTTTAATAGGTTTAACAAACAAATAAAGGAATTGATTGATTGAGCGAGTCGAACTATTTTCAACAGACTTACCGATTTCACATAAATAACCTTCGCGGTTGTGATTTCGTTTTGTTAAATACGTTAACATCATTTGCAATTAGCGCGATCGCCGCCCTCTTGGAGTATTCTTGAAAAGTGTCGCAAAATCATCAAGTCTGAACGATTTTGTTGAATATCAAACGATTCTCATTCGTCACATTTCAAAAATACGTCTCCCGAGCGAGTTACATGATAGAACAAAGTCCTGAGAGTTCGTTGCCCCTCTGCACCGGCGGTTGCCTACTAAAATGAATTCCTGCTAAGCTCGGCTTCAATTTATATTCCAATTCGGGCTCTTCACCGGGCGGCAATGGCTCATCATCGGCGCTGATATCTTCTAACATATGCTCTGTGACGTTGTTATTAACAAATGTATTGTTAACTTTTGATATGTTTATACGGATCCCGCCGACGGGCACCAGGTTCGCGATGAGTGGTGTTGCGTCCAGTTGGACGTTCCCGTCGATTGTGGACGTTACAACGGTACTGCTCGTGTCCACTATTGTCGTCGGGACTTCTTCTTCGGCGGTTATTATTGGTTCGTCGTCTGAAATGATTAAGAGATTGATAATTTTAATATTACCACCGAAAAATTTAATAAATGTAGGTAGGTAATTGACAAAGTTACGGGTAACTTAGAAGTTCCAATACATTTTACCTTAATAAGGTTTGCAAATATGCGTTGTCTCATATATATAAAAACATTACAAATTATCGAATTTGAATTATCAAAATGTATTGAATCTATGTCTGCTACAAGAATAGTCTAGTTTCCTAAAAAAATATAATTAAGGCCGTCAGTTAGATAATCAAAAAATATTGGACGTATTTTTTCTTTTGAAAATTAAACAAAGAATGGTAAAGATATGGCGCGTTAAAGTTCCGTCTGACGTCACAGTGTGCTACACTTTTTCGCAACATGTGACGTCACGAGCCCCCACTCCTAAACTTTGATGCGTTATATCTTTATAGTTTATCGCTCAATTGACAAAAGAAAATCACTAATATATTTTGACTCCATAATTAACTCCCTCCCTGACTAATTGTAATGTTAGTCTTTTGACCCTGGAAACTAGCCTATTGTCCGTCAATCTAACTAACAACAACTTCTAAATGTAAACAATGAGCTTGCTAGACTGTTATTGCCCGTAGAAGTATTTTCCTTGTATACCCTGCCTACAACACGGTCTTGGAGAAGTAGACGTAGTTAGGGGAAGATGACGCTTCGTCCGCCCGGCCGCTTCCGACAACTATCACGCAGATGCGGTAAATAATCAACCTTGCGAGTAATACACACACAATGTCGTTACTACTACTACTTGTACGTACTATTTACATTTTAGGCAATCACCTGATACAGTCCCCTTCGGACACTTTTTCATTAGCGTTTCTTCGTGACTGTGTAAGTTGTTATCCTCGATGATTTTCTCAATTTTTTTTTATACGACAAACATGCGTACGGCCCACCTGATGGTAAGTGGCTACCGTAGCCTGCAACACCGGAGATGTCACGAGCGCGTTGCCGACCTGTCCCCTCTGGAGGCTGGCGACCCTACTCACCAGCAGGAACACAACACTGCATCACAGTGTTATTTGGCTGCGGTCTTCTGTAGGGTGGAGGTACTTCCCCAGACGGACTACTCCTTACAAAATGTCCTACCTCTCTTAAATTAATTTCTGTAATTTTCTCAAAACTCACCAGGGTCAATGGGTTCCTGTTTGATCTTGATGTTCCTAAACATCTCAGCGGCTTCCTTGTCACGTTCTGCCCTCGTTAGAGCTGTCTCGTCGTCAGTGTCGGCGTCGTCTTCCACAACGACCTCTACAACCGGCTCCGCTTTGAAAACTACGTCGTCTTCGTCGCCTTCGTCGATCTGTTTTTGTAAAAAAAAAAAAAAATTAGGTTTGGAATGCTATTTTTAAAGAGTGCGTCTAGATACACAAATTGACTAGTGGATTTCCAGGTACCGAAATGCTATTTCTAAAAAGTGTGACACATGCAAAATCGGCGAGTCGAACGATTTTCGGTCGATATCGAACGATCTTCAATCGACGTATGAGTACATCATAATCCGCCTTTGTACCCATTTAGTTGTAATGGATTCAACTATGTGTTTCTTTTGTTTGTAAATGGTGCAAATAAAGTGTTTAATTCATTCATTCATTCATACATTTGAAAAATAGGGCTCCTGATTAAGACGGATCCAGGAGCCTTTTGAATCACCTTTTCAAACCCTCCTGTACTTAACTATCTCTATACCATGTTCGAAAGAAAAAATGTTTCTGATTATGAAATTCAAAAATAGCATTCCTGCCTGGATTCCCAGTACTAAATCCGTCTAAATCAGCTTTCATGAAACCATTGACCACATTTTTACAATGTGTTTAGTACATGAAACCAAACCACTTTCAATAAAAAAAAAACATCTGAAAACCGATTTTGATTTTTGATGAATCGAAACAAAAGAGGGAGGCCAGCAGTGGGTTGGGACAAAACGTCTAATTTCTAACTTTTGTATTAAAAATAATTTGTTAATCACATGTTAGCTAAAACATGTTTCGTCCCTTTCTCTCCTATTCGATGTTTAGCGTAAAGAAACGAGATGCAAATTACATTAGCTTATTAAATTATTTTTAACTAACGTTTTACCGCAGCTCCGCCTGCGTCAAATACTTTTTGACCCCGGTCTTCAACTATATTCATACCAAATTTCATCCATATCCGTTCAGCGGTTTGGTCGTGAAAGCGTAACAGACAGATAGACAGACAGAAAGACAGACAGACTTTCGCATTTATAATATTAGTATGGATATGGATACGAGGGTACATCTAAAATGCTCATATTCAGCTAAATTGAGGATTTGGATTTTCGAAGTCAATTGAAAAGTGCCATATTGCCTAGCATTTATCCATACTAATATTATAAGCGCGAATGTCTGTCTTGCTGATAGGCTTTCACCGCCAAAATGCAGAACGGATTTTGATACAATTTGGTAGGAAACTATAAAAATAGTTGAAGACCCAGGGTCGAACATAATTAATTTTTGTTATTTTATTGAAATGAAATGAAACCGTTTATTTTCAATACAGGATATAAATATCACTTATTGACGTCAATTTACTTAAATTAAGTTTACCACCACTTCCAAAGCGCAAGTGGAGAAGAAGCGGCGCCACAGACTCCACTGCAGCATATTAATAAATAAATAATATTCTATTCTATAAACATAGGCTACTTTTTGCAGACGGAGCTGCGGGAATAATGTAGGGACCTGACAACCAAAGGTAAAGTTTCTTTGTTTCCCTATTATCTGAGGATTTAGGACATACATTTTCACCAAAACTTCATCCCATCATACAGTCCATTTTCTCCTTTCTATTAAGCATCTTCTTGGAGGTTATCTAAGTAGACTATCACTCGTTCTCCAGTTTTAGCGTGACTAACGAAAAGCAATTGATTTTTATATATAAGACAATCGGGTGATACAAGCCTGCAATGTCCTAACTAAACTGGAAACAACTAAACAAAGTATGCTTTCCGTGGAATTCGAACCCACGACCCCCGGGTCGAAGGCGAACCACTTTAACCACTGGACCACGGAGGCAGAAATAAATGATACTAACCTCAACAGGTTCCGGAATTTCCTCGACCGGTTCGACGACTTCCACTACAGACTCGTTGTCCGACTCGTCGTTGACGTCATCAGTGTCTTTGATCTCTATGGCCTCGTCCGGGTCTATCTTCTCTGTGGTTGTATCTTCGATCACCTCGGGTTCAGGTTCTCCTTTCGTAAGCGACGCCTGAGAATAAGAATAATTGATAGAGCTCAAATCAAATCAAAAAATTTGGGTTTACAAAATATGTTGGTTCAAAGTTACAGAACAGCCATACACAACCTTACGGCATGCAAATTATTATAAATTAAATGTTGTCAATTAAGTCAGTTATATCTAAATATAATATTAACTATACATATTACATATATACTAGCCGTTTCCCGCAGCTTCGCTTGCGTCAAAAAGTAGCCTATGTTTGACCCCGGTGATTTAACGAACAACTATATTCATACCAAATTTCATCAAAATCCGTTCTGCGGTATGGCCGTGAAAGCGTAACAGACAGACAGACGGGCAGACAGACAGACAGACTTTCGCATTTATAATATTAGTGTGGATATTAATTATACATAATATAAGTATTTTTAATAAGAGCTCCTCTTTATCCTCGTTATAGCATTGATCTATCAACTTATTCTCATTTTCCTAGATTCACGCTTGTTATTCATTCTACCAAATGAAGCCCTATTGGATTAGAGCTATTTAAAACATAAAATTACAGGATTAAGTGTGTGTACTTCCTCTTGCACTTCCTAACTTATACTCCTTTGCACTTTTATCTTTCGTTTTATATTTTAAGTATGCAATGCGTTCGTTTAAAAGTTAATAGAGCAATTTATCCCTATTATAGATTGATATTTCCTTAGATTCACACATGTCATTCGTTCCACCAAACAAGCACTACATTAGAGCGTTACTTGATACCGGCAGACAAACATCATTCATTTCACAACTCAATAACTACTAACAAGCATTACATTAGAGCATTGCTAGACACCGGCACCCAAACATCATTCATTTCACCACTCAAAAAACTATTTAAATAAGTTATAAATTAATTATTAGTTAAGGTAAAAACAGTTTTACCTTATAATCTTCAAAACACATGGGGTGATAGTTCTGTCCCTCGTGGCTGACGGAGTTCCTCAGATGCCACTCCTCTTTATCCTCGTTATAGAACTGGTCGAAGGAGTCCCCACATAAAGCGCAGGCGGCGTCCTCCGGGGCTCCGGCGGGGACTGAAGGTTCTGCGACCGGAGCCCTGTCGGTGCTCGCGGGGGCTGCGCCTCCGGTCTCGAACCAACTTTTTTCTACGACAATGAACGAGCGATTAGTTTCACGAGAGAACTTCCCTTTTGTACAATAATTTGGAGCGGTATTTTTTAAGTGTGATTTACGCAAAATTAACTATAATAAATGTAAATAATCAGGTGATTCAAGCCTGCAACGTCCTAACCAAACTGGAAACAACTAAACAAATGTGCTTTCCACCACAGAGGCAGTTATGTATAAGGTGATAAGTATCGATATAATGATGACTTACCTCTCTCCTCTAAATCTTCGACTTCTTCATACTGGACCCAATCAGATAGATCGTAATGCCAGTGTCTAGAATGTGCCCTCCTAGCGGAGTCCCGTTCCCTTCTATTTTGTCTGAAATGCCAGTCTAGATGCTGGCTATAGCGGACTGTATGTTCCGGAGGGAAACGGGTCCCGCAGCCGCTGCATTGCATTCCGCCGTATAGTTTCGCTACTAGAGCCGGTTGTTTGCTAAAACAATCAGAAAATACAATTAAACTAAGCCGGTAAAAGGTAAAAACCCAAAAAAAAATCCATGTTGATTTTTTATTTATTTTGAAATACCCAGTATTACTCTCACAGTAAATACGATCTAACGACACCTCTCAAGCTAAAATGCATCGAGCCGTTCAGGCTGCAGAACATGCCAAACAATTATACATACTCTCGAAAAACATAACCCTCCATCTGTTGCAGTCGGGTAAAAATAAATAATTTTAATTAGAAAAGCCTGAAATGTCAACGGTTTCGTACTGTGCATTACATTTGGACGATATTCAGACAGCTAAACAAAAACTTGTTGTTTGCATTAAAACCCCCAGGAAAAGTGATAAAAATCTTGCACTCCAATTGAAATACACTGTTGTGGCGCGCAAAGAATTGCATATTTAAAATCACAGTCTTTTTCCGCGAGTGAACTCTTATATTTGATCTACCTACATAATCCATACATTCGAATATACCGAGCTCTACAAGTGCTAATTGTGCAAGTGACCCAAGTATTTTTCGGTTTTATTAACTGCCCAGAGTGTCAGCTAAGACATATACTAATGAAGTTTAGACAGCTAAAATTGCTGACAGAGAACGCCTGTGAAATAAAATTTATAACATTACTTCATATAAAATACAATAGAAAATCATAAAAAACTTACACTTTAAGCGTCTCGCTTCTCATTAAATCCACTCGGTGCACGACACTCTTATCCTCTTTAGGTTTGGGTTTTTCCGGACTCTGTTCCACTTTCGGTTCATCTTTAGTTTCATTCTTCATCTGAACCAAACCTGTCGCTACTAATTTAGCGAACAAATCATTCACGTTCATGTCTGCTAGCAACGATATAGAGTTTACTGGGTTTGGTTTCTCATCAGCTGGTGTTTCGAGTCCGGGAATCTTGTCTGTTTTCTTGAAAAATGGCTCGGCCGAGCTGTATTCTGAGGCTGATGTCGGAGCGACTGATGATGGCATTACGCTGGCTAACATGTCTAGACCTGTCAAATTGACATTTTATTGAATATCTAATCAAAGAAAAACCAATTTTGTGATATCTCTATTTCATGTTGTATAAGATTTGTAAAGCAGAAAACGATTTAATTGACTTTTTGAAGAATATAACACACATACAAATACAAATTGCGAGTTTAAAAAATTTAAATAAATTATTAAATATAATATCCTGTCACGGATAAGTCCGCCTCTTGTTGTGTTCTTTTTTGTTGTAACAATGTTCTTTCTGTACAATAAAGTTTTTACATACATACATACATAAATATTTTCAAATAAAATGAATTGAACTAAGAGTTTTTAGGGCGTTATATTCGGAAGTACTAAACCAATTAAAAAATATTTTTTCCATACAATAGCCTGATTCTTTGGAAACGTTACAGGTATGTCATACCTACAACAATGAAACCATGTGCGACAGCTAGTTTTAAAGTTAAAAGAAAAATATATTTACCCTGATTTTCGAGATTTCCTTCAGGACTTGGCGTCTTCTGCGGCCTCGAGACATCCTGATCCACATCCATGGAATTCTGATCGTGAATCTTCTCAAATCCGAGCGCAGGCATCGCCGCGGGCAAAGACAACGGCGAACCTTCCATATTAGCTATCCTCACGTGCCCCGGCTTAATATACTTCGGAAGAGCCGAAAATCTAATAAAATACTTCTCGTTCCCAATCGAAATAGGTTTAGGCAAACCTCCAAACTCAACTTTGAACGGTTGCTCATTTATCAACGCAGTTCTTAGCGAATCGACGAAACGAATGGTAAAATACTGATTGTTTATTTGAAACTTTTGCACTTTTGCGTCCAAATACACTGGAATCATTTGAGTCGCGTTCACTATAAGGTTGATTTTCCCGACGACTAAATCCTGGCGTTTCGTTTTACCGATATCGACTTGGGGCAGAGGACCTTCCAAATGCACCAATCTCGGCTTCCCATCGATAATAACGCCCAAAGGCTGACCGCCAAAGAAACATTCGAACCATCGACCATTTATATACAACTCTCTAGTCGGTGCACCAAATCGCATATCAAACACTTGATCGTCGATTTCGACTTGCTTGTAACCGTCGTTAAAAGATAAAACTACAGAATCTTTATTATCGAAAGTCACTCGTCTGCTACCAGGCAAGAACCTCAGTTCTCTAGGATCGTCCCAATCCATCATGATTATGGCAGTTTCTCCATAATACCTAATATCCCTCGGTATGCCATCAATCTGTATAGTCTTCATCGGATCTTGGTCTATGTATTCCAGTATTCTGTAATCAGTTGAAGGTATAATGACTCCGGGATGGCCCAAAGGCGGTGGCGTCACAGATCTTTCGTACGGCACTAAGGGCGATGCTCCCTGGCACATTCCGAATTGAGGGGTAGGTAAAGGTATAAGAGGCCTAGGAGGTTCAAACGGCGGTCTTAATGCCCGATTTCCTCTGTAGTAAGGAGGGACGGGTCCTCGGAATCTTCTTGGGGGGAAATCTTCAACCCTCTGTCTGTTTCCTCGCCAAACTGGTCTTTCAGGTCCAAATTGTCCGAACACAGGCATGACCGGTGGTAGAGGAAGCAGACCATGTCTGGGTTGTCCATCAACAAAGTCCCTATGAGGAGGCATTCTCATATCAGAATCTTTTAAATGTTCTTGACTATCCGGCGGTGTTTCCATAAACATAGGTGGAATTCTCTCATCAATATCTCCGAATGTATTCCTCTCGCTCGGGGAAGACTTCGGACTTCCAATCTTGTGATTCTTGTCGATAGTAGCGTGGAGCTTCCTTTTGGAAAGTTCCAGAGACTCTCGTTGCTTCGCTTCTTTCAGTTTCAGCGCCTCGTTCAGTTGTAAGACTTGGTACATAAGAGCGTTATACTGGTTTTTGTCAATGTTTCCGTCGCTGTATTGCTCTTTGGCCTGACTCATGATTATCGAAATGGTCTGTTTTTGTTGTTTCGCGTCAAAATCGTCCGGGTTCTCCATACGCAAATCAACGTCTTCTGAGCTGAGTGTGCGGCGTCTTTCTCTTTCTACACCTAAAAGAAATTGACAAATAAGTGCTATGAGCATCAGTTTAAAGGAAGACGAAATTTTTTATATGAAAATAAAAATTGACTGGTGAAATCACTCTTAGCATGTTTTGCAAAATTCTTCCTTGCAAGAACCCTTGCAGAAATTTATTGTCGATAAAGAAATTTCGAGTTTAAAACAGTGCGTGTTGCGTGCAGTGTTAAAACAGAGTCTGCATCTTGTGTTTCGCCATGATAAATTTCTATATGTACGTCATTCCGACTAGACTTAGTTTATTTAAAAATTCTTTAGCTATACAAATAGTTTCGATACACTATGTGTTGGTCGAATTTTGAAAAACGTACTAGTCGTAACGGCTGTTAAATTGTAAACATATACTATTTTTTATATTAAAAAGTGTTAAACAAAACTTACTAGGAGACTTGCTCATTAATAACGGCCTTCCCAATCCATCCTTAACTTTCGTAGCCTCGGCTAGTTTAGCCCGAACCAGGTCCAACTTCGAAGGGGGCTTCTTGGTCTCATTAGATTTTTCTTTCACCTCGTGCCAGTCCTAAGGAATATACGTTTTAATAGTTTAGGAGGCTGAATCACGTAAGAACTCAATACCAACATAAGTTGGTGCCAGGCGGTCATAAAACTGCATTG
Source organism: Euzophera pinguis (assembly GCA_947363495.1). Lineage (NCBI taxonomy): Eukaryota > Metazoa > Arthropoda > Insecta > Lepidoptera > Pyralidae > Euzophera > Euzophera pinguis. The sequence goes on from OX376172.1 coordinate 1,275,063, forward strand.
ATATATAAAAACGTGATTGCCATGGCTCTTGTTATCTATATATATAAAAATCAATTGCTGTTCGTTAGTCTCGCTAAAACTCGAGAACGGCTGGACCGATTTGGCTATTTTTGGTTTTGAATTATTTGTGGAAGCCCAGGGAAGGTTTAAAAGGTGATTAAATATGAACCAAATAGTTAGAATATATTAAAAATAACAATTTCGCTTTCCCTTAGAAACTATTCCTTTGGTTTTGAATGTCAAATTTGACATTGACAACCAACACTTCCCGATAGTGTAGTCTCTCGGGAAAACAGTGTTATGGAGTACATTATTGTTCGCAATCCTTTGTATTAGGTTATTATACATAAATGAGGATGAATTCCCTGTCGATGACGAGAAGTGCGAAGGTTATAAGAATTTAAAATTGTACTTTTGTCAAGTCTGAATTAATAAATATGTACTGTTGTCAAACTCTGTGTTTATAGTTTAATTAGAGATATTTCAACCGACTTTCTAAAATGTATGTTTAGGTTCTTAATTCGGATGTATTTACTTTAGTTTGCTACAATTAATTTATGACTCCCGTCAATTTCAGATCAAGTTATTATTTCAAAGTATTACAATCGTTAATATTGTTTGAAAATGGCACACTAGAAAGGTGTCTATTCTGTACTAGCCATGGGTAATTTCGACTCCGACTCGTGTTTCGGCTCACTAAATCTTAATCCGCAACCGGTATCGGCTCCTCTTAATGATTCCGAGTCCCTTATCGGCTCCCGCTCACGGACGTCCGTTCTGGTACCAGATTCAATACAGAATTTATTGAAACCGGTACTGGAAAGTGGAATCACAGTCTGGTGATTCAATAGTCAATCTTAAGCAAAGTAAACTGATTGATTCTATTGATCTAATACCACTCAAGTATTTTTATTGCATCGTTTCGTCAGTCGTACATTAGCATTCGTTTGAAATTTTCATTAAAATAAAGATAAAATGTGATTAAAAAACAATTAGCTTTCATATACAGTAATGCTTTATACAATGTCTGTCTGTTATTTTTTGTTTTTCTTTATTCTTTTTTCTCTTTTGTGGTTTTATATGATTTTTTTTTTTAGTTTCTATGTTTTTATTTTATTTACACTAGGTAACTTTTTTATAAAAAAAATGTGTAATCGGTATTTTTACATATTATGATTCAAAAATTATAATTGACTCAGTTTCGTCGAAGTGAGTCTCGAACGTTTTTCTATTAAAATTTGTCCAGCTTTGGAGAAAACCCGTTCGCATGGCACCGAAGTCACGAGTACTAATACGAGTCGCGACACGAACCCGACACGAAAGGTGCCGAATCCCGGCGGTATCAAGAACACGATGCGATTTATTAACTCCCAGAGTCGATAAGAATTGCTCGGACTAATTAAGGGAATCGGCTCCTGTCGGTGTATCGGCTCATTTAAATCTTCTAGTCCGGAGTTACCCATGTCTATTCTGTACTGTGTTGAAATTGCAAAGGAAATGAAGTTTTATTTTTGACCGACTTCATTACAAGAACTATTTAGTTGGTTAACGAGTATTTGGCATTCTGATGGTAAGCGGTTACCGTAGCGTACAAACTACAATGTCAGATGAATTTCCACATCGATGGCGAGGGTTGCGGTGATAGAAGAATGATAATTACCATGCAACTTTTTTGGAGGCGGTACGAAGTTTGCCGGGTCAGCTAGTATGTTATAAATTACCAGATAGTTTTAAGACTTTAGATTTGATGACATTCAAAGAAAATTTGAAATTGTTCAAAAAATGTTACTATAATGTAAAAGAATTTCTAAATGACAATTTGGATTAATTATTTATTTGTGTTGTATTAGAAGGCTTATTAATTTTAATTTTCTACCAATTTAATTATTATTTAATTTATTCTATTAATTTATATTTGACTGCTTCTGCTAAAATTATTGTACGTCTTTCATATTATAGATAGATCACAGTGACACAACCATTTATTTATAATCTTGTATACCTGTGCTCAACATTAAAGAGATTTTGATATGATTTGATACAACAACGCGTAGGAAAACTTTGATCGCTTTTACTATATCGTCGTTTCAACCGCAGGTCCACTGCTGGACATAGGCCTCTCATAAGATTTCCAAAATGATCGGATGGAAGCAACCTGCATCCAGCCCTTACCTTTTTTATTACTAATTACTAGCTGACCCGGCAAACTTCGTACCGCCTCCGAATATACCTTTTAAAACTTCCCTGGACTTCCACAAATAATTCAAAACCAAAAATAGCTAAATCTGTCAAGCCGTTCTCGAGTCATAGCGAGACTAACAAACAGCAATTGAGTTTTATATATAAGATTGTGCATAAAAAATCCAACACACACCAAAACTTCTTGACGCCTCTAAAACGTTTCTAAAAATCCATCCAAGGACCCTAAAAAGGAATTTATCAGAAGATTGGTAAATTTTATGTCACCTGGTGTACTTTTCAAAGTCCCATAACTTTCATAAGCGTTCTTCGAGTGACAGACTTCGATATTAAGATGCACCCAACAAGCGCCTACCATAATAAAGTTCTGTCAAGAAATGACGATCGGTCGAAAATAGACCTGCCTGACTAAGAGAAAAATGGAGGCAAGTAAACAAAAAAATACCTTCTTAGGTGACAAAGGTGATTCAGTTTCTTCCATTTTTTCCTCTAATATTTGAGGTTTGGGCGAATCCGGTTTGGAAGGCGCTGCCTCCTCCAGTTGTGGCAATTGCCTGAGATCCACGTCCTCTTCGGGTTTGTTTTGTGGTACTTTGGTCCCCCGTCGACCCTGATATGCCAAATTTCATTTACTATTCTATCTCTCATAGATATGAGACGTATTAAGAAGTATATGAAATTATTGTTAAGTATATAAAAGGTATTAAAACATTATCCTATATCACAGTAGATCAATATAATATGAATTCACAGAATCATGTCTGAATACCTTTACGGTTTGACAGGGCAAAGGATTGGCAGATCCAAAGCCACATGATTTGTATTTACTGTAATATGGGGAATAAAGATGTATTTGTATATTTACCGAATTTGAAGTGCGTTCAGATTCGAAGTCTTCATCTATTGTAAAGTCCATTTTGGGAGATTCATTGATCTTCGGAGGGGGCGGAGCGGTCACCTCCTCCACTTGTGGCAACTGACGGAGGTCCACATCTTCATTACCGAAGAGGCTGCAATGTAATGCTAGTTACAATGTACGGTACAAGGTACGGGGTAAACACAAATAAAAACAATTATGTACGAGTAAGTTTGCTAAACTTTTAAATGAATTTTGCTAAACACTTTAACACCCTGCACATCCTGGTGTCAGTGTTTTTCGTTTTGGTGCAATAAAGAGTATTTAAGTAATACAATACAGTGTTCCGATTCGGTTAATATAGTGTAAAATATGTAATGTGGGATCTGCATCTATTATTTAGTACGTGGTATCTATCAATTTATACGTACATATCAAACTTGTCGTGTTTCGCCTTTTTGACTTTTCCATCAAGGAGCTCTGTCGAAGGCCTCTTCTGACTGATAGGCGCCGGCTTCAACTCAACCGACGGCAAAATCCTGAGATCAACGTCCTTATTCTCAGCTATTTCGGGCACACCTGTAAATAAGACTTTATTTTTATGCAATCACAAGACCTATAATCAACTGCATCTAATCAGACACTGTTGTTTATAGACCTGGATTTAAATACTTTTCAATTAATATATCGTTCGAAAATCGTTGATTTTTTTATCACTCATTAACCACCCAGACAAAGTAATGTTTGCTACTTACTTGTGTGGTGTCCCCCAAGGATCTATATTTGGTCACACTTTATTTTTAATCCATTTAAGAATTATTTCGAGTTTTGCCCATTATGATATGCTTTATGTAGGAAGTTCTGAATGATATTTATCACTTGGCAAACGATACTGCTATTGTTTTACATGAAACGTGTATTAGACACATGAAATTCAAAGTAATTTAGGCACTTTTTTATTTTCTGAGATACAATTTAACCTGTTGAGTAATTCGAACCCATTTTAAGTGTGTGGGTTAAAATTATAATTGTTTTTACTTGCAACGTCTCTTTAGTTTTAGGTCAAAAGGAAACCTAGGGCAAAAAATATAGGCCTACATCTACTAGAAGTATTATCAATTTTAGACTTTAAACACTGCGCCGCAAATAAGCTTTTCATTATTCCAGACTTCCTCATTATTCGTCCTGTGCTGTGATTTCTTGAATACCAGCTCCAATAGTCCACAAGTATAGTGGTGACAGCTTGTTGAAGATTAATATAAACTTGTTCAAATTCAAGTGACCAGACTCGTAACTTCCTTGACTATTTAAAAAATTCTATGTATGTAAATTAAAATTGAAAAAATAAATTAATGTTTGTTTTGTTTTTGTTTATCCATATCAAATTTAAGTAAACTAGTAATCGTTTGTTTCTTGAAGGAAAGAGTGATAAATTGAAAAATCTTAATTTCTATCAGTATTTACATGATACAGAAAAGTTGGAAATAAATCACATAAAAGTATAAATTTATATTAAAAATATAGTGCTGTTAAATGTTATAACTTTGCTATATAATTATGTTATAACGACAGAAAAAAACACAATTAAAATGGCAAATTCGTTATCTTTGTGCTGTCGTTCTACCTTCGCTCATCGCTCGCTCACTTCGCTCTTCGCTACCAACCCCTAGCTTTCTTTAATTCGCTACAAAAATTGACAGTTTCTTAATTATTTTTTATTTTATTGTACTTACCAACAGTTGTGATTTATGAGAGCTATATGAATAGGCGACTTTAAAAACACCCAAAATGTACATTTGTGTAGTAAAAAATAATTTCGACCTCCCATACAAGATCTTGCCATTTGATCACTAAATAGATATTTATGGGAAGTCGAAGTTTTCTCTCCATTTACACTTATTTATATTTTTTATTAAAAGTGGGCGGTGGATGCAATGTACTGAACACACTGCAAAAAATTGGTTGTGTTTAGAAATTCATCCCTGTATAACACTGTGTTATACCAGAGGAGAACGGCGTCTCCGACGTTATTATAGTTTGATATGCCGTGATAAGGAAAGCCATCTGTCATCCGTGTGTCGTCACAGAACTCACTCCAAGCTCTTGTAATCTTCATGTGCAGTCTGCGCTTCGGATGTTTAGCATGCGATTGCCAGTGTCTTCTGTTTTCTTGACGTCCCAGTGAATCTGCGTGGTTGCTGTGCTCGTTGGCCCAGTATGTGCGATTGCATTGAATGCTCGTAGTGTGCGACGAGTCGAGACTGTAGTGAGCGACGTGGACTGCAGATTTCCCGCTGAAGTGCGGTGGCCGATGAATAAATAACAGATGTCTCAAGTCTGCACATCCACTGCTGTACTCAGCATTGGATGACGTTGAAGGTAGTGCAGGACTAAGCAGTTAGCTACATTGGTGTTGAACCTAGAAATGTCCTATTGCTAGGTTAAGATTACGGAATGATGAAGTTGAGATGAAGATTGTTGACGTAAGCGTACGAAGAATCCCTAGAAACCATTTGTTACCAAACTAAATTAGGTTGTTAGTTGATTCAAGTGAGGGATAATGCGCCTATGATAAATTTTAAATCAAGCGATGAATTTTATAATATTATTCCCTTAATTAACGATGATTTGATTATGATACTAGAACGTTTGCAAAATAATATGTATTGAATGGAATGATAGATATTTTTCAATTAATCACTTATCTACCGTTACATTAGGTTTTTGTAATGAAAATAATTTATTTATAAAAATTAAGTATATTTTTTTATGGATAATGTTTTTTCCCCAAATTTATATTGACAGTTCTCTTCGTATTGGGCCTTAATACTTAATGGCCCCATAAAATCTAAAAAATACTAGTAGAATGTCATACAAAATATTTCGAATTTTGAGACTAAAGTAAAAAATGTAGAATTCAAATGTCTTTAAATTGTTTAAATGTCTTTAAATTGTTTAAATGTCTTGAATTAAAATTAAGATTTTTTTTTTATGGCGAAGGAAAAAAACACATTGACAGTCAGTTGCACGCGCCATGAGGAAAATATTCACACCTCATGAATTCATTTCTAGGAATAAAGCTTCGTAATTTAAAATGCATTTTCTGTGTTTTTAAAAACATAGCTAATAAAAATGTTCACGCGCAAGATTAAAAACTAAAGATGGATAGCCAAAAGATCAAAATTGATTTGACGAATTAATTTTATCAAATTCAAATCAATTTTGATCTTTTTGTGGACGATTAAGTGCTTGTTTCCCCTTTATAACAAAAAAAAAAGTTCATTTTTGGACGACCTCGTATTCCCATTATCCAAGTTACTGCAGTACACAACCTGGTCACAGAGGAATTCTCTATACATTTTAGTGCGAAATTACCGACAAAAACAAATACATTACAAATGCACTACACAAGCCACGCCGCACTGGCGACTGGCGAGAGAAGTAGTAACGATAAGGACCAGTTTCACCAACATCGTTCCTATCCAAAACTAATTTAAGCATAAAAAATTAATTGTCAATTGACAAAGTCCATATACCGGAATTGTACGTGGATTAACAGTATATTCCGGTTAGCAGTGTTACTTCGTTATACGAGAGTAAAAGCAAATGCATTTGTTTTGTATGAATTTGGTTAAGTCGTCGGATAGCTTCGCAAAAATTCCTTGTGTTGAATTCCCCCATGGTAACGCAGTTGTTACCTACAGTTTGGATTTAAATCAAAACTTCACAACATTTTCCTTAAATGAATGCTTTCCACGGTAAAATATTATTTCGTTAAAATTTTTTTTTACTGTAAATTAATATAAATGGTAGCGTGCTACCATAATACATAAAATGAATCCCCCCTTTTTCGCTAAAATAGGAAAAAAAACTATACTAGTTAACCGATTACAATTATTACATTGAGTCGATTGACCATATAATCAACTCGTTATGAATTCATTTATTTAAAACTTAATTGCACAAGTTAAAATAAATTGTGAACTTAATGTCATATTGCATTCTCTATTAAATATAATGCAGGATACAAAGACTCATATTTGACAAAATTAGTAAAAGTAATAGAAAATAATAGATGTCGCCACATGACAAGTAACTCACACGTTTAAACACTACTTTTAATCTGTACATCCATACTAATATTTTAAGTATGAAAGTCTGTCTCTATTACGCTTTCAAGGCCAAACCGCTGAACGGATTTTAATGAAATTTGGTATTATAGTTGAAGACCCGGGGTCAAACATAGGCTATTTTTCGACGCAGGCGGAGCTGCGGGAAACAGCGAAAAAAATAAATAAACACATAAAATATGAAGTGGAACAGGCATCTCAGCTCTTACTCTTCATCTCTCATTTTCCACAAGAAAAGGAATGTAAAGTTTTCTTCCAAGTTTTTCGGTGCTGCAAATCCCAATAAGCCTTCGTTCATTACTCAGCAAAATGAAGATAATCTCACAAAACACATTAATAACTTGGTGTAAGAATGAGCGGTGAATCAACGGTTATATTCTACAGTTCATAAACCATAGATATTAGACTAGTTCACCATTAACTAGTTTTGTATCGTGGAGACAACGTCACCAGTTTCAAGCTAGTCGACATTTTTTATTTACTTCCCGTTCATCAGTCGACCTCGAATTGTCATAGATTGTTTCAATTTTCTATTGATTGTATGAAATGCCGTCGATAACGTAAACAAGTCGAAATTTTGACTGTTTTATGAACTAGTTAAACGTTGACAAAAAATACTGTCTGTTTTCGTTGACGAAGTATACACATCAACAGAATTCAGAGTGCACCAGACTAGCACCATGGATGTATGCTGAGATGTACACTGAATCCTGCAGATGAAAGTACTTATTACGTAGTTCCTACCCCTCTAGTTATATTTAATTGTTGTTTTTCTAAACTACTATAAATTATAAAGCTAGAGAAATGTAATTAATGTACCTTTCTTTGCGCACTCTTACGTATGCAGATAAAAATTACACACCATTTAAAAAGATAATGAGAAATAATTATGAATTGTAAAAATCCATAAAAAACTTCTTCCTGAAAGGAAATCGGAGCTTGAAAATACTAAATCTAAATCATAATGTGCTATCAGGATTAAGATTACGCAGTATAAGTTTTTTCAATTATATTTTAACATTTTATACGGATGTAGTCTTCAATGAATTAACCTAGATACATTGATGAACTAGAAACCATTTTTTCGTATTTGAATGTAGAAAGCCTAAATTGATTTATTTGAATGTCTTAACAAAAAACCAATTGTATATTAGTTATATCTCAAACAGTACTAATTTAATAAGATATCTTTGAAAAGAAAAAAAAAACTTTAAAAATTTCTATTTTACCAAATTAATTATATTATAAACGGACTACTAGTTATATCATTATATTTTTAATTTTAATCTTGTGAACTTATTCTGAAAATGATAATAAATAATAAAAATATTACACAGAAAATTTTAAATATATTAAAAATCTATATGTAGAAAGAAGTGTGTAGTAATGGGTAAAATATTTGTTTCTATAATAACACGTACACCTACTGCAAGTAATTTAATTTACTATTCACAGCCAAGACATATTTATCTTATCGCGAAATATATCAGATAATTAGACGAGTTCGTCATCTGATAAATTTTATATAAGTATGTAAAGTTTTCAAAATTAAAAGGCATTACGCGTTCTAGTGTCGAATAAACCCAAAATCTTCATGACAGTTTTGGGACAAAGGCCTTTACTCGTTATCGGAAAGGATTATTTTGTTACTGCTAAGGATTGAAGGCTCTGAGTATACTCGAAGATAATTTTTGAATTGACTACTATTTTCAGAGAAGTTGCAAGTAAAACCACTAATGTTAAATCACATTTGCAAACCCATAAAAAGGTGAAAGTGAGAAGTTACCCCCAAAAATCACAGCGAAAGTGCAATATTGAGCAAAAAAAAAAAAAAAACGACATTGAAATCCTTAATAGTAAAGGGTAGAATGATCCGTGGCCAAACACGTTGAGGTAAAAAATATTTTATTTCCACACAACTTGTTGCTGTTTACGAGCTAATATCACAGTTGCCGACTAGACTTTAATTTCTAATAATCAACCTCTCATTCTGTTAACAAATGATATCTTACTTGATGACTCTGTATCGGGTATAATTTTCGTGTCCGCCTCGGTGTTGTCTGGACTTTCCGATTTCTCCTTGTTCCGCCGCATGTACCGCGCTTTTTGGTAATTTTTCAATTCCTTGAAAGCGACGACATCGCTCTCAACAGCTTTCTCCTCTTGTATTTCCTTTTCCTTCTTTTTCTTGTTTTTAGGCCTCTTCTCGGGCGAGGAGTTGCTGGAAGAGTCTTTCCCGCTACTGCTGCCGTCCCTGCGAGCCTTCTTCTCGCCCCGAGCGTCCTTCTTTTCGCGCTCGTCTTTACGTTTCTTAGGCGATTCTTTATTAGCGTCATCCGATTTACTGATCTTGGGTATCGGCGGAAGTTTGCTTATTTTTTTCATGTCCGGTATCTTGATTATAAAATCTGGAACGGGCAGCGGTTCTTTCTCTTCCTTCTTTTCGGGTTCAACATGTCTGGTTTCCTCGCGTTTGCGATCTTCTTTTCTGGCTCTGTTTTTGTCCCTTCTATCGAGTCTGGGGTCCCTGCGCCGGGGTTCTCTGGGCCTTTGTTGTGGTACGTCTGGCTGAACGTCAATGGTGATGACGTTTTTCCGTTTATGTATTCTCTCTAGCGGTTTGATGTCGAAGACGTTCGGCGCGATCGGTGGCGGTACAGGCAGAGATATGGCGTGTTGTGTTGGCGGCTGTTGTTGCTGGAGCCGGGCGAGACGAGGGTCGCGGCGTGCGGCCGCTAGGGCTCCGCTGACGGGCGCAATGCGAGATTGCTTGTTTACCGGCTGAAAATAAACATATCACGTTTAACTCTCATGTTACAAGCCTCTCGGAAACTTCACTAATGCCCTGATTGATTAAGTAATTCAATGAGATAAACAATGAAATAATTGTGACAGATTCGCGCAATTTGCAATCACTTTAAGATAATTATCAAACCACAATATCAAGGGCTATTTTCGAGAATGCAAAACTTTCCTATTAATCCGATGTGAATCATTATTTTTTTCATAATCATTCATTTAATATCAATTTCAATTTCAAAATTTATTTCAATTAAGTAAAGTTACAAGCCGATCAATCGCTCTGTCCTTGCTCGCGTACTGGTTCCAAGGATGTTTCTTACATGTTTATATTGGTGAGTTCATAGGATTTACACACTCACAATATTGGGTGGTTTAGTTTTGATAATTAATTATGTTTAAGTCATTTGCAATTAGCGCGATTGGCCTGCAGGTCAATGGTTTGGCCGTTACTGTACGCTTAAGCGTTAAGATTGCCTAAGAAACATTAGTTCTCCTTCATTAGTGCTACTAGATGACGCTACAAGAAAAAACAATTTCAGTCAACAACAACAAAGCCTTAACTTGCCGTTATCCATACTAATATTATAAATGCGAAAGTCTGTCTATCTGTCTAAACGGCTAAACCGCTGAACTGATTTTGATGAAATTTGGTATGAATATAGTTGAAGACTCGGGGTCAAACATAGGCTAATTAACAGCTAGTTTGATATAAAATTTGCTTATCGTAAGTTTGTCAAGGGTTTGTCTCAAGCTTATTTGACGTATGTCAAAATTTTCTTATAACATTCTTATTGAAGACATAACTTGCGTTTTTTAATACGATATTTAGCATAGTCTTAGCATAGAATAATTTATCCTACCGCTATAACTCAATTATTAATTGAGTTATAGCGGTAGGATAAATTATTCTTAATAAAACTGTTTGAATTTGGTAGTTTTCTCCGTTTTTCCTTTTTTAAAAGAGTCTTAGCACGTTTTCCTTTAATTCAAAGGAGGTACGGTGCGCTTTAATAGAAATTTTCTCCCACGTACGCTGAGACTGTGGAATGAACTCCCAAACATGGTTTTCCCAAGAGATTACAACATGGGGTCTTTCAAAAAGGGCGTTAAAGGATTTCTCAAGGGTCGGCAATACGCACGTGATGCCCCTGGTGTTGCGGGCGTTCATGGGCTACGGTGACCACTTACCATCAGGTGGACCGTATGCCATTTTGCCTACTTAATTGTATAAAAAAAAAAAAAATATCTTTGGACTCTACTGCATAATAAAAAGAACAAGTTCTACTATTTCTTCATAGATGGCGCCACAAGACTATAATAATGTACTTCAATTAGGCTTTGACCTCGCAAATTTCAGAAAATATAAATTTTGAAACACGAAACTGATTGCACGGTGATTGAATATCTGTTTATTAATCTTTTATCTGTTAAAATTTTATGCAAAACGACTTTCATTTGATGACCTATGTCGTGAAACAAGACAATATTTTTATTTAGAATCCATTACACGGAATCAAAATCGAAATCCAAGAATTTATTATTGGAGTTATTTATGTACCGCGCATTAATAACATATTATTGGATCTGTGTGTCAATTAATTTAGCATTACACACAGGGGATAAGTGAAATAAAACATTCAGAGCATTAATAAAGTTCGCAGAGGCTTGTAAGTGACGCATCTGAAATAAAAAAAACATCTACAAATCCATACTTCCATACTAATATTATAAATGCGAAAGTCTGTCTGTCTGTTACGCTTTCGCGGCTAAACCGCTGAACGGATTTTGATAAAATTCGGTATGAATATAGTTGAAGACCCGAGGTCAAACATAGGCTACTTTTTGACGCAGGCGGAGCTGCGGGTAAAAGCTAGTAAATAATAAAGCATTATTGAATAATAAAGCCTGAAAAGTAAGACAACAGGAGGTCTACTATGGTCACTTAATTCCATGTAAATGTGAGTGAGTGACCGAGTTGGAGCAATACGGATCTTTTATCCGTACATATTGCCCACTCACGCGCATTTGGATGGAATTAAGAAATGACAGTAAGCCACCTGAGGCTTAATGTGCTGAAATTTTGTACACGGGTAACATTATTTTTATACCTAAAATTACACGGGAACGCAGTCAGTGGATTTCTTTACTACAGCGACGCGAAGATTTTTACAATAACAATAGTTAGGATTATCTAAAGACACAAAAAAGTTGAACTTAAAAGACTAGGAGTGCTATTTTTAAATCCATACTGATATTATAAATGCGAAAGTTTGTCTGTCTGTCGGTTACCAAAACCGGTGAACGGATTTTGATGAAATTTGGTATGAATATAGTTGAAGACCCGGGGTCAAACATAGGCTACTTTTTTCAGCAGGCGTAGCTGCGGGAAACAGCTAGTAACTCATACGTAGAATGTAAACCTTCCGACTCACCGACATTCGATAAAGAACGAAAATGATTTAACTCACCGATTCTGCATGTGTTATACATTTCAAAAATAGGACTTTTGGTCCAAGAAATAGTGCTTAAATGACCGTTCAAACTGACGCGAATCCCGCTCGCGTGTGGCGGGACGCCCACAGAAATAAGTATATAGAAGTGGCATTAGCAGGCCAGTTAACTTTTTCATACGCTACGGCACTTCTACCGATTCTTATTTCTATGGACGTCCCGCCAGTCGCGCGGGATTCGCGTCAGTTTGAACGGTCCTTAATGACTCGAACCTAACCATCGCCATACAGTGGTAGGCAAAAACAAAAAACCTTAACTTTTCGCCGCACCCTCAAATCTCGATTATTTTCGATACGGCACATTTGGTATTAAAATACACACATACATATTATTTAAAGCGAAACATGCAAGAAAATATTTTAAAAGTACTAGAGCGCGTTCGTTTTAATAGCCCAAAAAGGTTATAGTTTTATATGGATATTTATAAGACAAACAGACTTTTATGGCTTGTGATCGGATAATCGGGCGCTTGTACACCTAAAGTTCTTTCCTTAAAAGAATAATATGGATATTACTTCCTGAATGAATAAGTAACCCGCATTCCCGGGATTAAACAATTTTGTAAAATCAATATTATTCTTTCGTGGGAATAAAAATTAAGTTTAGGTATATAAGCGCCCGATTATCCGATCACTGCTTATGGCCCACGTGATGTAAAGCGGTTACCGTAGCCCTGACGACTGTTTCTTTACGACTTTCGTGAATTGAGTTGTCACATCTTGTCGAGCCGAAATGGCTGACTCTTCAGATTAGTTTAGACTAATAAGTGGCCACGGTCCGGTGACCGTAGGGCGGTCCCTATCGTTGGAAGCTAAAAGATTTGTCAGTTTTATCAGACTGGCGTTTAACCCTTCAAGTAGAAACCAGATCCGGCCATTTTCAAGGAGTTTTAATTGTTATAAAATTTCTGTCAACCTAAAGCCTCCGGCGACGCGTATATGGAAACCCTTCCAGTATTCAGAATCTCAGTACTTCTGAGCTGCGGGAGGGCTTCCTAGCATTAATTCAAAAAAAATAGCCTTAAACCATTCCGCTATTCAGAGTTGCGAACGAGCTGGATTCGGGTATTGTCTCCGGTGTAGTATTCGAGACTTCATAATAAAAACGCTTCCCTTATTCAGATCCCTTTTTTTTTTTTTTTTTTTGTTTTTTTTTTGTTTTTTTTTTTTGATTTCGCAGGGGAATGCATTTACGCACGAAGTGTGGGACTCCTGGGCCGCTAGTCGGCCCAGACTACCCACTAAACCCCTGCGGGTGCCGTCGGCCGCATTGCAGGGAGGCGCCTCGGATCTAACTAGCACAAGACGCCTCTGCGACTGGCCGGTTTCTCACCAGAAACCGGACTCTCCACTCTCAGAAGTCCTCCGACACCTGGAGGACCTCTGCCACCGGGTGGGACTATTACAGTCCCACCGTTTACGGGGGGGGCGCTTCCAGGCGCGCTAAGTAGCGCCTGCGTCGCACCCCCCCTCTCCGCCGCCGGATCGGGTCCGCGAGGGGATCGTCCTCGCGGTCCCTTTCCTCGACCTCCCTCTGCGACATGACGACCTCGCAGAAGGAGGCCATTGCCGCCCAAGCTCTGTCGCTCTCGAGCATCGCGTTGGCGACACTCGGGAGCGACAGGTCCGTGACGCCAAGCGCGGCGGCCAGCTCATGGCGCTGCCGGCTCCACCTGGGACACCGCTCAAGGACGTGTTGAGCGGTGTCCTGAGCCTCGCCACAATCGTGGCAGCGAGGCTCGGCCTCCCTCCGGGCCACGCGGTGCAGGTACTCACCGAAGCAACCGTGCCCGGTGAGCACCTGCGTCATGCGGAAGGTGAGAGGCTTGCGCCGCCTCATCATCCACTTCTCCAGGACCTGACGCAGGGCCTCCGCTGTGCGGACACCGAACGCTGCCTGCGCCAGGTCCGCCTCCCACCTCCGCACGACTTCCGTCTGCGCTCGCAGGCGCACCCGCCGCACGATCTCCGCCGAGGGGCGCTCGCCGATTTCCCTCCTATTTGCCACAAAGTGGTACACTTCGGCGAGCGCCTCCGCCACCAATTCCCACGGCGGGTCGCCCGCGAGGGCCGTGGCCGCAGAGAAGGCCACTGTACGGTACCCCCGTATCACCCTCACCGCGATCATCCGTAGCAGATGACACCAGTCCCGGGGGGAAGCCGACACCGCAGGACCCAGTCGTACGCGATGTCCCACAGTATAGGGCCGAGAATCGACCCCTGCGGGACACCGCATCCGACGCTGCGCCGAACCATTCGACCCCCCCTGTCCTCGAACAGGACGAAGCGCTCCTCCAGGTACGCCTCCAACAGCCTCCGCAGATACGGGGGCACCCCGAAATACTCGAGCGCCTCCCGTATTACGCTGTGCGGGATGCTGTTGAAGGCGTTGGCGATGTCGAGGGACGTCGCCAGGGTCACTTCTCCATCCCGATCCGCCTCCTCTGTCACCGAACGTAGCCGCCTTAGGGCATCGATGGTGGACCTCTCGGCCCGGAACCCATACTGCGCGTCAGAGAGATGCGGTCCCGGGCCGTTCTCCACGTGCCGAACGAGGCGCGAAGCCACGACGCTCTCCAGGGCCTTCGCAGCCTCGCTCAGCAGGACCAGAGGTCGCACCGCCGAGGCCGAGTCCAGGGGCCGACTCCCCTTCGGAATGAGGCAGAGTCGACCCTCCTTCCAGAGCTTCGGGAAACGCCCCTCCCGCAAACAGCGGTCGAGCAGCTCCCGAAACCTCTCTCCGAGGTGCACGAGGATCAGCGCAAGCATCCTCCCGTGCACCCCGTCTGGACCCGGTGCCCTCTTTTTAGCCCGGAGGCGGTCTTGGACCACCTCCATTTCGACGTCGGTGACGGGAGGCGGATCAGCCTCCGCTTCGTCAGGCGGCCGTCGGGCCATTCTTGGCGGGGAAAACCCCCGCGGATTGCCGGGGAATAGCTCCCCGACAATCCCCTCCAGCAGAGCTGGCTGAAGGGTCTCCGTCAGCGGGGCCGCCTGTGGACGCAATTTGTCTCGCGCCCACTTGTACGGGCGACCCCACGGATCCCTATCTATGCCCTCCACCAGCTCCTCGAAGGCTTCCTCCTTGGCCCTTATTCAGATCCCTAACCTAACCTAACCTAACCTAACGCTCGATAATTATATTTTGTTTAATTACATTTTTGTATAATTACATTTTATAATTATAATGTCATGTTTATGCAACTTCAATTATTTTTATTTTGTGATAGTAGGTATGATATTCATCCTTTCTTTAATTTTCGCTCGTTTCCATAGAAGTCCTTACTGAGCGTATTCTGTTAAATTAAACCTATATGCCAAATTTTATACTGAGTAGCGGTAGGAATTCATATCAATAATTCTGCTATTGCGTTTGTAAAGCCTCCCGCATTACAGAATTAAAAGCAGGGTAGCATTTAAACAGTCAAAGTGCATGTTCAATCATTTAAAGGCTCCCGCAGCTTTGGTTCTGAGTACTGGAAGGGTTTCCATATACGCTCCGGCGACCGTTTTTCAGTTAACAGTTTTGTCATACATAATGCTATCCGCGGCGAACGTAAACATGTTTTATTAGAATGTTTGTTTGTTTGTTTGTAATAACTTTATTGCACAGAAAAATACATTACAGTTAATACAAAACTAAAAATAAATGCAACGGCGGACTTATCCCATAAAGAGATCTCTTCCAGTCAACCGGGACGTTATTATGTTTTGTTATTTTTTGGCGCAAGAGACATGGCTTAAGGGTTAAAGGGCAATGCGCAGCCGCTAAGCGATGCGAGACATTCGACAATGACGACCATCGTTCGCGGTATAAACTAAAGTATGCGTGTATGGCTTGCGCATTAACTTAAACCTGGAGTGCTATTTTCGAAAAGTGTGACTCACGCAAAATCAGAGTGTCGAATAATTTTATTTATTTATTTAAACTTTATTGTACATACTTATTACAATTGTATAGCACAATAGGCGAACTTAATGCTAAAAGCATTATCTAACAGTGAACCTAATTTAATTCTAATTTTTGTTCGTAAACGAAAGATTTTCGTTCGATATCGAAATTTTTATTCGACATATGAGTCGCACATTTCAAAAATAGGGTTCCTGGTGCAGTCGGTTAATAAAAAAAAAGCACTCACCGGCCCCAACCTCTGCTTGACCGGAACGGCTGCTACATCAGCGGGAACCGGCATCACCGGCGCTACCACCGGGTTGACCAGCGCTCGAGGGATAGATGGCGCCACAGTCGCGCTCGGCGGAACTGGTACAGGCTGTTGAGACAAGATTACAGATCAGTATGGCTGTGTAAAACGTAAAAACGATTACAAATGCGAATGATTTTTATTTTGATTCTACAATAATCCATATTCATAGTAATATTATAATATTAATGTTATAACCGGTGAACGGATTTTAATGAAATCCATACTAATATAATATTATAAATGCGAAAGTCTGTCTGTCTATGTCTGTCTGTAACCCTTTCACGGCCTAACGACTGAACGGATTTTGATCAAATTTGATATGGATATAATTGAAGACGCCATCTTACTACAAAATCTGTTCAACATGTGCCTAAAAAAATGATGTCTTAAATTACGTTTATCTATAACTTAAGTACTCTTTAGACTACTGTTTAACAAAGCTTAAAACCATGTCTATACTCTGTTTAAGTTTAGACTTTAGAAAAACGTAGTTTAATGGAGTTGTCTAACTTTTTTGTATTAAGTCGGCCGGTGTCTAACATAGGCTTTTTGAAACAGGCGGAGCTGCGGAAAACAGCTAGTACATAATAAATTACTTAATATGTATTCATTCATTAATATCGTATGGGTTAAACGGTCAATCGACTATGCACGCGCTTGTATGAACCGCCTTTCGGTCTCATTATGTATTAAATAATACTAAGTAATAAAATCACCTACTTCAGTAGTCTCTGTTTACGGGAAAAAAGCGTGATGATATGTATTTAAAATCACCTACATCCTAAGCCATGTAGGTGATGTTAGGTGTATGTAACATAACAACATATAAAACCAGGAATAACATAGGATGAAATTATTTCAAATTTTTGAGTTTTTAATGAACAACCTTTTGTATTTCTAAAAAATCTTTTTTATAATCTTCATACTATTACTTGAAGACAAACCGAAATGGCCGCCTAAACACAACTAAAATATTTCGGTTTTTTTCTTTCTCATATTTTCAATAGATACTTAATGATTTTGTTTGAGAGTGCCCAAAGAAGTAAATCAAGAAAGTTGGCGCGTTTCCATGTATGACGGTTGAACATCTGTATAGCATATATGCTATGCTATAGCTTAACATCATGAGTGCTATTTTTTAAGTGCGACTTACGCATTATCGGCGTGTCGAATCATTTTCGTTCGATATCGGAACGATTTTCATTCGACATGTATTATATCATACATAACTTAGTATTAATAATGTACGTTGACCGCAAGTACATCTTTGGCCGGCCGCGTGTGAAGACACCGAAAATAATTGTGATAGTTTTACCAATGCACAACAAGAAAGTGTTTGAATTCTCAAACTTGCTCATGTTTCTTGTGTGTTTCATTTTTTTTAAACAAATGCCAATTTTCTACAGTGTGTGTAAGTAAGTGAAACTTAACTACTTTCAATAAAAATATAAGCAAAAACAGATTTTTTTTCTACTTTTCATACAAAGTCAAATTACACTAAGCCTACGCGACAACTCGTCTGAGAAACACCGTACGTGTAGCGTCAAAACTATACGCTTATATATTTATTACGCTACAATTTCGTCATATTTCAAAGTTTTGCATTTATTGAAATCCACGCCATTGTAACTTTAGTAGGTATCGCATGTAGGTCTTGGTATACTCTAATAATATTTTTTAATCTGTGCCATTGTCCACCTTCAAAAAAAAGTGCAATAAAATTTTAATAACAACGCATACAATCAGCTACCTCTAAAACCATAAAACCTATTTTTTTCATCAAGGTTTTTTGTACGTTGGGTTCTTTGCTTGGTTGCTATGATAAAGGCATTTCCTGGTTTCAAAATAGTTTTAATTCCATTGTACGAACCAGCCTAGTTATAAACTTTTTAAGCTGAATACAGATAACATTGAGTCTTGGTATACATTTTTTTACTTTAAGAAAAATAAAAAAATAGACAACATTGTTCTGTACAGGTATTTTGCTAAACTAAACTTGCTAATATTTATTTGTACTTGTCGACACAAAAGAGTTGTAAACACTGAGATTGGTTTGGTATTTCCTCATACAGATAACATACATCTGGAGCTTTACAAGTTCTTGTAAAGTCGAAATACCAGATATGTGTTTTATATTTTATGGGAAATTGTTAAAAAATATTTAAAGTATTTTTTTCGATTTTTATCATTTAGCGACCCGCTCGCCGGGATAAATTATATTAAAAGTTCAATGTTCGATACACAAATTATCAAAATTTACATACAATTAAACCGTACTTTATTTTTTTAAACGTAACACACAACATTTCCTTTCTATTGATACAAAAATGCTATTTTAATTAGTACTAACAACCTGTACTAAGATTAATGGTCTGAAAATAAAGTTTTTTTTTTATTCAATACCCTTCAATATACCGCCCCTTAGCGTCTAGTGAGTATACCCATAAACCTTTATCTACAAGATACACATCACACACATTACACACACATTTTGATACGCGAATTGACCCACATTCTCGTACTTCTTATATTCTTGAAATGTATGGTTCATATGTCGAATGAAAATCATTCGATATCAAACAAAACTTATTCGACTCGCCGATTTTGCGTGAGTCACACTTTTCAAAACTAGCACTCAAGATCATATGACACATAGGAAAAACGTACGCGAAATGATATACACATGGACTGCTATTCAATTCTGTAAGGATCTAATGTCTCTGCACATCCTGGTGTGGGTGTTTAAGGCTCATTGCACCACTACACAATGATTTAAACTTATTTTCTTTAAACTATATGATTAATTTTGATTTGTAATATTCTCTTTAAATACCTACGCTTGGACGTTTAAAAAACAACAATATTTCCTTATTTACAGGAAGACCAACAGCAGAAGAATCTTATATATACTACTGATTGCCAATAAAAGATCTTACACTCACTCCTTTTCAGTCCAAGCGAAATTCATTTTCAGCTGATTACCGAGACTCGAAAACTATCTCAGTTTTTAAGAAACTAGTCATGGAGTATTATCTGTCCTTAGCAAAATAGATATTTATGTATGTATTTTATATGTAAGTTTATTAAATATGTATTATTTGTAATGGTGTTTGTGTATTAAATTAAGTATGTTTATATTTGTGTATTAAATTTGTTCCTAGGTAATTAGGTATGGTCTTTACTTTTCCTTTCTTTTATGTACACGCTCATTACCTTTTTCTTGTCATTTCCTCTCTTGGGTCTGCTGGAAGAAATTTCTTTGGAAATAAGCCGCTTCCTTGTAATGTCTTTTCCTCTTATGTATAATCCTTTGCATTTTTATTGTGTACATGAATAAAGTCAATAAATAAAAGGTCCTCACAAACAAAATACTGATAGTAAAACAAAGTGCGAACGTAAATAGTAACATAATGATAAAAGAGATTACATCTATTTGATTTCAATGCAGAATAACTAGATAATAACATTCAAAAACGGTACCACATTAGAACAAACAGATGGCTCAGCTGTCCCCTTGGTGATGAAACAGTCGTATCGAAAATGCCAAGATTATATTGCCAACAATTATTTAATTAAATAATTTTAATAGCTACATTAGATTAAAACCATTTGTGAATATCACAAATGTTCCTAGTTTTACCTAATAATGATTATAGCAAATGTTTTTGCAAAACACCCAGTACAATTAGCATGAGTCAGCTGTTTACGCGTTCAAGTCAAGATAGGTAGTTAGGTAATGATAAATACAAAGGGCTTAAAAACCTTGTTTATTCCAAACTGTCCTAATGTTCCTGCTTTTAGGTTTTAGTTGTAGATAACATATTATAATTTACTAGAATTAGATAACATTGAGAAACAGGTAATTTAGCCATCACTTCTTTTTTATCATGGACAAAAACATTTGAAAACAATGAGAAAAATGTATCAGGTCAGGTAAATTATGTCATCTTGAAAATGATTCATTCACAAATACGAAGCCTCAGTTCTTGGGTTTTTTGTAAAATAATAAACTTTTTAGACCACCAAGGTAACGTTTGAAGTTGAAATCCCTAATCTTACATAACTTACTGCAGATTTTTTCACTATGAATGAACAACCCGTCATAAATAGGCTTACGTTTCATAAAATGTTCATTTAATCTACTATGTATTCGCACGCCACTTGATATGGCAAACATGTGAATCTAATAATTAATTGTTACCACCATTATAATTGTACCATGTTTTGTGAATAAAGATCTATCTATCTATCTAAAAGATAAGGTGCAGTTGTTACATTTTTGAATAACAGAAAAAAAAGAAAGAATTCGTAAGTTTAAACTTAAAAGTGGTTCATAAATACCTGCTTGAATTTTTAAGTGAATGACTTTGATATCTTTTTTAATGGAAAACTAATTTTACTATTTGAACATCTTAAAATATGTTTTGACGTAATATAATTAGTGCAAGTAATTAGCTAAAACCTTAGTACTGGTAAATATCACTCTCTCTAGTTAACTAATGATACTCATTATTCAGTACTTGTAAATAACAATACTGGAGTGATATTTTTAAAATGTGTGACACACGCAAAATCGAGTCGAAGAATTTTTGTTCGATATCGAACTATTTTCATTCGATATACTAGTCATAAATTTAAAAAATAGGGCTCCTAGGCAAATGACCTTGGTAAATTCCCTTTACACAGCATGAGTCATGCTGTTTACTCACGCGCACAAGATAGTTGTTATGATGTTATGTTACTATATCTTGTTGTAACTAAGGCGATGATTCGTAAATACACAGAACGCGAAATAGTAATAATAAAAATTCTTATTTGATTTAAAAACAGTTTTATCGTACAATTGATTAAGCCAGAAGACCTAAATTTAGTTCAAAGATAACTCGAAAAATTACGATATTAGGCCAAAATTTACATCATACAACAAAATTCTGTATATTCTATATCTGTCATGTTTTATACCTATACTTTTTATACTTTCGTATTATAACATTGCAATAGAACACATTTGTTTAGGGCATCTTAACTTTGATGACTGAACAGTTTTTTCTTTGAGCTTTGTATGTAAATTAAAAAGATCTTAGTAATGTCCATCCTCTTAAATCTGCCTTTTAAACAAGCTGAACCAAAAAAAAAAATCAAAAAAAATCAACTCACCATTTTAGTATTCTTCTCCGTAATCTCGAGCTGCCTGCGGGCCTGCTCGAGCTCCATCTCAATCTTCTTCCGTTGCAGCATCAGCAGCTCTTGTTCTTTCTTAGCAACAATTGTGCGCATCTTCTCTTCTTCCTCGACGGGAGGAGCCACACTTGTTGTCGCAACAGGCTGTTGGAAAATAAAGATGGTTAATAATCAAGTCACACGTAAAACATCTGTACTATTTAAATTTTGACCAATGCTTAGATTTAATTAATCTGACACCTGTATATCCAGGGCGGCAATCCAAAGCTTTGACAGACACGAAATCCACCCCACACAATTAAATAATTCCTTGTATGAGTGTGTCCGTCAAAGCACTGGATCGCCACACTGGATCATGTGTAAATCAACCATTACAGTTGTGAGCCACATACATTACTACGATATTAAGAACTTGGATTTTCTTTTTCTGGCAGTGGATGTCCCAAATCCCAAAAAATAGAGATAAGGGCATGATAAACTTCAAATAATTAGTAGTTTTATATGTATTGATTGGCTACTTTGATTTGATAATGAAATCAGCCTAAATCTAATCAAGCAACATGAAAACATAAACAACTAAAAAATAAAACACCTTTTTCAGAAAATTTGGATTTACATGGATGTTTGCTTGCTGCGGCTGCGCTTGTATCGGCCAAGCGGGATCTATAAGATTCACTTTGACATCCAGCTGGTACAGCTTCGTGGCCGGGAACACATCATGCCACGTCTCGCGGAGTTTAAACATCTGCGATCTCACTTTTTCATCCACCTGACAAAGAAAAATGCTTTAGAAAACAATCCTAACAATTAAAACATAAAATTAATATTTCAATATTTGTAAATGATTCATACCTGTTTAAAAGTCCGTGTGAACATGTTGACAATGCTTTGGGAGAATTTCTGTGTATATGCACGTCCAACATTCTTGATTATTGAATCAACTAAATACAGAACAGGCAGCTTGATGTCTGGATGTACCTGTGTAGAGGAAAAATATTTTCTAGTCCCGTACCCCAGGTCACCAAGTTGTAACCACCATGTCCACTCTTGTCCCATATGAAATTAACAGAAATGGTACAGGAAAGAATAAGACAAAAGTTTTACTTAGAAACCTGTTTAATAATTGTCATGCGTAAAATAAATAAGAACTCAGTTTGAAAAGACTTTATTTAAACATCGCTTACACAATAAAAGATGTTTGCAGTTTTTACATACCATTGTGGTACATTTTATGAATTTGCAACTGTCACGAACAGGCATCTCCAGGGTTTCACAATGTATATTAATAACATCAACATCATGAATTCAACCCTAATTAAAGCAAACTTCAAATCACAGTTAATCTATCCAAAAATTGTGAAATGTATATATATATTTTTTTGTAAATCTGCCATGTAATCAGTTATCAGCAAACAGGTACCATGTCAAGTAACATAGAGGACTAGAAATTGCAAAAAACAGTAATGCAGCATTTTGTCAAGGTAAATAAATTAGAAGATTAGCATGAAAAAACAAATTGGTGCAAGGAGATACCTGCTTTAGGGGCTTGTTACAAAGTGATACGATCTTTGACATCTTTGGCACGACAAACCGTGCGTCAATATGCAAACACTTTCTTTTTTCATAAAACAGCTCACGTGACATCGTGGCATTTATGAAACACTTCAAGCCACCATGATATTGAAAAATTTAAATTCACCTTCTCCAAATGCTTCTCGACGGTCTCAACGATAACTCCAGCGTGTTCGATGTTCTCTTCAGCGAGAATCGTCAACATGTTGATCAAGGGCTTGCTGTTGACGGTTAGATCCGCCAGACTCGACGCGTACTCCTCTGCAATTTCCTTCGACATTTTTACTGGCAACCGTAGTCCCTGCTTTCATCCCACACAATATCTTCAACTGCACATCACTGCAATTAAACAATATAACGCTAAACTCTCAGATTACCTACGTGGTTACTCAATATGGCGATATTTTACAAGGTAACACGTAGACTTACGTTATCGGAGATAACACGGCACTGCGGTTGATTAGTACACATTGAGAAAGCGATCACCTCACGAACACTTATTAGTCCATAATAAAAACTTTAAAACTAACACGACCGCATCCGCGATGTAATTTCTACAAATTACAAAACTCGAATGAAAATTATTTGGGCCGTGCGTGTTCTGGTTGACGTACGTAATCCCTTCATGATTGAATGAATCAAAATGGCGGCGCGGTGCGGTGAAACAAAGCTTCTTTGACCAGTGTGACCAGGTAAAATTTTATAAAAATACCGATACGTCTCAAAAAATATAGAATGTCGGATTTTTAACAAATTAAATGAACAATAATTTTAGTAAAAGAAATTGAATACAGATCCGTTCATAAAAATAAATATTCTTTGAACTTTTAAAAATAGTAACTGTCAAAAAACAAGAAAAGGGCGTACTTTGTGTGCAGTGGGCAGAAAATCAATAAAATACTGATGCTCGAATAAGTCTATAAAATATACCAAAAAAGTATTAACATAGTAAATTTGGTAACACACTGTTCTTACTCTTGCTCATCTTTATATATATTAAGATGGATAGCGCGAGCCATACAATAGGCTGATGACAAAAAATTTGAACTTAATACATTTCGTTACCCACTTCTCTCTTTCTAACTCGTGATGTGTTAGGGTGTCCATGATTTTACATCATTCGTGGAACACGTGGAACGAAATAACGAATTCCGAGTATACAAAAAGATTTAATTTGCAGTTTATACATTTATTAATTGTGTAAAGTAATAGTTAACTAAGCAAAAAGTGACAAAAAATCGATTCATAATCACTTTCGAGGCCGCCTCAAGGTACCTCTCAGCCAACCTTATATTTGACAGTTCGATACCAATGAGTTGGAGTAAGGTTGAGTCGAGTTTGAGGAAACGTTTGAGAATTGGCTAGTAACTTTTTCATGAAAATGTCCAATTCGTAAATTATTTTTAAGGCTTAGGGAACAGATTACATTAATCAGATTTTTAGATAAGCAAGTAATTTTAAAGAAAATCGAAAAAAAAACCCAATGACCTTCATTTTTTAGCAAAGTTAACGTATGACGTAGCCGGATAACTTCCGGCTATTTACATTTAATTTTTTAGGTTGGTAGCACAGGGTAGTGAATAAATATTTTTTGTTTGGTAGCGCTAATTAGGCGCTTCACGTACTTGTCACCCATGTCAAATGTCATCTCTGTTCAAGTAAACATAACCACAATAAAACCTAACTACATCTTCATTACATTCATTCATACATTATAATGAAGGATCGGTGTCCAATTATTGAAAAATCAGATGTCAACGGATAAAGAGACGGCAGTAAAGTCCAATAAACAGGCCATTAAGCAATAGATACGAGAAATGAGGTAGGTACCTAGATATTTGGCGATTGTAAACAAACAAGAAACCAACTCGCGGCTGGCGGTCCATCCTGACTTTGACATTTGACACTGACATACATATTTTTTAATACCTTAGTATTTTTTGCTTTCTTGCAGTTCAAGATGGCCATTATAGCTGCGTGACGTCATCACTATAAAATCTTTAAAATTAAATAACAACATAAATATTTATAATATTTTAGAATTTTTTCGTTTATATTGTATCTCCGAAATAGTCTATTCTATCAATAAAATATTTAAAATACACAATTTATTTTTTAGTTGACTAGCCAATATGGGGTCAGACTTTACTAGGACTTGACGAAACCACACACTTTAGGACTGAAGAAGATAGAAAAATTAAGAAGAGCTAGAAAGGACTTGTATCCATGGCCGTAAAACCTATTATTAAATAAAAACACTGCATTCACGTCACGTCACGATACGTCATACCTATCATACGATACAAACGAATAACATTTCATTTTTATTTTACTCTTTGATTATTGATTTACAAAAGAAAGACAGTTTTATATTAAAATCCAACTTCTGCTCCGTTTGATTATCATAATAAGCAATTATGTCCAATGTTAATACAGGACAGCTTTTAAATTTCCAAGATTATTCTCCAGAGCATAACGACCGAAGTGCTAGAATTGATGTGGAAGCGGTCCATACGAATCAATACAATGGTGCTATGTCCAACCCTAACTACGATTTTGGTCCTGGAGAACCTAAAATCGAAGAAGAGGAACCAGCAAAACCCCAAGGTTTGTGTTACTAATTAAATATGCCATTTATAAGTTAAGTCATTTAGACCAAATGATCAGAGATGTGCAGCCAATCACGAATCTTTTTTTTTTTACTAATTAAACAAAAGGGACATTTGCTCAGTAGAGTTCTGTACACATTTAAGTTTTGAAAACAATTAAAACTAAACTCTTTTCTTTGCATTTGTGCCTTGGAAGTGAGAGCAAACAAGTTTTAAGAAGTGTTAACTTTTAGGCAATCACAATTTCTGGACCATAGAGTACTACCAAAAGTATTTCGACGTCCAGACAAGTGAGGTTGTTGAAAGGATAGTTTCTTCGGTGCTACCTCAAAAGGTGTCTCCAAATTATTTTGATGAAAGAATCAAGGGGAAGCCAGATTTATACGGCCCAATATGGATATCTGTGACTTTGGTAAGAATCTATATTTATTCATGAATAAATTAATATAGTAATTTATTTATTTATTTAAGCTTTATTGCACAATACAAAAATTTGTACAAATGGTGGACTTAATGCCAAGTGGCATTCTCTACCAGTCAACCATGGGACCAAACAGAGAAAGAAAAGTTGGCGATAAAGATGAAATCACAAACACACAAGATAAAATATGATAAAATCAACTTACAAAAGGAAAGTAATAATACATAAGATTACATATTATACATAAATACATAAAATAAGTATATAAAATATATACATACAATACATAGGATATAAATTGGATGACAATGACTCTGCAACTTGCTGCAGAAACAGTTTATGAACTGCGCGCTTGAAGGTAGAACGGCTGGGGGCTCTCCTGATTATCCCAGGGAGAGCATTCCATATTTTTGTGGCCTGGAGTAAAAATGATTTTTCCATGAAAAACGAACGGTAAAGAGGGGTGGCCAAAACCAGGCTGTTGGAAGACCGGAGAGATCGAGAATGGTTAAAGCTGAGAAAACAGAATTTAGATTTAAGATAGTTGGGAGAGTGAGGATTGGTGAGTATAGAGTAGAGCATAAGGAGAATTCGAGTAAGTAGCATCCGGCCCGGTGAGCCTGCCCCGGTGACGGAATGGTTGGGAAGAATTCATTCATCGACCCCGGTATTTCGGTCCTGGCGAAGAACAGGGTTGATGTTCTCAACCGTCCCGGTGGTCTGCCAAGGTGACGGGACGGTTGGGAAAAAATTGTTTGGCACAGATTAAGTATCAACTATCCCGGTGTGTGTTTTAAACGGGGCGGATAGCACAGAGTGAGTAGCATACGCCCCGGTAGTGTGAATAGCGGAAAAATTAAGTATTATTATATAAGTTTACAAAAAGTTATCTCGTCACAAGCTCACTGCTAGGGTAGGTAGCTCACAACTAGATATGTTTTACTCACATTGTCTCATTACATCTACTACTCTTTATGACTAACATAGGGCTCAAAAATTCTTGGAAACAGCATCGAACGAAAGAACAAAACATTAATCCGTCGCCGTCCCGTCACCGGGGCAGACCACTGGGACGGTTGAGAACATCGAACCCGTTCTTCACCGGGACCGAAATACCCGTGTCGATGAATCAATTCTTCCCAACCGTCCCGTAACCGGAGCAGGCTCACCGGGCCGGATGGTACTTACTCGAGAATTCTAGCATTCCGACATTCAGGCATTGGCAACCATGTCAGCTGAGCACGATATGAAGAAGAGATGTGGTCATATTTACGTAAGTTAAAGATAAAATGAATGTAATTATTTGCCAGCTTATTAAGTTTGTTGACGAGGACTTGGTTCAAATCACAGTAACAGACATCAGCATAGTCTATGATTGGGATGATTAGGGATTGAGCTAAAGAAATTTTAGTAGAGCGAGGGAGAAAATTTTTAAACCTATAGAGAGAACGTAGCGTGCCAGTGACTTTGTGGCTGACTTTGGAGACATGAGTTACCCAGCTTAAAGTGGAGTCGATGTGCACACCGAGATCTTTCACACTGGCACAAAATGGAACAACCACGTGTTTGAATTCCACTTGAGATAATGAATTAAAATTAATCTTGCAGACCTGTCGTGACCTACCTATAATGATTGCTTGACACTTGCTTGGATTGACCGCAACGTCGTTATTATTTGACCAGTCATCTATATTGCGAAGGATAATTTAATATGGATTAAACTGGTATTGGACCGGTTATGTGTGCCGCATGCAACCTGAAAGATGGGCCAAAATACTGACATGCTGGGTCCCAACTGATGGGTATAGAAAGAGAGGTCTGCCAATAAACTAGATGGTCTGGTGACATTTAAGAGAATTCAATAAGAACTGTGAGGGAAGTAGCCCTGGATTGAGAAGTATGGAAGGAGATATAAAGATACTGTTGGGCAAAAGCCGGGGAGGGACAACACAAAATCGTTATGTAAAAAAAAAAATCTATTTTAATATGGTTTTTTTGTGTTCATATCATCCACTTTCGCAAGTAAACCATCCATGGAGCAATTACAAAGAGGAGATGCCGTAATAAGCGTTTTGTAAGAAAGTATTTGTGAGGCTGGCAGGCGAGAGGCAGGAGAGACATGGGGCGGATGGCAGACGTGCGGGGTGCTTGGTTTCGGCCGTGGCTCCAAACATGGAGCACGAGCAATGACAAGCTCCGCCCACTTTGTGTCGGTGAGGCGCCAATTATGACATCACTGCGCCATTTCAAACGACATCTCTTTATAATTGCTCCATAGACCATCACATTTTATGTCTATGATGTTAAAATTATGTTAAAAACATATTGTATTATTCAATTCTATATTGAGGGGGCCTTGATTGAAACTATGTCGCTTAAGAGCAAGAAGGAAACCGAGTCCGAACCTGTAGTCCCAGAGTGGAACAGACTTCCGAGAGTGTTGTCAACGCACCCTCAATGAACACTTAAAAACAGATTGGACAATTTATAAACTCTCCAAACTTCAAGATGCACACGCATCAGCTATTAAAAGCTGTGAATTGAACTTAATCCAATTCCAGATTTTCACGATAGCAGTCAGTGGTAACATAGCGAGCTATCTCCAGAACGCTAACAAGGCAGTACACTGGCGGTACGACTTCCATCTGGTATCATATGCGGCAACAGCTATAGTATGCTACGTGTGGATTGTGCCTCTCGCTCTGTGGGGCGCTCTGAAGTGGTCTATTCCACCTGCGGACCAGGATGAAATCGAAAACCAGGTAATAAGGTTCATTTATTGTACAAATAGGCATAAAATATATTTATTATTTTATTCTTTACTTATCAACTTGTCTATAATTAAATAAATAAATCAGATATGCAAAAGTGAGACTTAATTATGAAAACCTTAATTTCATGACTAGCTTAAACTACATTATAGTGTACAAAGAAAACCAGAATTAACTGGATTAGTTTATTAAATTAAACTATTTTAATACGGTTTTATCGCGTTTATTACTTATTTATTTACACCTGACGTTTCAAACACTTTACAACGTTCATGGTCGCAGGCAGACTAAGTTAACATTTGTCTTTGATGTCATAAGATTACAAAACTACCGCCTGGATTAGTTTAGTTATTATATCATCATGTCATCATATGATGTGATATGATCATATTTATTTATGAATCTTTTTTTTTACTTGTGGTATACAATAGTACCACAAGTAAAAAAAAAATACTTTTACAATAGGCGGACTTAATGCTACAAGTACAAGCATTCTCTCCCAGTCAACCATTAGGAAAAACAGAAAAATTAAGTGCGGCGCAAATTATCTTAAAAATACAATGTAGATTACAAATTCCAATTAAAAGGCACATCCTGGTCTCAAAAATTTGATGGATGCCTGTGACATGATTTCTTTAATGATGGCCGGATGACAGCCGTGACCCACAAGTTATTGTGTGTCTTTGTGAAGTACGCAACGGTCATTATCAGACTATCAGATGATTCATGTATACATTATCCTTACCAAACTAGTTAGGTTAACAACTAAACATAGTATGCTTCCCATGGAAATCTAACCCTTGACTTCTAGGTGCCAGTTCAGTAGCGTTGAAAGATTTTACCACTGCAAAGGCAATAGTATTATATGTAGTTTATTTATTTATTACTTTTATAAAATTATATTAATTGAAAAAAAAAGTCTACAAACACATCATTTAAAAGTTTAAACAATATCAGACGTAAGCTTTGTCAAATAACCTATCCTAATAAACTGTCCGTATCGTACCTGGCTCAAAGGTCCCCATTATATCCGCATTCCCGCGCTGTATATTTATTTATTTAATTATAGACAGCTGCTACAGCTGATGCGTCTATATCAAGCAGTGTCTTGTATTTCACATAAAGTCCATTTCTGCACCAATGTTACTTTAGTTTGCATCCATTTGTCTAAGCTATTTTTAAAGGAGATCACTGATGGCGCTAAGACCACTTCCTCAGGCAATCTATTCCAGTTGTAAACCACTCGGTTACTGAGAAAGTGGTGTGCAGTATTCGTGTTTGCTATAGTGCGGATTATCTTGCAATCGTGTTCTCTTAATGATTTAATACTCTCCTTCATGTTTAATATCGACTGAATATCAGGCTGATTGTAAATGCCCGTGAGTATCTTGTAGTTCTCGAGGTCGCCACGGTGGCGTCTCTCCTCTAGAGTTGTGAGGCTCAATGTGTATAGTCTAGTACTGTAAATACTCGCTCTCGATTTAATAGAAATAAACTTTATAGACCATTGACGCATTTGGCTACAACTAGTAATAATAGCTATATTATTTCTACATATAAAGATATATAATAAACTGCCTGACGATATAAAGAAACTGCCATTTACGAAGTTTCGCAGTGCTTTGTTGAAATTATTGATTGATAAATGTTTTTATAGTATACAAGAGTTTTTGGAATATAAATAAATATAGCTTTGGCACGGGGTTTCATTGGACTCATAATATATTGTACGCCATCTTACTTGTACCTAAATTCAAACAATAAAGGCTTTTTATCTTTATCTTTTATCTCTTCGTATGATTTTCGATGGAGGGCTTGAGGAATTTTGGTGGCTCTTCGTTGTACACTTTCAAGTAGACCAATGTCCTTCTGAAAGCAGGGGTTCCTAAAAATGTTCCTACCTATGTATTAAAAAAAAATCTGAATGTGTCAACCGTTATCACCTGGAATGCTCTACGAATGACGTACAAAAAGGCATTTGCTCTCTTTGCAATTGAAGAGATGTAGCTATGGAAATCCTTTGAGAGAGATATGACAAAGATAAGAGATAAGACAAGTTTATAGACGGGCAGCTGTTATAGCCGATGTGTCTATGCAGTATTGATGTTATAGTTGATAAACCATGTAATTTAATTTTGTTTTTCTCTTTCAGCAATCACCGACCCCAACAATGATGTCACTATTCTGCTTGTATGGGTACTCCTTAGCGATCTACATTCCCGTAGCTATCTTATGGACGATCCAAGTCTCCTGGCTACAATGGCTTTTCGTGATGGTCGCAGCGTTTGTGTCCGGAGCGGTTCTGATTTTCTGGCTCATGCCAGCTCTGAGGAAGTCAAAATACTTCCCAATATTGATAGGATGTATACTAGGAGTCCATTTCCTGCTAGCGACAGGGTTTATGTTGTATTTTTTTCATACTCCCAGCTCTGCTGCGGTCACGCCAGCTCCGTTGATAGTTAGTTCAACTATAGCGCCTGCTTAATTTTAATGAAGAGTTTAATGATCATCATCATTTCGTGTAGGTCTCATTGGCAATCGATCATGTACGCCCTGGTGTCGGTGTTGTTCGGAACTGCCTCTCGGCCTATAACGTGATCCCTTTAACGACCACCAGACGGAATCATCTTTATTATCAGACAATCAGGTGATTCAAGCCTGCAATGTGCTAACCAAACTGGAAACAACTAAACAAAGTATGCTTCCCGTGGGAATCGAACCCACGACCCCCGGATCGAAGACGGAACGCCTTAACTAGACCACGGTTTATTATAAACTAGCTATTTCCCGCAGCTCCGCCTGCGTCAAAAAGTAGCATATGTTTGACTTCTGGTCTTCAACTATACTCATACCAAATTTCATTAAAATCCGTTCAGCGGTTTGGCCGTGAAAGCGTAACAGACAGACTTTATCATTTATAATATAGTATGGATTTGACACACAAGATTGAGTTAATTAAATATCAGGTAGTGGCTATTATTGCCATCTTTTATTTCCATCCAATGAGTAAGCGAGATGTCGCCTTACTCATCGTATTGCGCCATCTCGCTCACTCACTTGCATTTGAAGGAAATGAAGAGATCATAGTAAGCCTTCTGAAGAGTTTTTGTGTTTGTATGCATAAAACCTATGAACTGCAGATTGGATAAGAAAAATATTTTTGTTTATGAAAGCCTGACTCTTGGAGAAGGTTATAAAAGGTATATAAAATCTCTTTCTTAGAGATTTTGTTGTCGCAGGAAAGTAACGATAAGTGAATACTTTAAACTTTTTTTAATACATGCGACCATGAACGCTGTAAATATGTCACTTAATTGCGATATTTTAATTATTAAAATTGTTTAATTTGATGTGTAAAAATTTGCTTGTTTCTTATGGTCTCATATTTATTATATTTGTGTATCAAATACCTAAATAAAACAATAACCTTACACTGAGAATTACATATATTGAGAAACCAAATATTATCGGCATTTAAAAAAAATCTAGACATTCCTATTGTAAAGATTATTTATGTATTATTATGATTATGTGATAAAATAATAAAAATTGTAAAGACTAAAATATTGTAGTTTGATTAATAATCGGTAACAATATCTAGTCAAGTCTCAAACGGAATTTTCTTCCTCCCTCGTACACTGCGATTATAGAATGAACTCCCTGCCATGGTTTTCCCTAGTGACTATTAAATTGGGAGCCTTCAAAAGAGCGTGAAAAAATTGCTTCAGGGTCGGCAACGCGCTTGTGACATCTACGGTAACCACTTACCATCAGGTGGGCTGTACGCCTGTTTGCTTACTTAATTGTATAAAAAAAAAGACTAAAATATTGTACTAATATTAACCTTCGACAAGTAAAAGAGTAGTGTTTCAGTGTGTGAGTTTACGGTGTTTTCTGCGGTAGGTAGGTACCTACATAGAATTTCAAATTAAGGTAAGCGATACAAACTAATATCAAACACTCGTATCTTGATAAATTATGTTAAGAAGGCGACAAACAAAAGCATGCATTATTCTTTGATTCATAAATTTTAAGTATCTACCTAATTATGAAAACATATTATAATATAAGTATCTAATATCAAAAATCATCAAAAAAAGAGGTTATTCGTAAACTTAGCTTTGGGCCTATAAAAAACACAGTAACTTAACAAGGCGTGGACATAGGGGTTTCCATGAGATCATTGAGCAACTATTTAAGTTTTTTACTACATTACTTGTTTGCTTAAATTGCTTTGCTAGTCAAATTTGACGTTTCATATCTAATAAAAATATATCTTTATAAAAAAACCCGTTTCCATACATTATATTTATTGCTAATTAACATATTTTCTCAAAATTAATATTAAATATTGAGAAAGAAAATAAGGGAAAAGGTTTTTTTAACAGTAGGCGTTATTTAGTACCTACAGTATAAGTAGGTACTAAATAAGGCCTAGGTACTTATTAAACGTTGAATGCAGTATAGTTAGTATAAAAATGCAATTTAAAGTCATACATAAATCTAGTATCTTGTTTGTAATGAGTTATGTTGTGATCAGGGCCCTTACCATCAACTCTAATAGCAGGGCAGAAACGAGCGAGCAAGCGAAATGTCGCCTTACAGCTTGTATTGCGCCGTCTCGTTCACTCACTCGTTTCTGCTCTGCGTTTAGAGTTGATGGTAAAGACCCAGTATACATTACTTGAAACAAAACTTCAAAGAATAACTTATTAAAATTTGATAGAAATTACCACAAATTACTACCTAACAAGCCCATCCTTCATAAACGAAAACGACCGGCCACTATTATTTCTGTAAGCGCGATTGGGCCCCTTGCACTGTTTTCTGAGTCGTGGCCATGGAGCAATTACAAAGAGGAGATGCCGTAATAAGCGTTTTGTAAGAAAGTGTTTGTGAGGCTACACGGGGCGGAAAGCAGACGTGCGGGGTGCTCGGGGTGCGGAGTCCATTCGTGACGTGACTGGTGGGCCTCTTGGTCGGAGGTGTGTGTGGCCATGTTTGAAGGAGGCGGGTTCATCTTTCATTCGCTGGAAGAGGGGTTGAATTGATGGATTGCATTAGCTCATATTGAAAAAAATCAATAAATTAGGTATCCAAAGAGAATGTAATCACAAACGTTTGATAGGTGCCTATACCTAAGTACATAGGTAGGTATAAGGTACCAGCGGATATTAAGGCCTAGCTAAGGGAAATTTGTAATAAAATGATAAATGTCCGTCTTAATAAACAAGCTTTATTAGTTTTAAATAATTGACTTATACTACTATAACATTTAAACAAAAAATGGCATCTTCTGCTCAAAACTAAAACATTAAATAACTTTTTTTAAAACTCTGTCAATAGGCCTTATTATAATAAGGTAGGGTAAAAAAAGCCTACTGCTTAAACTATCTGAAAACTCAACCTAAAACATAATTTAGTATGTGAGATCAATCATCATATAAATAAAGCAATAATAGCACTTAATATTCTCAGAATAGTGAATAAATTGCCTCGATTAGCATCCATCAGGGCACTTGAAGTCATCAGAATCTTCGATTGACAATCTGACACACTCTTTATGATACCACTTCGAGCATTGCGAGCATTGCCTCATATCATCCATCCTTTTTTCTTCACAAGCATGACAGTACCAACGTGCTTGCTTTTGTGCAGTATCTTTGATGGTGATAGACTTTCTTGCGGATACGATTTTAGCTTTCTTTGGACCTCAAGTTTTTTAGATTTTGACTTTTTATCTTTTTTCCTTTCTTTATTGACCTTCTCTCTTTGTTTCTCTTATATTTTTTTTCTCTTCATTATATTTATTAAACAAATCTTTTGTGACTGGAGTACCTCGGTAATTAATGGCTTTTCGTCTTACAGTAGGTATAACTGGCAAACCTATTTCAGCATACCTGATTATCCTTTTTACTAGTTCAGTGTCCTGTTCGGGGTTCAATATAGGTTTACGACCCAAAGATTTCTTTAAAATGCCAGTCTGCAGATGATTTCCGTTTATTCTTCTAGGAACATTATACCTTTCCACAGCCCTACCTATATGTACTCATAGTTTCTTTTTGTACTGCTCTAACAGCTGAGATCATCTCATCTTCTGACCACGAAGCCCGTTTGGGAGGCATAG
Source organism: Euzophera pinguis (assembly GCA_947363495.1). Lineage (NCBI taxonomy): Eukaryota > Metazoa > Arthropoda > Insecta > Lepidoptera > Pyralidae > Euzophera > Euzophera pinguis. The sequence continues at coordinate 1,310,446 of OX376172.1, forward strand.
TGACCAACTATAAATAAACATAATAGATTAGAATAAGTAGTACGAATTTAAATTCTGAAAAGGAATTTAATAATCAATTTTAATAATATTAATTAGGATAAACATTAAAGGCTAATTAGTTTAAAAAAAAAGAACATGTCGATGCCTACATAAGTTGCAACTAAGTTCCGAATATTCACCTACCTAACATAGGTACTTACATAATATACACATACGTATATTATGTAAGTACCTAAGTATAAGTACTCAAAAAACATAAGCTCTTTTTACGCAATCAGATGGAAATATGAGTATAATAAGGCCTATTGTAAAATTTTATAGGCCTTAATATCCGCCGACCACGAGCATACTAAAAACGAAATAAATAAAATTCGGACCACTACATGTAATTTAATTATGTAGCATGGAACAAGCATACAATAATACACAAACAGACAGTCAATAAAGGTAGGTGCAAAACTAACTTTGCAATAACCAAAAAATGGTAAATTTTGTAAATTTAAATATGGTAACACCGAATGTATGAGGAAAATCTATCTTGATACTATTAAAAAATAATTTATTTTATGCAAACAGTACCTATATAATCACTAATTTTATGCAACCGGGAAAAGGATAGGATGAGAGTAAGTACTCAGCTGGGATGCGCTGGATAAGTGGAGTGTCACGGAAAGACTGCATAAAAAGAACCCATACTCGGGGTAGTCCATGTACGGACATCGCGTACAGGCGGCTTTTGGAGAATCGCGATGGTGCGTTCTACGAAAACCGCCAATTTACATTGGGAACAAGTGTCTAGCCATGCCGCCTTTGCCAGGCTTGGGTAGAAGGGGCAGGCCTGAAGTGTGATGGCTCGAAGTCGCAGTAAAGGATATGCGTGCTAATGATCTTACAACAAAAGATGTGAAATGGAAAAGTAGGAAAGCAGATGATCCTAGGCTCCAGAGCAGGCAGAAAAAGAAGCAACGGGGAAAGCTAGCTAAGATGAGAAAGAGAGAGAGATGGAGTACTCCATATACATAAAGGTATACAAACAGTAAAACATTTGAACATATAAATTTTTTATTTTAATTTATAATACAATAAAACTGACTAGTTTCCGTGTATTTACTCTATTCCGTTTCTTCATCCTCAAAGTCTGATTCCAAAAATTGAATATCTTCGAAAATTGGTTCGTCACTTTCTTCATCATCGCTTTCCGAGTCTTGGACATTAATAATAAAAGGTGTAATATCAGAATCAAGAAGCGTATCTTTGCTTTGGTGCTCCAGTTCTAACTTTTTGACATGGTCTACATATTTCTGCCAATCTTCAGCAGTTACTAAAGAAAATGCTTCCTCAATTTTTTTTGGCATTTCATTTGCATTGCTCTTTACATTTTTTTCTGCAATTTTTCGTTTGACTTGGCTCCAAACCATTTCTATTGGATTTAAATGGCAATGGTAAGGTGGCAATCTAAGTACCTCATGGCCATGTTCTTTCAATAACTCGTCAATGTAATATATGGGATCAGGTTTATGTTTTTTTACCAGACATAGCAGTTCAGCTTTGGTCAATTCTTCTGACCATATTATATCATTTTCTGTTAGCCAGTCCCTGATAGCTTGCTTGCACGAGTTGGTATTCGGCGCTTTATTTATTTTAATACTATGATAGCTCGCATTATCAAGCACTATAACACTAGGAGTTTTCAAATTGGGCAGCAGTTTTTCAGCAACCCACTTTGAGAAATTCTCTGCATTCATATCATCATGGTAATCTGCACTTTTCGATTTCGTGCTGAATACCAGAAGAGCGTTATTCACAAAACCATCTTCCGTGCCAACATGAACTATAATAAACCTTTTGCCTTTCGATATACTCTCAAACATTTTAGAAGTTGAAGGTCCTTGCCAACTTTTTTTGGGTTTATAATTTTGATGAATGTAGGTTTCATCAATATAAACAATTGGTTTTTGTTTTTCTGAAGGCTCATTCCTTAATGCTAAAATTTTTCTTATATATCGATGCCTCCAAGCAGCGACATCATATTTTTCCATCAATACAGTCCGCTCTTCACTGTTCTTTTTAAACTCATATCCCATTTTTAATAAGATTTTCCTCAGAGTTTCTCGGCTACCATCAAATTGAATAGCCTCTTTCAATTCTATGAGTAGTTTTTTTAATGTAGGTACTTCCTTTTTGACCAAATAGTATTCATCAATCTTATTTCTTATTGCGCATTGGTCAAAGTTATCTATATTTATTTTTGTTGCTCGGGTTGCCCGCTTCTTGCCTGGCGTTCTCCAAACACCTTCGTTGGACTGACCCTCTTTTTTTATAGTCCAAAGTGTCCGTTCACCTACTCCTGCAAAATATACATAATTTTAGATTAAATTTTTCACACTCATAAATATAAAAGTTTAAAATATTAAACTTTTATATTTGTGAGTGTGAAAAATTTATTATTAAGGTATTCCTTAATAATCAGCTGAGGGTGATAAATATGTTTCATGTTCCTAAGTAATCAGCAAAGCAAAGGGTGTTAGTTGGTGCTAATAGATTTCCAATCTGTCCAATTTGAAACGACCTACCCATGTTAAGGTGATACCTCGGTGAACACTAGCGCCACGGTCATTTAAAAATCATTACTCACTGAAAACACAAGTTATCAAAAATCCCTCTGCTGTAATAAAGGTTTTGAGTCTGAAGTTAATTTTAAACATATTAAATTATTAAATTATAATTCCCTATAGTTACAAATTGCATTATTGCTTAAAACGGCCACTTTTAGCAGTTTTGCAATTTGTAACTATATGGAACTATAATTTAATAATTGAATATGATTTAAATTAACATCAGATCCAGAACATTAATTACAGCAGAGGGATTTTTGATAACTTGTGTTTTCAGAGAATAATGAATTTTAAATGACGGTGGCGCTAGTGTTCACCGAAGTATCACCTTAAGGGAATATTATATATGAAAGCAATGTTTTTTAAACAAAAATTAATTTAGTTTAGTTTGCTAGTATAGAACCCTCAATGGGCGAATCTAACTTTCCTTTGATTAGGTTTATTTATCTTATGTTAAGACTTAAGCTTTGATTTTTTTTTCTGCAGTTGTAGGTAAAGTAAGTAATTATTTCCATCGGTGAAAGGTACACATGCATCACTGTCTATCAAAGTCTATAAGTGTAATATTTTTAGAAATACTTACATTTTACTGCCGGCAATTCTTGTAATTTGGGCTGCGCGACCGTTTCCTAGAATGTTTTCGTCAACACTAGCGCAGGGGGCAGAGGTAGCGTGGGTCCGCCGCCGCCTCGCGGCGACTTGTAGTCGTGTTATGCATGTGTGAGTGTAACCTTGAGCGTCAAGTCCTATGTTTAGATTGATTTTTGATATTTAGGCCTTATTTACCGACAAGCCTTAATACCCGCAGGTACCTTAATATTATTGTTCCTTCACAATATAGCTGAAATACGTCAAATAACTAACGCGTTAGCAAACTTTCTTCTTTGAATTGTATTGGTTCCCTTTGAATATAAGTAATTATTTTTTTTTGGAGTATCACCTCTGACATCAGGAGCCCTATTTTTAAAATGTATGACATAAGTACCTATATGCCGAACAAAAATCCTTCGTGAATGAACGAAAATCATTCGATATCGAACAAAAATAACATAATCCACTCGCCGATTTGCGTAAGTCACACTATTTGAAAATAGCACTCCTGAACACTCTTTACTCTTTTGAACTTAAGTATCATGACATGACCTTATGTATATGACTTAGTTCGTGGAATTTTAATGTAAATGAAGAAAAAGAAATGCAAACATGTCAGACATTCAAGGCACTTCCATAATAACTCACGCTGCATTTATACTTATCTACTTACTTATAACGCGCTCGTGACATCTCTCGTGTTGCAGGCGTTCGTAGCCTACGGTAACCACTTACATCAGGTGAGCCGTACGCCTGTTTGTCTACTTAGTTGTATAAAAAAATGTGGGTCTAAATAAACTGTTAGAAAGTAAATACCCATAAGTAAGTACCTTGTAGGTATTTACTTGGATTGCCTGTGGGAATTTACCAGGTAAGTAGATGCCTATTCTCAATTTTTCATGCGTACCTATGCAGCTTCGTATAAGCTATCTACCTATCATGTTAGGCTACCTGCACTTACCCTAACAATTGCGCACGGTTACCCTCGTATTAGGGTAAGTGTACCTATGCATTTAGGTAGGTACCTTTTGTTTTTTTCGTTCATAAATGTTCTAACAAATCTCTTTCTCTTAATGTTGTGATTCCTGATTGCAGATATTTTAATTCAATGCAATGCACAAACCTATAGTTTTTAATAATACTTAAGTTAACAATAATAAAAAAACAATGTCATCAGTATAATTATAATATTGTTTATTTATAAATCTATATAGGTACATTTTAAACAAGTAAATTATTTCTAAGTACAAAGATTAAAATAAATAGATATAAATTTAAATTGTGCTACAAATCAGTAATTATTAAAAGATTACATATTATTTTTTACATAATTAGGTAAGTATAACATAAACTTGTACACAAATCTTAATCTACTTGTAAAAAATATTTCAAGTAACGACGTCACGTCCTTTAGCGAGGGATACCTGAGAACAAGAAGTAGTTCATATAAGGAATATGTTCAAATAGAGATAAAATAGGTGTAGATTTTTCGTGTAAAATTTTAAATCATATCTACTTCTTAAGAATAGAGTAGGTACTTAAGAAATAAGTAGCATCCATACTTCCATGCTAATATTTTAATTGCGAAAGTCCGTCCGTCTGTTACGCTTTTATGGCCAAATCGCTGAACGGATTTTGATGAAATTTGGTATGAATATAGTTGAAGACCTGTGGTCAAACATAGCTACTTTTTGATGCAGGCGGAACTGCGGGAAACAGCTAGTCAGCAATAAATAAAAAACAAAATGAAAATGATAAAGAATAAAACCTAGTTCAATTCAGTACACGAGTTTTCTGTACTTATAAATAATTAATCTGAGTGCAATCAGTGGTTTTAGAACATATGTTTTATGTGACCCCTTATAAATGACATCACATTAAATCGCGGTTCGCTTACCTTATAGTCCTCACAACATTCAGGATGGAAATTCTGCCCTCGATAGGAAACAGCGTTCCGCAAGTGCCATTCCTCCTCGTCGTCATGGAAGAAGACATGGAAACTGTCTCCGCACAAAGCACACGCCGCGTGTAGAGAGGTTCCCGCGGGCGCGGAGGGCAGAACTGCGGCGGAGGCGCTCACTACACGAGACGAGGGACGACTTTCTGTGACAAGAAAAAGAGTTTAGGTTATATTTAGTTTTTAAGTTTTCTTATTGTTTAAATAGAGTGAAATTTTTTTGTTGGTATATTTCAGAATAAAAGTGATAAGTATTAATCAATTAAAGTCATCGTTAGAACCACTACCACTTCATACAACGTTTCTCGTGTGTGTGACAAGAGTAACACAACCAATCTTAATAGGTATATCTTTCGTTTAAAATTAAAAGCGTAGAGGTGATATAGGCAGTTTAAACTGTATGTATATTTTAACATAATAATTATTATTATTTTACAATCTAGCATTGTACACTAATGTTTTCTTATGTTTTCGCGATTGTTATTCATTAAATTAAACTATTTTAATACGGTTTTATCGCGTTTATTACTTATTTATTTACACCTGACGTTTCAAACACTTTACAGCGTTCATGGTCGCAGGCAGACTAAGTTAACATTTGTCTTTGATGTCATAAGATTACAAAACTACCGCCTGAAATTTTTATTGGGAACTATTCCGATTCACGCAGTATTGGCTCACAGTATCTAAGGGTCTTGCAGTCTGCTTCCGAGTTTGCGATTTTATTAAGTTAATGACTGGGTCCCAAGCTGGCGGTACCTGCCATCCATCCTCTCTATTGAAATTAGGATGTTTTTTAATTTCAATAGCTTCACGTAACATCCTTGGAATGAATCTGTTTTCCTTTGCAAGGACTTGAGGATTATCAAAACGCATATAGTGGTTGGGTTTGTCTAGAGCATGTTCACAGACTGCAGACTTGGTTGAGCGTCTATTTTTCATGTCAGCAATATGTTCTTTTATACGAGTATTAATGCTTCTCTTTGTTTGCCCAATGTATGATAAACCACAGTCACACACAGGTGTAAATAAATAAGTAATAAACGCGATAAAACCGTATTAAAATAGTTTAATTTATTGTACACTAATGTTTATTGTACACTAATGTTTATTGCACACAGTGTTGGTATCACAAAATGTAATTAGCAACTACAATTAGTCATTACTTGTAGTTTGTAATTGAAACTTCAACTACAAATTACTTGTTTGAAAGTTGAAAAAATTAAACATTTTTATTTCAGGAAAACTGAACTCATAAAAAGTTATTATAAATTTCAATACTACTTTCACACATCTGTTAGGAAAGTTTGTGCTATTTTGGTAAATTACAATTAGAAGTAATTAAAATTACAAACTAATGTAATTGACCAAACAAATTATATCAAAATAATTTCAATTAAATGTTATTTGAATTAAAGTAGGTCAAATACTTTTCTTAGAATTTTTAATTAAATAAAATAGTAATTAATTACACCCAACACTGACCAGAACTAACTACTTACCTAATAACAATATCATGTACTACTTTGACTAGTCGTATAAAAAGACTAGCACTTATTATATTTGAAATCATAAATTATGTCAGTTTAACTGTAGAAATAAAAGTTCTTTAATAAAGAAAATTCATTCTATACTGAGCATAACTGAACAACTAAATTAATCAAGTTACAATAGAGAAAAGTTCAAATTTTCATAAATACGAAACCACATGTTAACTTACATACTGAACTTGGAATTCAGGTCGTGAGTTGATATAACGAAATATAAAAAATATATTAATTCGTAAATTGATACATCGTTTTGTCAAAAAATAAACGCTGATTGCAGAGTTATCCACATACAACAAAATGAAATATCTCCTCAATTAATGAACGAATTGAGCTGTCAAATTTTTACTAGGTGAAGCATAGGCATAGAAAGCGAAAAAAACTTCACAAGTCCTTCCCATTCCCATTCGCCATGGAAGTATTCTTTTGAATAATGATGATATTTCCAAACCTACAGCATACAGAAGCACCTAGGTATATTTTTGAATAATGTTTATAAAGGCTTTGCTTAGAGACTCACCTTTACCTTCACTGAGTCCTCTTCCTGGCACTGCATCCAGTCCGGCAAACTGTAGTTTCAGGGTCGGGAAAATGCCTTCCTGGCGGAATCCCGATGTCTCCTGTTCTGCCGGAAGTGCCAGTCCAGATGCCGGCTGTAGCGGTCCGAGTGTCGCGGCGGGAACCGCATGCCGCAGCTGCTGCACTGCATGCCGCCGTACAACTGCGCCACTACACCCGGCTGTTTGCTAAAACAAACAAAGCAATTTATTAACTCTGAAAGGATAGTGAGAGGGTAATACACAATTAAGAGTAGATCAATTTGTGACAAATGCCAAATAAAAGTGACAGATACAGAATTCTATAGATGTTTTCTAACAATAATAGGAAAAATGAATGAAACTTACATTTTGAGCATCTGTGCGTTCAATAGATCCACTGCGCTGCCTACGGTCGCTTCAATTAATAGATCGCTCGCATCTTCCTCTGATTTTGGCGTCTCCGAATCCTAACTTGTCTCTTCTTCTGTCTGCTTTGTTGGCACTAGCACCGTCGCTACTAGACTTGCGAACAGTTAGCTCACGTCTAGTTTTATGATAAGTTCATTAAAAATCTAAACATAAAACTAATAACCACCCTTAGGAAAATTTAAGAATTTCTTTGTTAACTTATAAATTTAATGATTAAGTACTATCGATTCAATAATAAAAAGGAATTAATTTATATTTACAAAAACAAAAAAAAAAACAGTAAGTAAATATATTCACCCACCCAAAGATATAGGCTGCGAAAGCAGCGGAGCAGTGCCTGTGTGCCCAAATTGCATTGCCGGAAGGGGTAGGAGACGTCTAGAGACCTCGGTTTCGGAGGTGCCATGGTTATCGTTGAAGATGCTGAAATAGAAAGTTAGGTCAGAATTTATACGGTAATAATGTTCGTATGGTAAAGATTTATTATGTCGATACTTTATTTCGTAGGTACAATCTAATGTAGAACTTTCCTTAAGTTCAGTAAAAATTGTGATAGAATATGGATACGACTAAGTCAGGAAAAGATCTCTTTTGTGCAATAATTTTATCAGTTAGATAGAGCTTGAGATACGTACCCATCAGAATTAAGTTTCGTCCTCTTTGCCATTCCATCCAGAATTTCAGGATGGACGTCCACAGTGATGGCGCGTTTACTCCTGTGAACCCGTCCAACCGGTGTTGACAGGGAGGGCGAGAGCTGCGGCGGAAGCGGCGCGTGCGCAGCGTTGTCGCGGAGTCTGGCGAGGTGCGCTTCCGCTTGGGAGCGTTTGCTTGACGGCTGAAAATATACATTATCTCAACTTTGATACTTTACAACAAAAATCTGTACTTTACTTACAACATTAGATTGTAATTCGTGGAAATAGCTACCTGTATTCCCATAACAAAGCAAATTATAATCTACCATGTAGTAAACCAGGACGTATCAAATTTAAATTCTTTATTTGCAATAGAAGGGTATGATACAGACGTTTAAATTACATAATAACGAACTTGCCTATCTAACCGCTGAAAACAGTATGCAAATTTTATGATTGAAGAATAAATCTACTTACTTCATACATAATTCGAAATGTAATGACATGAATTAATACGTTTTTATTTTTATATAATGGCAATGGAAAATAAAATAAACTCATATTACAGTCACACAATCGTTTTCTACTCCGCTGCCAGGTAGTCATTTATAGATCCTACCTGAATATTATCTGGAAGTTTATTATATACAATTATAAACATTCCATAACAAATTTTTTTGAACCTCTCTGTTTTTGGAGTGACATTATAAACAAGCCGTTCAGTATTTCTAACACATCTCGGATATATATTGCGCGCCTGTTTGAATATGTGTGGGTTCTGTTTAATAAAAATGCAAATCTCTTGTATATACAGGCATGGTACAGGTACCTAATACCTTTTTTGTGCTATAAATACTTTAATTATATTTGTACCATTTCTCCTAATCAAATCATATCTAATATAATGGATTCAACGTAGGCAAAATGAGATGAGGGGAGTGTTTCTATTTGATACTCTCATCAGTTTATACAAAGCGTAAGAGAAACTGTTTACTTTTTTTACAAACATTGTCAATTTGTGTTTTCTAACTAAAAAAAGAATCTATAAATAAGCCCCAAAACTTAGCACTATCTACTATTTCTAATGTTTGATTTTTAAATGATATGTTAACTATTATCATTATTATCAAAATTTATTAATTTTGTTTTATTACTATGCCAATTATTTATTAATGTCAAATTATCAACAATGTCAGCTGAATGTTGTTATAGAGTCTTATTTTTATCAGTTGCCACAACAACTGAGATATCATCGGCAAAAAGGACAACTATTTGTTTGATTAATTCAGGCAGAATATCTCCTGTCCTGTCCTGCGTGCCCAGCCACCTGCACGCTCAGGGACCTTTACGATGCCAATGCCTTGACTGTGGCGGAGTTTTGGTCCTCAGAAGTTTAATAATGGTCAGAGTCGACTCGCTAAGAAGAAGAAGATAGTCTACCCAAAGAAAACTAAATGAACATTCACATAACGGGCGTAAAAATATCACTTACCAAAGAGCCCAACGCGTGAGCGACCGCCCTCACCGATGCGCTTGTAGGGGCATTCTGCGGGTCCTGAAGACAAAAGTAAAACTATTTGAGTATGGAATTGGAAATTAACATCATACTTATAAGTACCAGGATTGACAATAGACAAAGATGTTAAATATTTAGCATTTAAAGTGAACAGAGTTGCTTAAATTACTCAGGTACCTACCTATACCTACCTAAGTATAGAAAATTTTATTGAGTCGCTAGTTTATTTTAAAGGCAGGTACTTAATTATCTAGTTGTCGAACTAATTAAGTCATAAATTAAACGTTGTGAATATAATATGCAAAAAGAAAATTATTGTTTCTTCCGTGTTGCTGTATTGCGTACCTACACTCCCCCTCAGTACGCACGGTGGCGGTCACGTCAGTTTAAAAGGAAAAGTTTACGTGTTTTGAAAAGTACCAAATTTTATTGTTTTACTATAAGTAAGATAATCATCATCATTTCGTGTAGTGTGTGTTTACATTGTCAAAGAGAAGATTATAATAATTTATAAAAGTTTGTTGTAATTTTGGATTTATGAAACGGGCTTTCACACAGTTTGAAGATGTACAAAATGCCTAATTGATATTTCTAATTAAGTGAATGCAAATGCATGAATGAAACATTATTTACTAACTAAATAATTAAGTAGACATTTACGTCTACTAATTGTATGTAAGAGAAAATAAATAATCATCCGCATTTTAATTATTAAAAAAAAAATTGATTTAGAAACTAGCAAAAACTTAAAATAAAAAAAGTAATTTATAAAACATTATAAGAACTAAGTATAAATGGGGCCAGGTGGATAATTAAGTATATTCTTTACTGAATAATAAACAATTTCGAAACAAAAAATTCTAATAAGTACCTACCTATTAAATTTGGAAAAAAAAGAAACTCACCTCGTTTATGAATCTTGAAATCCTGGGATCCCTGAACATGTATGCAGGAATGTTCATCATTTTTTAGACTTAGTAATACACACGTACAGTAAGCAATGCAAAGCACAAGTTACCTTGTGGGCAGACCGTTGGATACTGGTGGTTTCTGGACAGAGATTCATTACCTGGACTACCTGATCTGCCCTTGACGCCATGTTTGGGGTGGAGGGGGAGGGACGGTTGAGGGTGGCGGCACGGGGCGCGGAAGGCGGAGAGGAGGGTACCGAAGGACCACGTAACTATTATTAGTTAACGTTAATAACTATTATTTTAACTGCCTCTGTGGTCCAGTGGTTATGGCCTTTATTTGACCCAGATGTTGCGGGTAGGAGAAATAATGACATCTGTCTATCTCTTTCACGTAACAAAAGCAAATGCTTATATGCAAGTAAACTGGTAAGACCTGGTCTTTGTCTCAAATATTAAAATAACTAACACCTAGTTGACAGTGAACCACAAGGCTCCTTGACTGTATTCATACTTGGGCAATATTTGCATACGAAACAATATGTTCACTAAAATGTAACCGATTCCGAAAACAACAACAAAATCGGTTGTTAATTAAGGCAGTAATTGGATTTAAAAGTTTTCTCAAGAAAAATAGTGGGAGCGTGGTGGGGACGTATTGCTATCTCTTTTGTACGCACGAAACCAAATGGCAGGGAATTCAGTGCACATACAATGCATCCTTTTCTGATTTTTTTAACAGTTTTCCCTTCGACCGAATTTCAAAGGCGTATAACGTAATTATTTAAGAACGGATTTTACAAAATCTTTCTGTTTCAGTTTCTGATAAGTAGTGAAATGTTTTATATGAATGATAGAAATAAATTGAGTAGAAATACACAATTATTTGAGACTTTATTAACCCTGGAACTCTACACTCGGAGACATCGAATGCAAAACTGTGATTAAGTATGATTTATTTTGATTAGTCTATGATTATGCATGCTAGTAGATATTTTTAAGTTCATCTTTGGAATCTATTCAAAGTTGTTAAATTTTTACAATCAGTAATAAATGGTTTAAATAGCAGAAGTTTCTGATTTTTATTTCACTTCATTTCTTTTTTCGCGCTAGGTGTTTTTTTTATGGTTTGCGCGCTTTGTCAAGGCGCCGGCGCCGGCATCCGACAAAGGGTTGTCGGCAACTACAAAGACTCGGCACGCGCCGTACAGGCGCACGCAGTACAATTGATGCGTCGCGCGAAATGCTTGTTTATATTTATTTCGCCGTATAGAATAAAGGTAATAATAACAAGTACACGAAAAAAAGGTTTTTTCGTCCTTGGGAGGATAAAGGCGGTCTTCGCAAGAGGATATGGATAGTGTTAATAAAAAGAAATTTTACAAGTTTTATTATTTTCTCATACTTTCCAAAATCTCTTGTGGGTGTACTGCAAACCATTTGCCCGGACAGACTGTACGGCCTGATGGTAAGTGGTTACCATAGCCTATGAACGCCTGCAACACCGGAGATGTCACGAGCGCGTTGCCGACCCTGAAGGAATTTTAGTTTACGAAGAATAGTTTATTAATTAAAAAATATGTAAAATTTCAAACCATTGAAGTAAGCATCTCATGTTTGCATAATCATAATCATGATTATGTTTATGATCATGTTTGCAGATAGTTTGGCATATTTTGACATTTAAATCCGATATCAAGATGGCACTATGTATGAAACTTGCCGTGATTCAGATTTGTTTAAACATAAAAAGAAAATTTTATAGTAGGCACTAACAGTCAAAAAATCATCAATTCTTCCAACTTTTCTGACCTCTGTTATTTATTTTATTTATGGTTTTTCTTCTATTACCATTTAAATAAGATTTAGTTGCAAATAAAAAGAGATTCAAAATTGTGTTAGCGGAATACCAATATTAAGCACATCAAAAATGCATCGTAATTGAGTCGTAATTGAATATCAGTTGCTTGGTCTTTTAAAGTTTATTAGCGGAATTGCCCTCCGGTTCTTAAGTCATTGAAATATTGAGGTCTAAAATTGTATACAATTGTATATGCGTTATTGCTCGAGACTGTACCTACAGCGTCGTAGCATTTCTAAGTAAATGCTACGAATGCTACAATCGTGACCTGACATTACAGATTTCGTAGCATTTCGTAGCACATGCTACGAACAGCAACGATCGCCTAAGAAAATTTAATAAACAAAGTACATTTAAGTTAACCATCGACTCACAAAGAAAATGGACGCTATTTCATCAGTTTTATAAACAGATACGAATTTAACTTATGGAGCTCGTAACACGTGCTCAGTTTGTCCTTTAAGTAAACATTGTTAGGTATGAGGTTGGTTCTGGATAGGGGAACTATCAGTCTGAAATGAGTTTATCGCAGTGATGTAGTCAGGAGCTCTATTTTTGAATTTTAGACACATATGTCAAATGAAAATAGTTCGATATCGAACGAAAATCATTCGATATCAAAGAAAAGTTATTAGAATAGCCAATTTTTAGTGACTCACACTTTCAAAAATAGCACTCCAGTTGACGTCATTTAGGTATCTGTTCTGAGACAATGCGCCCAATCCTTATCAGTTTCCTTTGCCGCTTACAATGTTATCAGTATTTTTTATTATTTTTTATAAATTTGCAACGTTTTTACAAATGCAAAAAAATTGTTCTTGTACTACAACTTAAAGGAATTTGCAAAACAATAACAAAGGAATAGGTAATTAAATGGTTGGTTTTTTTTTGGTTTTTCGAATCCAAAATGAAGACCGCTGGAGTGTTATTTTTGAAAATTGTGACTCACGCAACATCGGCTAGTCGAATAACTTTCGTTCGATATCGAATGAGTTTTGTTCAATGTCAATTTTCATTCGACATAAATTCAATATCTTATTGTGGACTAATAGTATTTTAGCAGGTTTATTTTAAATCCATCAGGTAGGTACTTCAATCTTTTCAACAGCTAGATCTCTTAACTATTTTAGGTGTGGCGAAGTGGATATAGATAGACTGTTAAAACATGGTGGTTTATTTATTTTATTTATTGGCACACTATACAGTTTTACAACAAAACACGACTTAATAAATATTACATGGGTTCATAGGCTAGTTGGAAAACCAAGAGATTAGCGCGCACAGCATGTTTAACTTTAGCGCTTGACAAAACTATAAATACATATAAATGAGAACACTACAAATGAGTTGAAATTTATATCAAACGGTGGAAACACAGGACAGCATGTATATGTGTATACTATTAATGTTAGGACAAGATTTGCATTAGGTACTGAATAAGTAATTATATAAAGTAAATAAGAATGACTAAGACATTCATACTTAAATCAATGAATCAATTCATAAATTTTGTATTTAAAAGTATTAAGTGATAAGCTATAGATAAGTTGTATAAGTTGGAGGTCTCCTTATCTCTTACCGGATCGAAGACAAAGAATAGCCTGTGCCTGGCGCTGGCGAGCTGTGAGAGACCAACTCGAGTTGAGGGGGCACAAGAGGGGACGAGTCAGAAGTAAACAAAATAGTACGTCTTTCTCTATGTATTATTTATTCAGTTAATTACTTTTTACTAATAACGAGTACTTTTTACAACCAAAATTAAAAAGAGCATGAACATATTTTCATGTTAGAAAGAATACTGGCCGTTTTATTACCGGTTTAGAAACAATTTTCAAACAAAATTAGAGGAGAATTAAAACTCCGGATGGAAACAAAGAAACCAAACAACTTTAAGAAATCTTTCTAGGAGTATAACTTATACATCTTCTAACTCTCTGGAGATCGGTACTTCTCCTACGTATATAAAAAACAATCGTTATCGCTGTAATTGCAAAAAATGGTTGTTTACTGCGTTCCGGGTTGAAGGAATTTAATGTAGGTATTGTCTCTTTGTTGTGTCTGAATACTTCAGACCAATTAGTTCGCTAATGTCACTGTTCCGGCGAAACTTGCAGGGGATTATGCGTTAGTTACCTGATGAGCGAAATAAGTTTTAAGTTGATTGAATAACAATGAATAAGTAATCAATACTAAGTACGTTATTGTGATATCAAGACAGATAATTAATGAAAATTATAGAAGTAACAACAGTACCTAACAAAAGTGCCTAAAAAATATTATAAAACTGTAATCGATCCAAATATATTTGCCATGGACATAGTTATGAAAGCGTCAATTTTTCATAAGTACTTACTACTTAGAATGTATTTATGTCTATGTATTTAATAACAGGAAAAACATAATGAATGTCAGTCTTGAAATTTGGGATGGACTCAACTTATAAGTATATAATATTTATACAGTTTATTTGTAAGTACAAATTAATAAAAATAACGCTTCAAAGCTGATAAATAAGCTGGCAATATGACTAAAGGGATAATAAAAAAATATAGGGTTCTGCCTCTGTGGAACAGCCTTCGTTTGCCTTAGCCCCGGAGATCGTAGGTTCGATTCCCACGGGAAGCGCAATTCGATAAGTTGATTCCAGTTCGATTAGGACATTGCAAGCTTGAATAACAATTATGTGATAGGTACACCATCTGTATTTGATATTTGATAAATTATTTTTACCTTCTTATAGACTGTGTAGGGTTAAAGACTCATTTGTGGGGAACTGTATACGCCTCTACAATAAGCTTCCTGAATCAATCACTAGTTTGCCTGATGGACAATTTAAAGCCCATGCTAAAGATTTGCTTTGTAAAAAGGCTTATTATAGTACTGGTGATTTTCTTAATGACAGGAATGTTGAACTTAAGCTTGGTGCAGAGTCCTCAACAAATTGACATATTCAATTTTTATTTAATTTAGATAATTAAAGATAAATAAATAATTTTGCACAATAAAATATTGTGCAAAATGTTGACAAACACGTGAATTCGTTCATTTAACTAGATAATTAAGGAAAGTTTTTTCTTATTTGTAAATTGACATTTTGAAGAAAGTGCTGCAGTGGAGTTTGTGGCGCCGCTTCTTCTCCACTTGCGCTTTGGAAGTGGTGGTAAACTTAACATAAGTAAATTGACGTCAATAAGTGATATTTATCCATACTAATATCCATACTTCTGTCTGTCTGTTACGCTTTCACGGCCAAACTGCTGAACGGATTTTGATGAAATTTGGTATGAATGTAGTTGAAGACCCGGGGTCAAACATAGGCTACTTTTTAACGCAGGCGGAGCTGCGGGAAACAGCTAGTATCTAGTATATTGAAAATAAACAATTTCATTTCATATCCCGGCACTTCTTTGCACTGACATCTTGCACATTCTGTAAAGATGTAAATAATTGTTCATTTGTAAATAAGATTTTAATTTGTTTGTATTAGCATAAGGTAGGTTTAGATAATAAGTCCTATAGGTATAAGACATGTGTATAAATTATTAATTAATGTAGTTTTAATTTAGTTGTTTATAGATATTCAAATTGAATTTTCCTTCTATAATTTATGATAAAACAAGCTGTGCTGATGTGATCAATGTTTGATCATTGTTTTTTTTTATACTTATTTACATTTTGTAAAACCTGAGACAAATTAAATCACAACCTTATGACTTATTGTTGTTAGTTTAGACTTTTAGCATTAATGCTTATTATTGTTGTGATTGCAACATTTATTAGTCAATGATTTGTTTTGATGTTAGATTTAGCAAAAATGTTTAAGTAATATTATTGTTATTGCAACATTTATTAGTCAATGATTTGTTTTGATGTTAGATTTAGCATAAATGTTTAAGTAATATTATTGTTATTGCAACATTTATTAGTCAATGATTTGTTTTGATGTTAGATTTAGCAAAAATGTTTAAGCAATATTATTGTTATTGCAACATTTATTAGTCAATGATTTGTTTTGATGTTAGATTTAGCATAAATGTTTAAGTAATATTATTGTTATTGCAACATTTATTAGTCAATGATTTGTTTTGATGTTAGATTTAGCATAAATGTTTAAGTAATATTATTGTTATTGCAACATTTATTAGTCAATGATTTGTTTTGATGTTAGATTTAGCATAAATGTTTAAGTTATATTGTTGTTATTGCTAGTTTCATTTATCAATAAAATTACCAAAATCAACTAGAATTAAGTAGTTTCTTTCATTGTTTTGTTCTATACTGAAAAAAAATATTATAACGATGATAAGTACATTATTTTATATGACATCCCGAATTTTCCTCAAATGGTTAATTCAGACCAGGCGGGAAAATGCTTGAGCACTTTTGAAATAGTAATTTAATATAAATCTTATGCCATTCACACAAAGCTGAAAGTAGAATATCGTATCGTAGATTTTTCCTCCTTGTCTGAATTGACCCTGACTGAATCGATAAGAAACTGCATTAGGTATGCGCACTCAAAATTATTGACAAGTGACAATCTTGCTAGGTTTGCTACCCATTAAAAAAAAAATATAACCTTAATTTTTTTTTGACTTCAACTGACTGAGCCAATTAAGAACCTCGTTTTTGGAATTTTAACGATTGTTAGACTGAAATCGAAAACATTCATTTCAGTTGCATACTGTACCTATTTTTAGTGAATACGTTCATACGGTCTAATATATAGCCCTTGGATTAATTATTGGCGCCGCGGAGACCAATTAATTATCTATGATATAGCCCTATTTTGCTTCGCTATAGCTGGAAATTCTTGCGCACCATGGAAGCAATTTCATCAGTTTTAAAAATAGATACGAATTCAAACTTTTGGGGTTCATAACACTTGCTCAAGGGGTCAATTCCGCTTATAAACTTTAATATACCATGCAACTAAAATTCTCAATACGACTCAATTACAATACATTTTTTATGTGCTAAATATTGGTATTCCGCTAACACAATTTTGAATCTCAATTTAATTGCAACTAAAACTTAATTGAATAGTAATAATAGAAAAAATGTAAATAAAATAAATAACAGAGTACCGATTATTGAAAGAATTGATTTTTTGATTAGCAGAATTTTCCAGTTGCAGTTCAATAGCATGCCAATGGAATACGATTGGTCTTAAAAATTAGTAGCAGAATACCAAAAACGTCAAAAGCTGACATTGCGATCCAATTACGATTCAATTGTGCACTATGTAAAATAAGAGAATTGACGGCCAGTTTGTCCTTTATAAGTAACCATTCTTAGGTATTCTGCCGTTCGATATCGAACAAAAATTCTTTAATATCGAACGAAAATCATTCGGTATTAAACAATAATTATTCGCAAAGTAACGCCTGAATCGGTTAAATATCTACAACTTAAGTTATTTGCAAAACAACAACAAAGGAATAAGACATAATAAATGGTTGTAATTTTTTTATAATTTAGAATCCAAAATAAAGTCTGCTGGAGTGCTATTTGTGAAAGTGTGACGCACGCAGTACCGGCGACTCGAATAATTTTCGTTCGATATCGAATGATTTTGAATCGACATATCCATACATCCTTATCCATCCATACTAATATTATAAGTGCCAAAGTCTGTCTGTTACGCTTTCACGGCCAAACCGCTGAACGGATTTTGATGAAATTTGGTATGAACATAGGCTAATATTAGACGCAGGCGGAGCTGCGGGAATCAGCTAGTATATCATACATTCAAAAATTGTTAGCTGATTGTAGACTAATAGGATTTCAAAGGGTTAGCCTTTAAGACGTTTATTTTAAATCCATCAGGTACTTCAAATACTTACTCTACATTGTTAAGTATCTAGTATTTTAGGTGTGGCGAAGTGGCTATAGATAGACTTCGATAGACTGTTAAAGTTTGGCGACTGGAGGTCTCCATATCTCTTATAGGACCGGAGACAGAGCGCCTGGCTGGTTTATAGATATTCATATTGAATATTCCTTCTATAATCTATTGATAAAACACGCTGTGGTGATGTTACCAATGTTTGATCATTGTTATTTTTTATATAGTTTTTTACATTTTGAAGTTATTATTATTGTTGTTAGTTTTATACTTTATGTATTAATGCTTATTATTGTTGTAATTGCAAAATTATTTAAGTATTATAATAAATAAATAATTTATTATAATAAATATACGTACATTGTTTTGTATGACATCCCGAATTTTCTTCAAATGGTTAATTCGGACCAGGCGGGAAAATGCTCAAGGGCTTTTTAATAGTAATTAAATATCAATTTTTTACCATTCACACAAAACTGAAAGTAGAATATCGCATCGTAAATTTTTCTGCCTTGACTGAATTGACCCTGACTGAATCGATAAGAAACTGCATTAGGTATGTGCACTCAAAATTATTGACAAATGACAATCTTGCTATGTACCCATTATTTTTAAATATATTCAGAATTGACTCCAACTGACTGAGCCATTAAGAACCTCGTTTTTGCAATTTTAAAGATTGTTAGACTGAAATCGAACTCTGAAATGTTTGGCAGAATTTAATTTCCTAGAACCTATCAATTTGAATGGATATTCAATTCATTATATATTTTTACTGGAATTTCTATATGTTCGATTCCAAAACAATATTTTTTTCCCCGGGTGGTATTTAAATTTAAATGCGGAAGGTTTCGAAGCTGAACGAATCAGACGTTTCTCTTCCGACATGCTGCAACTTGGAGACCAGAGCTTTGTACACAACAAAACAAAGTGCACACTCTTTTATTTTTACAGGTTAAATGGCATAATTAGATGTCAAGACTTAAGCTTCAGAGCTCAGGATACAAGTAAGTTCTTGAAATCATCCTACAAGCGTACATACCACATACCATGACAAGCATTACTTAAAGTTAAGTCCGAGTACCTATACAAATAGAATACTCACCGTCATGCTGTTTCCCGCATGAGGTCAAGTTTAACGTTGTGCGGTGTCCACCCGAAGCGTGTTGTAACCCTATTGTGGGTTGTGATCTGAAGTGTTTATTTTTATATTAATATGATCTAAGCGTTTTCTATATACATTATATTGTTAATTTTTAAGTTTATTCATATTCTTAGTTTTATTACTTTATTTTAGATCACTTAGGTACATGCCGCAGGCCGTGACCTAATCTGGAGATATTACGTCATCAAACACATGTCCGTTTTGTCCAAAATCGTTTCAAACAAATAGAGGCTTAAAGATTAATCATTCAAAAATACATTGTAATTGTTTAAGCCAACATTCTCAACCAATAAATTTAGTTGCTAATTTACCCTCTATTAATCATTCATTTCACGTTCGCCTCAGTAATCTCAAAAATAATGTTCAAATTGTGAAACTTAGGTATTCTTCGCGGCGCCAGAGTCGTTGCTAATCATCTCTCGCGACTAATCCAAAAATGTTATAACTCCAATGCTCAAAACCTTTGGCAAAACCTGCTTACTACATGGTAAAAAAAGATGAATTTAATATATCTCTTATCGGCCCTATACAGACTAAACGCCCCCAGCTCCAGCAAGTCCTTACTTTTTGGACCCTCCAACAGCAAGCTTGCAGATCAAAAATAGCGATGTAACGAATGCTATTCTGTCTTTTAAAGCGGGTTCTGCAGCAGGTCTGGATGGGATTTCACATCAACATTTAAAGGATTAAACATCTCGCTCTGTGGGCTGTGGGCGACGCAGGTGAAAACCTAAGAAACTCCATAACAAAATTAATCAATTTTATGTAATTAGGAAACGTTAATTCCGACATTTTACCAATACTGGTGTGAACCTTACGCCGCTGTTGCTTATATTTATTTATTGAACACTTTTTTGCACACATTAAAATAAAAATTAAGTAGGTAGGGTAGGGACGGGCAATATGGAGATGTCGGGCAAAAAGAATATTTTCATTCATTTCTGGAGTAATTGTTAGAAAGAAAGAGCAATAGTGTCGTGCCATCATGGAGTAATCGTGCGATGCGCACGGCCTTGCCGCTAGTTAGCAAACATCAATCAGTGCGGAAGCCATGTTTTTTTACACAGTGCGACAAAATAATTGTTTTTAGATTAAAAATTGTGATAATTCGAGGTAAGTACATCGCAAATTATTGTTTAAGTGTTATATCTAATAGCCATAGAAGGTGTTATTATTTGTGATGTAAATTCAAGTTTGAACTTGCTTCTCAAGCAACCGGTGTATATCTTATAATGAGATATATAGAACAAGTACTTTGCGGGCATTATGAAACCGGGCAAAGAGAATATTATTCATTTTGCCCGGTATGTCTTTTATTGAGATTGTTGTCAATAAATTAAATATTTTATTATTTAAGATCAATTAATCTTAATTTTTTTCTTTTGTTTTAGATGGTGTATAACTACAAACGTAAACTGACCGTGCGAAATGGTCGGAAACCAGCTTAGAACGTGCTATGCAGGAGGCACAAAAGAGTTCAATTTTGAACGCGAGTAAAATGTATGGTATTCCGTACGCAACTTTATTTAGACATGTTAAAAGTGGTACATCAACAAAAAAGCTTGGACGCTTTACTGCGGTTTTCACCAAAGAGGAAGAGGAAGAGCTGGTAGCTTATGCGCAGAAAATGGATTCATTGTTTTATGGTCTAACTCGTGTTGAATTTCTACATTTAGTTGGAGAATATGCAAAGAAATTAGGGAAAGAGGGAATTTTTAAGGAGAACGTGGCTGGAAAGGGATGGTTCAAGAACTTTAAACTTCGTTTTCCAAATATAGTTTTGAGAACGCCAGAGCCGACTTCTATAGCCAGACTGAAAGGATTCAACCGTGAGGCTGTCGAACGGTTTTATAAACTTCTCGAAGAAGTCATGGAAAAGCATAATATCACACCCGAAATGATATTCAACATGGACGAGACTGGCGTAAGAACATCTTCAAACAAGCCACCCAAAATATTGTTAACATATGGCAAAAAACAAGTCGGAGTTGTAGCCAGCAATGAGAAAGGTGTGCTTACGACAGTGATCTGCTGCTGCAACGTTACTGGGAACTTTATACCGCCTTTTTTCATTTTTAAAAGAAAGAGATTTGATCAGAGGTTGCTTGATGGATCACCGCCAGGTTCTGAAGCATCGACGACTGACAGCGGCTGGATTTCTGCAGAAAAATTCTACGAGTGGCTTCAAATGTTTGTTAACAAAGTTCGACCTACAAAAGAGAAGAAAGCTCTTTTATTGCTAGACAATCATGAATCCCACAAAAATTACGCTGCTTTGGAATTTGCCACAAAGAATAATGTGATATTTCTTTCAATTCCGCCGCACACTGCAACCGCTGGATGTCTCAGTTTACGGACCATTGAAAAAATACTTTGAGATAGAAGTAAATTCCTTTCAGAAAGCACATCCTGGCAGGACCATAGGTCAATACGATGTTGCAAGAATATTCACAGGTGCATATTTAAAAGCAGCGACACCAGGTAACGCTATCAGTGGTTTTCGTGCCAGTGGGATTTTTCCTTTCAATAAACACCTTATTGGCGATGAACACTTTGAACCTTCAGAAATTTATCAGACTTATGAAGAGATTGGACGGCCACAAGCAAACACCTATCTGGTACATTGCAAAAAGATACCTTACCGCAGGAAAATACTTTGCAACATAACGACCAATCAAGTGCTCTCCAAGAAGGCGAGATTATAAGCCATGTTACAATTGAATTGATAGAAGAGAATCAAATTTTGCCTCAAGGAAACATTTTACAACAGAAAATGGATGACGTTCAGACAGAACCTCTTTCAGAAGAACCAAAAAGTGTCTTAAATAGGTCATATCAAGCAATCTTAGAGCAAGCTGTTTCGCAACCGCATGAAAATAGCTGAAGAAGAAGTACTTCAAGAAGAAGCTTGTCACTCCCGGGATACAAACAAATCTCTTCAAGAAATCCTGCAATAAATTCGACCGATTCCTAAAGAAAAAAACAAGAAATGCACCAGAGGACGTAAAAAACAAAAAGCTGAAATTCTGACCAGTACGCCAATAAAAGAAGAACAAAAAAAGAAGCACGATGCAGCTGTCGCCAAGAAAAAAGTTTCTTTTGGGGACAAACCTGGACCATCAAATATAAAAAAGAGAAGAACCCGCGGCTATATACCTAAATCTAAAGAAAAAGAAAACCACCCTGATTACTACTGCACTGTATGTACCTAAGGAAAAGTATTCTCATCCACCCAGAGAAGACTGGATTCAGTGTGATACTTGCAGGGAATGGACACACGATGCATGCTCTTCATATATGGGCCGCGGATCCTATTTTTGTGATGATTGTGATGATTAGTTTTTTTATTATTACTTTTGCCCGCCTACAGAAATCATTTTACCCGCCTTAGACGGGCATAACGAATAATGTTGATGTTTTAAAAAAAATATTAGTTCCTACTAGAAGACATAAGTTTACTTGATAATTTGTTTTGTTTTTCAAACATTATAAACCTATATTACATTTAATATAGAAGCTGATTGCCAAAATTGATAACCAATGCCTTTTTTTTTAAAGCAAACCTTAGTATAACCGTCCTGCCCGTCCGTCCCTTATGTTACATAAAATATGAACACACTATACTTATTATATTGATGTTGGAACAACGCTTAGCCTCCAAAATTGCTGTCCCTCATATTTTATCAAAATTACAACACCTTTTGAACCTACTCAACTAGGTTTTGGTGTTATGGGAGGTTGCGAGGCGGCAGTGCATGCTTTCCGCACTTTCCTAAACACTACAAAGTGCAAAATGTTACTTAAAATTTGACGTAAAGAACGATTTGAACTCGGTTAACAGAGATATTTAGTTTAGGGATAGATCCTATACCTAATACAAAATTTGGCATCAAAATTTTATACATTGTTCCTTGACAATGGGACCTTAGGAGGTGATGCCACTGAACACTGTATTGTCAGATCTCTCTAAGTTTACGAAAAAATTTTAGTCAATTGGTTTGGAGTTAAATTTTAATAAATGTGAACTTTACATTCAAAATACCCTTTTCAATATCGATCTAATAAAACATAAATTTAATCAATTCGCACCAAATATATGAAAATAGTTGACGAAAAAACTCTTCACCTCCTAGGATCTCCCATTTTTGGGAAATGAATTCCAGAATATATTCAAAATTCCATTACAAAATTATTTCCATCAATTTCTAGAAATCAGTACGCATTTTGCATTTTCGATTATGAAGTTTTGCCTTTTTTGTTCCTAAATTAACCTTCGCGAGCACCGCTGTCCTCTTTGGAAATATACATTTGGACTCTTTGTAATTACTCCATGATTTGGACCCAATAGACAATTTGATCAAAAATTATTTACAATCTAGGTATAATAAATATGCAGCTAAGCGAGCAGTCTTGGATTCAGGGATCCGTTCCCATCAGACACGGTGGTTTACGGATCCGCAAACTTCCTAGTGTTGCTGTACCGGCTTTTTCATAGTCTGTCCATGTTGCTTTTAATCTCGTAGGTAAAATCCTATGTTCAAACTGCGAGATTGAGGGCATGATCCGTAAAAAAGCCTGTTTAATTGCTAATTTCTAATAAAGTGCTAGCTGTTTCCCGCAGCTCCGCCTGCGTCAAAAAGTAGCCTTTGTTTGACCCCGGGTCTTCAACTATATTCCTACCAAATTTCATCAAAATCCGTTCAGCGGTTTAGCCGCGAAAGCGTAACAGACAGACAGACAGACAGACTTTCGCATTTATAATATTAATTAATATGGATATGGATTGTTAGTTTGATTGTATTTTTAATAGTTTAATTAAATAATAGTAACTATACTAAAAGATATTAGTATTTCAATATAATTTTCTCCTGCTTTTGATCGGAACGCAACCAAGAAGAAAAATAATATTGAACGCAACCATGAATCTTTATCTATCACAATCTAGTGATGTAGCGCTTGTAGCGATAACATTAATATATCGATAGTTGGCGGGTTGATTATTACGATGATGCTATAGAGACAAATCGATATTATCGACTCATGACATTTTCGATAAAATCGTTGCATCAGTGACAATTATTTAAGTAAAATGGTTGTATAAACCGAGCATGTTTCCAAAAGGCCGATTCTCAGAAAACACGACTTAATTGTCGCGTTTCGATAAATGTCAAACAAACTCTATTTTAAAACAAGCATATGCTTTATTAATTACATACATTTTTAATAGTTTCTAAACAGTATTTTTTAATCTAGTCGACTTTGAAACCTGTCTAATTAAGGAGTTCTGAGGTCCTGCCATGTCTGTCTTTAATCATAAATCCTGTTCCTTATTCATATTTTCATCGAAGAACTCCAATAATGTCCTCGAAATCGCCAATCTTTTTGTCTTTGCGTCAAAGTTTTTCATTGAGGTTTATGATTTTCTTCTGCAGCTTTAAACAGATATTTTTTTAAATGTCTGTTTATTTTATTATTTTCATTATTTTTATGACATGCGACTTGAAATAACAATAGGTATAAATACTCATTACGTAATTAAAAAATCTATATTGCACGAAATATTTTTTTTCTACATTAATTCCTATCGATTATCCGGAAACCAAAGGCCACATTTAGAATGTTGATAGAATCAAAATACCACTATTTTGATGGTTGTTAGTTAAATCGCCTACTGATAGGTATGGTTTCTTCGATTTTCGCCCACTCCCTCGGCCGGCTTGTATGGTCTGCGCGGGCATTACACAAATCATCGTCATTCAACTCATATAGAAAAAAATATTGTACTTATAGAAATATATTATCGATAGTATCAATATCGATACTATCTAAAAAGGGGTCAGTTATCAATTAGCTCTAAGTTAAATAGAAAATTAAGAGTAACGTTTAACATACTGTGTAATAATAAATCAAATGAAAGTTCTTGTTGCAATTTTATTAGGATCATTTCTAATAAGTATGGGGCTCCAGGAGTGCTATTTTCGAATAGTGTGACTCATGCAAAAAATTGGCTAGTCGAATGATTTTTGTTCGATATCGAATGATTTTCAAGCGACATATATGTCATACATTCAAAAATAGGCTCCAGATAACGAGTAAGATGAGTACATTCGTGACGTGACTGTTGACCTCTTGGTCGGAGGTGTGTGCGGCCATGTTTGAAGGGGGCGGGGTCAGCTTTCATTCGCTGGAAGAGGGGTCGACTTGATGGATTGCATTAGCTCATATTGAAAAAATCAATAAATTGGGTATTCAAAGAGAATATAATCACAAACGTTTTATAGGTACCTTTACCTAAGTACATAGGTAGATTTAATATTATTGTTCCTTCACAATATTAATGCAATACGTTAAATAACTAATGCATCAGCAAACTTCCTTCTTTGAATTGAATTGAATTTGTTCCCTTTGACAATAAGTTAATATTTTCTTTGGAATATTACCTCTGACATCAGGAGCCCTATTTTTGAAATGTATGACATAAGTATATGTCGAACAAAATCCTTCGTTATCGAATAAAAATCCTCCCTGAATGAACGAAAATCATTCAATATCAAACAAAAATAACATAATCCACTCGCCGATTTGCGCGAGTCACACTATTCAAAAATAGCACTCCTGAACACTCTTTACTCTTTTGAACTTAAGTATCATGACATGACCTTATGTATATGACTTAAGTCGTGGAATTTGAATTTAAATGAAGAAAAAGAAATGCAAAAATGTCAGACATTCAAGGCACTTCCATAATAACTCACGCAGCATTTATATTTATCTACTTACTTATAACGCGCTCGTGACATCTCCCGTGTTGCAGGCGTTCATAGGCTACGGTAACCGGTTACCATCAGGTGAGCCGTATGCCTGTTTGTCTACTTAGTAGTTGTATAAAAAAATGTGGGTCTAAATAAACGGTTAGAAAGTAAATACCCATAAGTAAGTACCTCGTAGGTATTTACTTGGATTGCCTGTGGGAATTCACCAGGTAAGTAGAAGCCTATTCTGAATTCACGCGTACCTATGCA
This sequence comes from Euzophera pinguis, assembly GCA_947363495.1. Taxonomy (NCBI): domain Eukaryota; kingdom Metazoa; phylum Arthropoda; class Insecta; order Lepidoptera; family Pyralidae; genus Euzophera; species Euzophera pinguis. The sequence continues at coordinate 1,337,085 of OX376172.1, forward strand.
GCTTCGTATAAGCTATCTACCTATCATGTTAGGCTACCTGCACTTACCCTAACAATTGCGCACAGTTACCCTCGTATTAGGGTACGTGTATACCTATGCATTTAGGTACCTTTTGTTTTTTTCGTTTATAAATGTTCTAACAAATCTCTTATTGTTGTGATTCCTGATTGCAGATATTTTAATTCAATGCACAAACCTATAGTTTTTAATAATAAGTTAACAATAATGGAGACGTAAAAAAAACAATGTCATCAGTATAATTATAATATTGTTTATTTATAAATTTATATAGGTACATTTAAAACAAGTAAATTATTTCTAAGAACAAAGATTAAAATAAATAGATATATATTAAAATTGTGCTAATATTCAGTAATTATTAAAAGATTAACATACTTATTATTTTTTACATATTTAGGTAATTATAATATAATATATACATAAACTTGTACACAAATCTTAATCTACTTGTAAAAATATTTCAAGTAACGACGTCACGTCCTTTAGCGAGGGATACCTGAGAACAAGAAGTAGTTCATTTATGTAAATTTTAAATCATATCTACTTCTTAAGAATAGAGTAGGTACTTAAGAAATAAGTAGCATCCATACTTCCATGCTAATATTTTAATTGCGAAAGTCTGTCTGTCTGTTACGCTTCTATGGCCAAATCGCTGAACGAATTTTGATGAAATTTGGTAAGAATATAGTTGAAGACCTGTGGTCAAACATAGTTACTTTTTGACGCAGGCGGAACTGCGGGAAACAGCTAGTCAGCAATAAATGAAAAACAAAATGAAAATGATAAAGATTAATAAAGAATAAAACCTAGTTTAATTCCGTACACGAGTTTTCTGTACTTATAAATAATTAATCTGAGTGCGCTCAGTGGTTTTAGAACATATGTTATATGTGACCCCTTATAAATGACATCACATTAAATCGCGGTTCGCTTACCTTATAGTCCTCACAACATTCAGGATGGAAATTCTGCCCTCGATAGGAGACAGCGTTCCGCAAGTGCCATTCCTCCTCGTCGTCATGGAAGAAGACATGGAAACTGTCTCCGCACAAAGCACACGCCGCGTGTAGAGAGGTTCCCGCGGGCGCGGAGGGCAGAACTGCGGCGGAGGCGCACACTACACGAGACGAGGGACGACTTTCTGTGACAAGAAAAGAGTTTAGGTTACATTTAGTTTATAAGTTTCCTTTTTGTTTTAGATAGTTATTTTTTTTGTTAATTTTTTTTATTACTATTATCTTTTTTAGAAAAAGTGATAAGTATTAATCGATTACAGTCATCGTCAGAACCACTACCACTTCATACAACGTATCTAGTGTGTGACAAGGGTAACACAACCAATCTTAGTTAGGAATTGTTAGCATCCTGCTTTCAACCTGCGAGTTCTGACGCGCATTTTATAAAGACCACTAATTGGCAGACAGTGCTATGACAAGAAATGCGTGTTAATTACGAAATTTTATAAAAAGCATTATGCTCAAGTCCGTGGCGCGCGGGAAGAACTTGATATCTCAAAAACAGCATCTTTACATGTTAAAGTTCTAAGGTAAATTTTGGGCGCTCTTTTGAATGACGCGGATTCTTTGCATAATCTGGCGTTGTTTTTCTAAAAATCGACATGTCATACGAATTTACGACTTATCAACTGACTGACACACTTATCGATGTACGTACAAATGACTTGTCCGGTATTTTTTACTCCATAATTTTAACTTATATATTTTCAAAGAATAGTACTAGCAAAGTCATCTGCACACTTTGCAACCCTAATACCAGCCAAACCCAGGATCAGAATGGTTTTTATTCTTTCTATTACACGATGATCTAATAGCTTTTTATTGGTCATAATACGCCATCTGATGTTAGCCATAATGATGTATGGGCTGATAATATTGAAGGAAATAGAAATAAAACAAAGACAATCAGACATACAACTAAACAAAAGTTTTACTAGCACACACTTTACTACCACATCAGTGGAATCGTTTTGTATTTAATGATGTGTTTCAAACGAATAATAATAATAAATTATTCGATTCATGTTGCTGAAATAGGTATGTATATCTTTTAAAATTGAAAACGTAGAGGTGGTAGATAAGAGATTAACCTGATTAAGAAAAACACCTTGATATAGAATATAGTGTAATAAGAGAAAAAAACAAACCCATTCATCCACTAAAAACATGTCTCTGTATTTTAACTAAAATATTCATTCGTGCTTTCCCGTCAAAATACTCGTAAGTATGTATTTTATTAATGACAGGTACTTAATGTTATAAACATGTTTCAGTTAAAATAATCAAAACAGTATTTTTCTATGTATAGGCTATGTATAGCTTTAATTTTATGTACATTATCATCATCATCATCATCATTTCAGCCGCAGTCAGTCCACTGCTGAACAAAGGCCTCTCCCAATGATTTCCAAAATGATTGGATGGCAGCAGTCTGCATCCAGCGTTTGCCTGCGACCTTTTTCAAGTCGTCTGATTATCTGGTCGGTGGATGTCCAACGCTGCGTTTACCGGTACGCGGTCGCCATTCGAGAGCCTTTCTGCCCCATAGGCCATCGGTTCTCCGTGCTATGTGTCTCGCCCACTGCCACTTCAAAGAACTAATCCGCTGGGCTATGTCGGTCACTTTTGTTCTCCTACGGATCTCTTCATTTCTGATTCGATCTCGTAGGGAAACACCAAGCATCGCCCACTCCATAGCTCTCTGGGCGATCTTGAGTTTTCTTATGAGGTCCATAGTCAAAGACCACGTTTCGGACCCATATGTCATCAATGGTAACACACACTAGTCGAAGACCTTAGTTTTAAGGGACTGAGGTATTTTGGACGAGAAGACGCTACGTATAGCTTCCCGAATGCCGCCCAGCCGAGTCGGATTCGTAGAAAGACCCTCGTCCTTGAAGCTGAAGATGCCAGCCTGGATCAGTTGCCACCCTGGATCTTTATGTATATTATAACATACTAATTATAATTATTTTACAATCTAGCATTGTACAACAATCTCTATTGCACACAGTGTTGGTATCACAAAATGTAATTAGCAACAACAATTACGTGTAGTTTATAATTTAACTTTTAGTTTGTAATTGAATCTTCAACTACAAATTACTTTTAATTATTAATTAAACTAAATTAATTAATATAAATTGTTAAATTACTTGTTAAATTTCTGTTTGAGTTGTAAAATAACATTTTTATTTTAGGAAAACTTAACTCATAAATAATTATATAAATCAATATAAAAGGAGGCGGCGTTATTATAAATTTCAATACTACTTTTACATATCTGTTCGGAAAGTTTGTGCTATTTTGGTAAATAAGAATTAGAAGTAATTTAAATTACAAACTAAGTAAATTATTTATTCAATTTAACATAAACTAAACTACAAACTAAAATTTAAATTAAAACTAAAAACTTCAAAAATCAAACACTGGTGTAATTGACCCTACAAATTATATCAAAATAATTTCAATGTAATTTGAATTAAAATAGGTCAATTACTTTTCCTAGAATTTTTAATGAAATAAAATAATAATTAATTACACCCAACGCTGACGAGAACTAACTAATTATCTTATAACAATATCATGTACTGCTTTGACTAGTCGTATAAAAAGAATAGCACTTATTATTTTTAAAATTAAAAAATTATGCCAGTTTAATTGTATAAATAAAAATGCCCAATAAAGAAAATTCATTCTGTACCAAGCATAACTGAACAACCAAATTAATCAAGTTACAATAGAGAAAAGTTCAAATTTTCATAAATACGAATCCATATGTCAACTTACATACTGAACTTCGAATTCAGGTCGTGAGTTGATATAACGAAATATAAAAAAAATATTGTGGTTCGTAAATTGATACATCGTTTTGTCAAAAAATAAACGCTGATTGTAGAGTTATCCACATACAACGAAATAAAATATCTCCTCAATTAATGAACGAATTGAGCTGTAAATTTTTATTAGGTGAAGCATAGGCATAAAAGCGAATGAACGAATAAAAAAAACATGTAAGTTGAGTTATCAAGTTCTTCCCGAGCGCCATGGAAGTGTTCTTTTGAATAATCATGATATTTCCAAACCTACAGCATACAGAAGCACCTATATATTTGAATAATGTTTATAAAGGCTTTGTTTAGAGACTCACCTTTCACCTTCACTGGGTCCTCTTCCTGGCACTGCATCCAGTCCGGCAGACTGTAGTTCCAGGGTCGGGAAAATGCCTTCTTGGCGGATTCCCGCTGTCTCCTGTTCTGCCGGAAGTGCCAGTCCAGATGCCGGCTGTAGCGGTCCGAGTGTCGCGGCGGGAACCGCATGCCGCAGCTGCTGCACTGCATGCCGCCGTACAGCTGCGCTACTACACCCGGCCGTTTGCTAAAACAAACAGAGCAATTTATTAACTCTGAAAGGATAGTGAGAGGGTAATGCACAATTAAGAGTAGATCCATTTGTGACAAATGTCAAATAAAAGTTGACAGATAGAGAATGCTATAGATGTTTTCTAACAACAACAGGAAAAATGAATAAAGCTTACATTTTGAGCGTCTGTCCGTTCAATAGATCCACTTCGCTGCGATCGCTCGCTTCAATCAATTGATCGCTGGCTTCTTCCTCTGATTTAGGAGTCTCCGAATCCGAACTTGTCTCTTCTTCTGTCCGCTTTATTGGCACTAGCCCCGTCGCTACTAGACTTGCGAAGAGTTGGTTCACGTCTAGTCCTATGAAATTTAAATTCATTGAAAATATAAACATAAAACTAATAACCATCCCTTAAATTTAAGAATTTATTTGTGAGCTTATGAATTTAATGATTAAGTACTATCGATTGAATAATAAAAAAAGAATCAATTTATATTTAAAAACAAAAAAAACAGTAAGTAAATAAATATTACCACCCAAAGATATAGGCTGCGAAAGCAGCGGAGCAGTGCCTTTGTGCCCAAATTGCGTTGCCGGAAGGGGTAGGAGACGTCTAGAAACCTCGGTTTCGGAGGTGCCATGGTTATCGTTGAAGATGCTGAAATAGAAAGTTGGATCAGAATTTATACAGTAATAGATAATGTTCGTATGGTAAAGATTTAATTATGTCGATACTTTATTTCGTACAATCTAATGTAGAACTTTCCTTAGGTTCAGTAAAAATTGTGATAGAATATGGATACGACTATGTCAGGAAAAAAGATCTCTTCTGTGCAATATTTTGATCAGTTAGTTAGCTTGAGATACGTACCCATCAGAATGTAGTTTCGTCCTCTTTGCCATTCCATCCAGAATTTCAGGATGGACGTCCACAGTGATGGCGCGTTTACTCCTGTGAACCCGTCCAACCGGTGTTGACAGGGAGGGCGAGAGCTGCGGCGGAAGCGGCGCGTGCGCAGCGTTGTCGCGGAGTCTGGCGAGGTGCGCTTCCGCTTGGGAGCGTTTGCTTGACGGCTGAAAATATACATTATCTCAACTTTGATACTTTACAACAAAAATCTGTACTTTACTTACAACATTAGATTGTAATTCGTGGAAATAGCTACCTGTATTCCCATAACAAAGCAAATTATAATCTACCATGTACCTAGTAAACCAGGACGTATCAAATTTAAATTCTTTACTTGCAATAGAAGGGTATGATACAGACGTTTAAATTACATAATAACGAACTTGCCTATCTAACCGCTGAAAACAGTATGCAAATTTTATGATTGAAGAATAAATCTACTTACTTCATACATAATTCGAAATGTAATGACATGAATTAATACGTTTTTATTTTTATATAATGGCAATGGAAAATAAAATAAACTCATATTACAGTCACACAATCGTTTTCTACTCCGCTGCTAGGTAGTCAATTATAGAATAAAATCAGATTTCCAATAACCATTTCCACCAATCCTTTTTAAATTGATTAAATTTATACCTTAATATTGTCTGGAATATACACAATTATACACACTCCATAATTTTTTTTGAACCTCTTGTTTTTGGAGTGACATTATAAACAAGCCGTTTAATATTTTTAACACATCTCGGATATATATCGTGCGCCTGTTTGAATATGTGTGGGTTCTGTTTAACAAAAATGCAAATCTCTTGTATATACAACTCTGTGTAAAAAGTATCGGGAATATGTCAATAAAAAGACCTGCGTAAAAGAGGTCGTTCTAATTTTTTTACTGCATGTTGGTAGCACTGTACTGATTTAGCGCGCAAAATTTGAGCGGGATCTGTCATTTAATTTGTTTTAAACTACACTTTTTGTTGGTCATAGTTTTGAGTTCTCGGCGATTTTTACAATGGAAAATATTGTTGAACAAAGAGTGTGCCTTAAATTTTGTGTTTCGAATGATATTTCATGTGGTGAATCACTAAAAATGTTGCGAAATACCTACGGCGAATCGTGTATATCGAAAACAAGGGCTTATGAATGATATAAGGCTTTTAAAGAAGGCCGAGAAGTAGTAGTAGACTTGCCTTGTTCTGGTAGACCTTCAACCGCTACGACCAAAGAAAACATCGACAGAATCAAGAAGCTAGTGCTCGAAAATCGACGTATGAGTCTGAGAGAGTTGGCTAGTGAGGTAAACATATCTTTTAAGTCTGTCCACAACATTCTCATTGACATTTTAGGCATGAAACGCGTCGCCGCTCGACTAGTTCCGAAAGAGCTCAATTTCGTTCAAAAAGCGCAGCGAAAGCATGTCGCTGAAGACATGGTTTCCCGAGCTTCTACGGATCCGACCTTTATGAAACGTATAATAACTGGCGACGAGACATGGGTTTATGAGTACGACATGCAAACAAGCCAACAGTCTTCAGAATGGCGTCTCGAAAACGAGCCGAAACATAAAAACCTCGGCAAAGTCGTTCCAAAATCAAGGTGATGCTGACAGTTTTTTTTGACTACCGTGGTGTGGTTCACTCCGAATTCCTTCCTGAGAGAGAAACAGTGAATAAAGAATATTATTTAGGCGTCATGAAGCGTTTGCGTGAGAGTATCCGCCGAAAACGTCCAGATTTGTGGCAACACAACTCATGGATGCTGCACCATGTTATTGCACCATCACACACAGCCATTATAGTGAAAGAGTTTTGAGCAAAAAATTCAACAAAAGTTCTCGACCAAGCACCGTATTCATCTGATATGGCTCCGTCTGACTTTTTTTTATTTCCCAAGTTAAAATTACCACTTCGAGGAAAACGTTTTGAGTCGATAGAAGCCATAAAAGAAAATTCGCTGAATGAGCTAAAGGCCATACCGCAAATAGCCTATGAAAAATGTATGGAAGACTGGGTGAAGCGTTGGAGATGTTGTATTGCAAGCGATGGGGCCTACTTTGAAGGCGATAAAATAAATTTAGATGAATAATTTGTATTTTTTGTTTTATTGACAAATTCCCGATACTTAGTACACAGAATGTACAGGCATGGTACAGGTAATACCTTTAACTCTTTAAAATAAGGCTTACATAATTGATATGAAGCAATACCACACATGGCGCGAATGCACTTTTTTATGCTATAAATAGGAACTTTAATTATATTTGTACCATTTCCCCAAATCAAAAAACCATATCTAATAACTGATTCAAAGTAGGCAAAATAGGAGATGAGGGCAGTATTTCTATTTGATACTCTCGTCAGTTTATACAAAGCGTAAGAGAAACTGTTTACTTTTTTTACAAACTTTGTCAATTTGTATTTTCCAACTACAAGAAGAATCTAAAAATAAGCCCCAAAACTTAGCACTATCTACTATTTCTTATGTTTGATTATTAAATGATAAGTAACTATTATTATTATTGAAATTTATTTATTTTATTTTATTCAGTTTAATTAGCAGATTATTATTATTAAGTCAATTATTTATTAATGTCAAATTATCAACAATGTCAGCTGAATGTTGTTATAGAGTCTTATTTTTATCAGTTGCCACAACAACTGAGATATCATCTGCAAAAAGGATAACTATTTGTTTGATTAATTCAGGCAGAATATCTCTTGTCCTGTCCTGCGTGCCCAGCCACCTGCACGCTCAGGGACCTTTACGATGCCAATGCCTTGACTGTGGCGGAGTTTTGGTCCTCAGAAGTTTAATAATGGTCAGAGTCGACTCGCTAAGAAGAAGAAGATAGTCTACCCAAAGAAAACTAAATGAACATTCACATAACTGGCATAAAAATATCACTTACCAAAGAGCCCAACGCGTGAGCGATCGCCCTCACCGATGCGCTTGTAGGGGCATTCTGCGGGTCCTGAAGACAAAAGTAGGACTATTTGAGTATGGAAATGGAAATTAACATCATACTTATAAGTACCAGGATTGACAATAGACAAAGATGTTAAATATTTAGTATTTAAAGTGTACAGAGTTGCTTAAATTACTCAGGTACTTACCTATACCTACCTAAGTATAGAAAATTTTATTGAGTCGCTAGTTTTTTTAAAGGCAGTTACTTAATTATCTAGGTGTCGAACTAATTAAGTCTTGTAAATCAAACGTTGTGACCTTATCTTTATCCGAAATATAATATTTATGCAAAAAAAAAGAATTGTTTCTTCCGTGTTGCTGTATTGCGTACCTTCACTTACCCTCAGTACGCAGGTCGAGGTCACGTCAGTGTAAAAGGATAAGTTATATAATAATATACCTATATATTGACAAGTACATAGTTTTTTTTTATTCTTTACAAGAATTATATTTTTTTTTACTTTAATTAAGATAATCATCATTATTTTGTGTAGTGTGTGTTTACATTGTCAAAAAGAAGATTATAATAATTTATAAAAGTTTGTTGTAATTTTTTATTTATGAAACGTACCTACTTTCACACAGTTTGAAGATGTACAAAATGCCTATGTAATATTTCGAATTGAGTGAATGCAAATGCGTGAATGAAACATTATTTAAGGACATTAGGTAACTGACGATAGTGGGTTGTACATAATGAAGGCTATTGAAGGCATTCTTTTTAGATAGTAAATGGATAGATAAGATATTGTTTGGTTATAAGTAGATACTTACGTCTACTTATTGCATGTAAGAGAAAATAAAATACTCATGCGCATTTTAATTATTTTCAAAAAATTATGATTAAGAAACTAGCAAAAAATTTTAAACTTAAAATAATATGTAATTTAAAAAATATTATAAGAACTATGTATAAATGGGGCCCGGTGGATAATTAAGTATATTATTTACTGAATAATAAACAATTTCCGAACGAAAAATTCTAATAAGTATTAAATTTGGAAATAAAAGAAACTCACCTCGTTTATGAATCTTGAAATCCTGGGATCCCTGAACATGTATGCAGGAATGTTCATCATTTTTTAGACTTAGGAATACACACGTACAGTAAGCAATGCAAAGCACAAGTTACCTTGTGGGCAGACCGTTGGGTACTGGTGGTTTCTGGACAGAGATTCATAACCTGGACTACCTGTTCTGCCCTTGACGCCATATTTGGGGTGGAGGGGGAGGGACGGTCGAGGGTGGCGGCACGGGGCGCGGAAGGCGGAGAGGCAGGTACCGAAGGACCACGTAACTATTATTAGTTAACGTAAATAACTATTATTTTAACTGCCTCTGTGGTCCAGTGGTTATGGCCTTTGTTTGACCCAGATGTTGCGGGTAAGAGAAATAATGACATCTGTCTATCTCTTTCACGTAACAAAGTAAATGCTTATATGCAAGTAAACTGGTAAGACCTGGTCTTTGTCTCAAATATTAAAATAACTAACACCTAGTTGACAGTGAACCACAAGGCTCCTTGACTGTATTCATACTTGGGCAATATTTGCATACGAAACAATATGTTCACTAAAATGTAACCGATTCCGAAAACAACAACAAAATCGGTTGTTAATTAAGGCAGTAATTGGATTTAAAAGTTTTCTCAAGAAAAATAGTGGGAGCGTGGTGGGGACGTATTGCTATCTCTTTTGTACGCACGAAACCAAATGGCAGGGAATTCAGTGCACACACAATGCATCCTTTTCTGTTTTTTTTAACAGTTTTCCCTTCCACCGAATTTCAAAGGCGTATAATGTAATTATTTAAGAACGGATTTTACAAAATCTTTCTGTTTCAGTTTCTGATAAGTAGTGAAATGTTTTATATGAATGATAGAAATAAATTGAGTAGAAATACACAATTATTTGAGACTTTATTAACCCTGGAACTCTACACTCGGAGACATCGAATGCAAAACTGTGATTTAGATTTAATTTTGTCTTTGATTATGCATGCTAGTAGATATTTTTAAGTTCATCTTTGGAATCTATTCAAAGTTGTTAAATTTTTACAATCAATAATAAAAGGTTTAAATAGCAGAAGTTTCTGATTTTCATTTCACTTCATTTCTTTTTTCGCGCTAGGTGTTTTTTTTATGGTTTGCGCGCTTTGTCAAGGCGCCGGCGCCGGCATCCGACAAAGGGTTGTCGGCAACTACAAAGACTCGGCACGCGCCGTACAGGCGCACGCAGTACAATTGATGCGTCGCGCGAAATGCTTGTTTATATTTATTTCGCCGAATAGAATAAAGGTAATAATAACAAGTACACGAAAAAAAGGTTTTTTCGTCCTTGGGAGGATAAAGGCGGTCATCGCAAGAGGATATGGATAGTGTTAATAAAAAGAAATTTTACAAGTTTTATTATTTTCCCATACTTTCCAAAATCTCTTGTGAGTGTACTGCAAACCATTTGCCCGGACAGACTGTACGGCCTGATGGTAAGTGGTTACCATAACCTATGAACGCCTGCAACACCGGAGATGTAACGAGCGCGTTGCCGACCCTGAAGGAATTTTTAGTTTACGAAGAATAGTTTATTAATTAAAAAATATGTAAAATTTCAATCCATTGAAGTAAGCATCTCATGTTTGCAGATAGTTTGGCATATTTTGACATTTAACTCCGATATCAAGATGGCACTATGTATGAAACTTGCCGTGATTCAGATTTGTTTTAACATAAAAACAAAATTTTATAGTAGGCACTAACAGTCAAAAAATCATCAATTCTTCCAACTTTTCTGAACTCTGTTATTTATTTTATTTATGGTTTTTCTTCTATTACCATTTAAATAAGATTTAGTTGCAAATAAAAAGAGATTCAAAATTGTGTTAGCGGAATACCAATATTAAGCACATCAAAAATGCATTGTGATTGAGTCGTAATTGAATATCAGTTGCATGGTCTTTTAAAGTTTATTAGCGGAGTTGCCCTCCGGTTCTTAAGTCATTGAAATATTGAGGTCTAAAATTGTATACAATTGTATATGCGTTATTGCTCGAGACTGTACCTACAGCGTCGTAGCATTTCTAAGTAAATGCTACGAATGCTACGATCGGGACCTGACGTTACAGATTTCGTAGCATTTCGTAGCACATGCTACGAACAGCAACGATCGCCTAAGAAAATTTAATAAACAAAGTACATTTAAGTTAACCATCGACTCACAAAAAAAATGGACGCTATTTCATCAGTTTTATAAGCAGATACGAATTTAACTTATGGAGCTCGTAACACGTGCTCAGTTTCTCCTTTAAGTAAACATTGTTAGGTATGAGGTTGGTTCTGGATAGGGGAACTATCAGTCTGAAATGAGATTATCGCAGTGATGTACTCAGGAGCTCTATTTTTGAATTTTAGACACATATGTCGAATGAAAATAGTTCGATATCGAATGAAAATCATTCGATATCAAAGAAAAGTTATTAGAATAGCCAATTTTGCGTGATTCACACTTTCAAAAATAGCACTTCAGTTGACGTCATTTAGGTATCTGTTCTGAGACAATGCGCCCAATCCTTATCAGTTTCCTTTGCCGCTTACAATGTTATCAGTATTTTTTATTATTTTTTATGAATTTGCAACGTTTTTACAAATGCAAAAAAATTGTTCTTGTACTACAATTTAAAAGGAATTTGCAAAACAACAACAAAGGAATAGGTAATTAAATGGTTGGATTTTTTTTGGTTTTTCGAATCCAAAATGAAGACCGCTGGAGTGTTATTTTTGAAAATTGTGACTCACGCAACATCGGCTAGTCGAATAACTTTCGTTCGATATCGAATGAGTTTTGTTCAATGTCAATTTTCATTTGACATAAATTTAATATCTGATTGTGGAGTAATAGTATTTTAGCAGGTTTATTTTAAATCCATCAGGTACTTCAATCTTTTCAACAGCTAGATCTCTTAACTATTTTAGGTGTGGCGAAGTGGATATAGATAGACTGTTAAAACATGGTGGTTTATTTATTTTATTTATTGGCACACTATACAGTTTTACAACAAAACACGACTTAATAAATATTACATGGGTTCATAGGCTAGTTGGAAAACCAAGAGATTAGCGCGCACAGCATGTTTAACTTTAGCGCTTGACAAAACTATAAATACATATAAATGAGAACACTACAAATGAGTTGAAATTTATATCAAACAGTGGAAACACAGGACAGCATGTATATGTGTATACTATTAATGTTAGGACAAGATTTGCATTAGATACTGAATAAGTAATTATATAAAGTAAATAAGAATGACTAAGACATTCATACTTAAATCAATGAATCAATTCATAAATTTTGTATTTAAAAGTATTAAGTGATAAGCTATAGATAAGTTGTATAAGTTGGAGGTCTCCTTATCTCTTACCGGATCGAAGACAAAGAATAGCCTGTGCCTGGCGCTGGCGAGCTGTGAGAGACCAACTCGAGTTGAGGGGGCACAAGAGGGGACGAGTCAGAAGTAACCAAAATAAAGTATTATTTATTCAGTTAATTACTTTTTATTAATAACGAGTACTTTTTACAACCAAAATTAAAAAGAGCATGAACATATTTTCATGTTAGAAAGAATACTGGCCGTTTTATTACCGGTTTAGAAACAATTTTCAAACAAAATTAGAGGAGAATTAAAACTCCGGATGGAAACAAAGAAACCAAACAACTTTAAGAAATCTTTCTAGGAGTATAACTTATACATCTTCTAACACTCTGCAGATCGGTACTTCTCCTACGTATATAAAAAACAATCGTTATCGCTGTAATTGCAAAAAATGGTTGTTTACTGCGTTCCGGGTTGAAGGAATTTAATGTAGGTATTGTCTCTTTGTTGTGTCTGAATACTTCAGACCAATTAGTTCGCTAATGTCACTGTTCCGGCGAAAATTGCAGAGGATTATGCGTTAGTTACCTGATGAGCGAAATAAGTTTTAAGTTGATTGAATAACAATGAATAAGTAATCTATACTAAGTACGTTATTGTGATATCAAGACAGATAATTAATGAAAATTATAGAAGTCACAACAGTACCTAACAAAAGTGCCTAAAAAATATTATAAAACTGTAATCGATCCAAATATATTTGCCATGGACATAGTTATGAAAGCGTCAATTTTTCATAAGTACTTACTACTTAGAATGTATTTATGTCTTTGTATTTAATAACAGGAAAAACATAATGAATGTCAGACTTGAAATTTGGGATGGACTTAACTTATAAGTATATAATATTTATACAGTTTATTTGTAAGTACAAATTAATAAAAATAACGCTTCAAAGCTGATAAATAAGCTGGCAATATGACTAAAGGGATACCTAATAAAAAAATATGGGGTTCTGCATCTGTGGAACAGCCTTCGTTTGCCTTAGCCCCGGAGATCGTAGGTTCGATTCCCATGGGAAGCGCAGTTCGATTAGTTGATTCCAGTTCGATTAGGACATTGCAGGCTTGAATAACAATTATGTGATAGGTACACCATCTATAATTGATAAATTATTTTTAGCTTCTTATAGACTGTGTAGGGTTAAAGACTCATTTGTGGGGAACTGTATGGGTACCTACGCTTCTACAATAAGCTTCCTGAATCAATCACTAGTTTGCCTGATGGACAATTTAAAGCCCATGTTAAAGATCTACTTTTAAAAAAGGCTTATTATAGTACTGGTGATTTTCTTAATGACAGGAATGTTGAACTTAAGCTTGGTGCAGAGTCCTCAACAAATTGACATATTCAATTTTTATTTAATTTAGATAATTAAAGATAAATAAATAATTTTGCACAATAAAATATTGTGCAAAATGTTCATTTAACTAGATAATTAAGGAAAGTTTTTTCTTATTTGTAAATTGACATTTTGAAGAAAGTGCTGCAGTGGAGTTTGTGGCGCCGCTTCTTCTCCACTTGCGCTTTGGAAGTGGTGGTAAACTTAACATAAGTAAATTGACGTCAATAAGTGATATTTATCCATACTAATATCCATACTTCCATACTAATATTATAAATGCGAAAGTCTGTCTGTCTTTCTGTCTGTCTGTCTGTCTGTTACGCGTTCACGGCCAAACTGCTGAACGGATTTTGATGAAATTTGGTATGAATGTAGTTGAAGACCCGGGGTCAAACATAGGCTACTTTTTAACGCAGGCGGAGCTGCGGGAAACAGCTAGTATCTAGTATATTGAAAATAAACAATTTCATTTCATATCCCGACACTTCTTTGCACTGACATCTTGCACATTCTGTAAAGATGTAGGTAAATAATTGTTCATTTGTAAATAAGATTTTAATTTGTTTGTATTAGCATAAGGTAGGTTTAGATAATAAGTCCTATAGGTATAAGACTTGTGTATAAATTATTAATTAATGTAGTTTTAATTTAGTTGTTTATAGATATTCAAATTGAATTTTCCTTCTATAATTTATGATAAAACAAGCTGTGCTGATGTGATCAATGTTTGATCATTGTTTTTTTTTATACTTATTTACATTTTGTAAAACCTAAGACAAATTAAATCACAATCTTATGACGTATTGCTGTTAGTTTAGACTTTTAGCATTAATGCTTATTATTGTTGTGATTGCAACATTGATTAGTCAATGATTTGTTTTGATGTTAGTTTTAGCATAAATGTTTAAGTTATATTGTTGTTATTGCTAGTTTCATTTATCAATGAAATTACAAAAATCAACTAGAATTAAGTAGTTTCTTTCATTGTTTTGTTCTATTAAATAAATTATTATAATGATGATAAGTACATTATTTTATATGACATCCCGAATTTTCCTCAAATGGTTAATTCAGACCAGGCGGGAAAATGCTTGAGCACTTTTTTAATAGTAATTTAATATAAATCTTATGCCATTCACACAAAGCTGAAAGTAGAATATCGTATCGTAGATTTTTCCTCCTTGTCTGAATTGACCCTGACTGAATCGATAAGAAACAGCATTAGGTATGTGCACTCAAAATTATTGACAAGTGACAATTATGCTGGGTACCCATTTAAAAAAAAAATATATACCTTAATTTTTTTAGCTTCAACTGATTTAGCTAATTAAGAACCTCGCTTTTGGAATTTTAAAGATTGTTAGACTAAAATCGAAAACTGAAATGTTTGGCAGAATTTAATTTCCTAGAACCTATTAATTTGACAGGATATTTAATTCATAATGTTTTAGTGGGTACAGTGATATTGAATAATGAGATCACTGAAGTAAACTAAATTTAAAACATTTTTGAACATTTGATTAAATACTTTTCAACTTGCTTGATTGGATCATTGATCTTTAGCATAGTAGGTATATAGACATCGCAGGTCATTCAATCCTTACCATTTCTGGTATCAGAAAAGTATGGGAAACACTGTAAGTACCTATGCCCTGAAACACACTAGATTGATCTCTCTGATAGCAGTGTGTGACAGATAAACAAAAAAATTTCATAATCGATTCAGAAATGACGGAGGTATGCGGTAAAAAATCAACCGAATTTAGCCAGGGTGTCGTAATTATATATACACGTATAAGAAAAAAATCTAAGATAAAGCAACCATTCTTAGGTTTAAGGTTGGTTCACCCGCGAAACTGAATAGGGGAACTAACTAACAGACCGAAATAACTGCTATTGTTATCTCCTAACAGTCAGCTAAAGTGTAAAGTAATTTGCAAAACAACAACAAAGGAATTGGATAATAAATTGTTGTGATTTTTTTTTTATTAGTTTTTAGAATCCAAAATAAAGACTGCTGGTGTGCTATGTTTGAAAGTGTGACTCACGCAATTTTTTTAATTTTTTTTATACAACTAAATAGGCAAACAGGCGTATGGCCCACCTGATGGTAAATGGTTACCGTAGCCTATAAACGCCTGCAACACCGGAGATGTCACGACCGCGTTGCCGACCTATCCGCTATCAGCACAACGACCCCTCTAGAGCCTGAAAATGAATGAGTTTTGTTGATATCGTACGAGTTTCATTCGACATACAAGTCATACATTCAAAAATTGTTAGCTGATTGTAAACGAATGGGATTTCAGCAGGTTAGCCTTAAAAACGTTTATTTTTTATCCATCAAGTACTTCAATCTTTTCAAATCTAGATCTATTATCTAAGTATTTTAGGTGTGGCGAAGTGGATATAGATAGACTGTTAAAATATGGCGGTTGGAGGCTCGGAGGTCTCGATATCGTTTATGGGACCGGAGACAGAGCGCCTGGCGCTGGCGAGCTGTGAGGGGCCGGGCTCGAGTCGAGGGGGCACGAGAGGGGACGAGTAGGAAGCAACCGTAATTGTAAAATTCAGTAAAAATTAAAATGAATGGATGTTTAAATTCTTTAGGTAAATAAATACGCATTCGAGTTGCCTGAAAAAAATAGTTCAATAGTAAGTATTATTTATTATATAATTATTTTTGTTTAATGTCATTACCTGGAAAGAAGATTAAGTAAGAAAGTCGACTATAACAAGGCGCGGTGCGAGTGCGACCAAGACAAGATCCCAATTTTGATATGTACCTACCTACATCAAACTAAAACCAGTCGATAACTAATTATTCAACTCGCCGACTTCGATGTCGAAGGAAGGATTTTTGTTCGATATCGCACGATTTTCATTCGACATGTTATAAGTACATTTCAAATATAGCGCTCCTGATCGCATTCTATTAATATTTTTCGTTCATTTTATTAAGTTATAATATATAATCCATCTTCCCTAAAGTATCTCAAAACAGATTTCAAATTTTTAAGTTCGACTCACGAAAGGGCTCTGCGTTCTTCAAACAATTTGACTCTTGCCACTCCCTCTCACCATACTGGGTTTTACTCCAACTCCTTCGCCGTCACGGCTGTCAGACTCTGGAACGCGCTACCTGAATCAATTAGGAAAGCCTCCAGCCGTGCGGGTTTCAAAGCTCTTGTTTACGATCATTTTCTCGCACAGCTGAGTGATGTGAGAATCTAGTTGCCACATGTATTGTATTGTTTGTTTTGCATTGCATTAATAATTGTATAAATTTATTGTTTATGTAGGTATATTGTAAATACGTGTTTATATTATATGTAAGTATATTATTTTCTTATGCTTTTTTGGTAATAAAACTTTATTTTACACCCACATAAAGCTCTCTGCTTGACCCAAAGGTTGACTGTTAGATAATGCTTTTAGCATTAAGTCCACCTATTGTGCTTTACAATTGTATTTGTACAATAAAGTTTAAATAAATAAATAAGTTTCGACAATAACTTAATTTTCTTCAATTTTAATTAATTGTAGCTACTTAAATGGCATTGTACATCCTGTGCACACAGTTTTTTAAAACTTTCTGTGGGGCACGTCCGTCATTGTCTATTTCTGCAAAATCTAGGGGATATGTAGAAATTTTTATTGCTTCAGTACTCTATAGTACCTAGATAAGTATGAACAGTTTAATTTGTTTTATGGAGAGTGTTGAGTTTGTTTTTCTTAAAATTTATGGTCGAGTGCCCACAGCGTAAAACATATGAGAATACTTATTATAGGAATAATTCTATATATCTTTATTTAAATATATACTAATTTTGTATAATACACTAGTTAGAAGCCACATTGAATTTGCGAGTGTTGTTTGGAATCCCTGTTATAAAAAGCATACTGACAGCATTGAGTGCATTCAAAGGGTTTTTACACGACAAGTGGCTTACAAAACTTTTAACTTTAGTCATAGAAACGAATACACTTACCGCTTATCAAAATTTGATACGATATCCTTATATGATCGCCGTAAGTTGCTGGACGCAATATTCCTTTACAAGCTTATCCGCGGAGCAATCGATTGTCATCACGCTCTCTCGGATATGATCAGTCTTACAGAACCCCGACCAAACGCCCGTAGAAAGGTTACAAACACATTTATTGTCTCACGAGCAAATACTAACCTTGGCAGACATGCGCCCTTGCCCACAATTATTTCCTCTTACAATAAAATTAATTCGAATTGCGACCTACTTAGATTTTTCCACGACCCATTGTCTACTACCAAATCGAAAATTCAGTCATCCCATCAAAATGCATGTTAATTTAGTATCGACATAATTTGATCTTATAACTCGAATTCAAGTCGAATTTAATATCATTCTTTATTTATTTTAATTCAAATTCAATTAATATCTTAATTATTTCATTTCCAATTTCTTGTATGTAAATTTTCCAGTTTATTGTATGTAACCTGTTGGTGTACCAAAATTAAATAAATAAATAAACTCTCACTCATACTAGGTCACGCGTAATAGGTACTTTTCACTATTTATTCGTATGTGATTATTTACTTATCATACTAATATTTAAAATGTGAAAGTGTGTTTGTTTGTTTGTCAAACGGAGCAACGGATTGATGTAATTTTTTGTGTGGAGATAGTTGGAGACCTGGAGAGTGACATAGGCTACTTTTGTTCCTAGAAAAACAGAATGTTCCCAAAGGAGGTTTACACGCGAGCGAAGCCGCGGGTAAAAGCTAGTAAGAAGATAATCCCAACCAACTGTGCTAAAATTTTAATTATAGGTATCTTTGGTATTTCCTGTGCATTTGGGCCAAAGTCCATTTACTTTTTCTTTTCATCTATGCCGCCAACAGATGACGCATATAATTATACTGCCAATTTTCAAGGGTTCGCAAATTCCTGAGAAAACAGAGATAAGCTAAACAATAAATATCTTTGTAAATTAGGTTGGAATAAAGACACGATAGAAGCAACAGATATAACCTATGTCACGTCACGCCCTGCAAATCCTGTTATCTATGCTTCAGCTCTGCAAAGCCGAAAAGTTGATGGCTATGGTACTAAGTAACTAATATCCTTACAAGTAATTTAGAGATCTATAAAATACATAAATAAAACCTATGAAATTGATGTAAAACTAAGTAGATAGGTGTAATGCCTAGGTAGATAGGTATTCCAATGTTTTTAGGTAAGTAATGTAAAAACTACACGATACATACTTAGTATATACTTTTTATTAGTGGAATCTTCATGTTAGTACTTAAATGTTTGTTTTATTTCTTAATCAGTATGCTGTTGCAACAATTTGAAATAAGTCAATTATTTCGGACAAAATACATACAAAAATTTTGACTGTCTTAGAACAAAATTAGTATATTAAATTCCTCACTACTCACTGCCTACCGCGATTTCATTACAGCTTCCAGTGATCGGCGTTGAATAGGTATGTACTACAAAATGCACATTGACTTTTACATCTTTTTATCATTTATAGTAAACTTATATACATCTCCTAAAAAATTTACAACGTTTGTAAACATGATTAATTAAAATTAGTTAAGTTTGTCTTCCTTGTATCGAAGAAAAAGGACAGAGCTTATTTCAGTTAATTAAAATAACTCAAATAAAAAATATATAGATAAATCTCAAACAAACTCTATTTTAAAATTAGATTATATGCTGTATGCTAAGAGTAAGAGATAGGATAAAATTAAATGACAATTGCAGATTACATACATTTTTGATAGCTTCTAAACAGTATTTTTTAATCTAGTCGACTTTTTAAACCTGTCTAATTAAGGAGTTCTGAGGTCCTGCCAAGTCTTTCTTTAATCAGAAATCCTGTTTCTTATTCATATTTTCATCGAATAACTCCAATAATGTCCTCGAAATCGCCAATCTTTTTGTCTTTGCGTCAAAGTCTTTCATTGAGGTATACCTCAAAACCGTTAGGGTAAGTTATATACAGATATTTTTTAATGTTAATTTTATTATTTTTATGGCATGCGACTTGAAATTCCAATAGGCATATAAATACTCATTACGTCAGAAAAAATATATTGCACGAAATATTTTTTTTCTACATTAATTCCTATCGATTATCCGGCAACACTACCATACGGGGTACCAACTACCCAAAGGCCACATTTAGAATGTTGGCCACATTTAGTAATTAAATGGTTGGATTTTTTTTGGTTTTTCGAATCCAAAATGAAGACCGCTGGAGTGTTATTTTTGAAAATTGTGACTCACGCAACATCGGCTAGTCGAATAACTTTCGTTCGATATCGAATGAGTTTTGTTCAATGTCAATTTTCATTTGACATAAATTTAATATCTGATTGTGGACTAATAGTATTTTAGCAGGTTTATTTTAAATCCATCAGGTAGGTACTTCAATCTTTTCAACAGCTAGATCTCTTAACTATTTTAGGTGTGGCGAAGTGGATATAGATAGACTGTTAAAACATGGTGGTTTATTTATTTTATTTATTGGCACACTATACAGTTTTACAACAAAACACGACTTAATAAATATTACATGGGTTCATAGGCTAGT
The DNA here is from genome assembly GCA_947363495.1 of Euzophera pinguis. NCBI lineage: Eukaryota > Metazoa > Arthropoda > Insecta > Lepidoptera > Pyralidae > Euzophera > Euzophera pinguis. Next base: position 1,357,729 of record OX376172.1, read on the forward strand.
TGAAAAACCAAGAGATTAGCGCGCACAGCATGTTTAACTTTAGCGCTTGACAAAACTATAAATACATATAAATGAGAACACTACAAATGAGTTGAAATTTATATCAAACGGTGGAAACACAGGACAGCATGTATATGTGTATACTATTAATGTTAGGACAAGATTTGCATTAGGTACTGAATAAGTAATTATATAAAGTAAATAAGAATGACTAAGACATTCATACTTAAATCAATGAATCAATTCATAAATTTTGTATTTAAAAGTATTAAGTGATAAGCTATAGATAAGTTGTATAAGTTGGAGGTCTCCTTATCTCTTACCGGATCGAAGACAAAGAATAGCCTGTGCCTGGCGCTGGCGAGCTGTGAGAGACCAACTCGAGTTGAGGGGGCACAAGAGGGGACGAGTCAGAAGTAAACAAAATAGTACGTCTTTCTCTATGTATTATTTATTCAGTTAATTACTTTTTACTAATAACGAGTACTTTTTACAACCAAAATTAAAAAGAGCATGAACATATTTTCATGTTAGAAAGAATATTGGCCTTTTTATTACCGGTTTAGAAACAATTTTCAAACAAAATTAGAGGAGAATTAAAACTCCGGATGGAAACAAAGAAACCAAACAACTTTAAGAAATCTTTCTAGGAGTATAACTTATACATCTTCTAACACTCTGCAGATCGGTACTTCTCCTACGTATATAAAAAACAATCGTTATCGCTGTAATTGCAAAAAATGGTTGTTTACTGCGTTCCGGGTTGAAGGAATTTAATGTAGGTATTGTCTCTTTGTTGTGTCTGAATACTTCAGACCAATTAGTTCGCTAATGTCACTGTTCCGGCGAAACTTGCAGAGGATTATGCGTTAGTTACCTGATGAGCGAAATAAGTTTTAAGTTGATTGAATAACAATGAATAAGTAATCAATACTAAGTACGTTATTGTGATATCAAGACAGATAATTAATGAAAATTATAGAAGTAACAACAGTACCTAACAAAAGTGCCTAAAAAATATTATAAAACTGTAACCGATCCAAATATATTTGCCATGGACATAGTTATGAAAGCGTCAATTTTTCATAAGTACTTACTACTTAGAATGTATTTCTGTCTATGTATTAATAACAGGAAAAACATAATGAATGCCAGACTTGAAATTTGGGATGGACTTAACTTATAAGTATATAATATTTATACAGTTTATTTGTAAGTACAAATTAATAAAAATAACGCTTCAAAGCTGATAAATAAGCTGGCAATATGACTAAAGGGATAATAAAAAAATATGGGGTTCTGCCTCTGTGGAACAGCCTTCGTTTGCCTTAGCCCCGGAGATCGTAGGTTCGATTCCCACGGGAAGCGCAGTTCGATAAGTTGATTCCAGTTCGATTAGGACATTGCAAGCTTGAATAACAATTATGTGATAGGTACACATATCTATATTTAATAAATTATTTTTACCTTCTTATAGACTATGTAAGGTTAAAGACTCATTTGTGGGGAACTGTATACGCTTCTACAATACGCTTCCTGAATCAATCACTTGTTTGCCTGATGGACAATTTAAAGCCCATGTTAAAGATTTACTTTGTAAAAAGGCTTATTATAGTACTGGTGGTTTTCTTAATGACAGGAATGTTGAACTTAAGCTTGGTGCCGAGTCCTCAGCAAATTGACTATATCTTCTGGTTTACATTTGACATTTTTTTAAATTATTACTGTTATTTGTTATTCAATTTTTATTTAATAAAATATTGTGCAAAATGTTGACAAACATGTGAATTCGTTCATTTAACTAGTTAATTAAGGAAAGCTTTTTCTTATTTGTAAATTGACGTTTTGAAGAAAATGCTGCACTTGCGCTTTGGAAGTGGCGGTAAACTTAATATATGTAAGTAAATTGACGTCAATAAGTGATATTTATATCCTATATTGAAAATAAACGATTTCATTTCATTTCATATCCCGACACTTCTTTGCACTGACATCTTGCACATTCTGTAAAGTTAATGTATATGTAAATAATTATTCATTTGTAAATAAGATTTTAATTTGTTTGTATTAGCATAAGGTAGGTATAGGTAATAAGTATAGGTATAAGACTTGTGTATCAATTATTAATAAATGTAGTTTTAATTTAGTTGTTTATAGATATTCAAATGGAATTTTCCTTCTATAATTTATGATAAAACACGCTGTGCTGATGTGATTAATGTTTGCTCATTGTTAATTTTTTATATACTTATTTACATTTTGTAAAACCTAAAACAAATTAAATCACAATCTTATGACTTATTGTTGTTAGTTTAGACTTTTAGCATTAATGCTTATTATTGTTGTTATTGCAACATTTATTAGTCAATGATTTGGTTTGATGTTGTTGTTATTGCTAGTTTCATTTATCAATGAAATTACCAAAATCAACTAGAATTAAGTAGTTTCTTTTATTGTTTTGTTCTATACTTAAATAAATTATTATAATGATGATAAGTACATTATTTTATATGACATCCCGAATTTTCCTCAAATGGTTAATTCAGACCAGACGGGAAAATTCTTGAGCACTTTTTAAATAGTAATTAAATATAAATCTTATGCCATTCACACAAAGCTGAAAGTAGAATATCGTATCGTAGATTTTTCCTCCTTGTCTGAATTGACCCTGACTGAATCGATAAGAAACTGCATTAGGTATGTGCACTCAAAATTATTGCCAAGTGACAGTCTTGATAGGCTTGCTATCCATTAAAAAAAAATATAACCTTAATTTTTGACTGAGCCAATTAAGAATCTCGTTTTTGAAATTTTAACGATTGTTAGACTGAAATCGAAAACATTCATTTCAGTTGCATACTGTATTGTTTAGTGAATACGTTCAAGCCATTCGTTGAGACGGATATACAAACATATATACACGGGTCAAATATATAGCCCTATTTTGCTTCGCTATAGCTGGAAATTCTTGCGCACCATGGACGCAGTTTCATCAGTTTTTAAAATAGATACGAATTCAAACTTTTGGGGTTCATAACACTTGCTCGAGGGGTTAATTCCGCTTATAAACTTTAAAACACCATGCAACTGATATTCTCAATACGACTCAATTACAATGAATTTTTTATTAATATTGGTATTCTGCTAACACAATTTTGAATCTCAATTTAATTGCAACTAAAACGTAATTGAATAGTAATAGTAGAAAAAATGTAAATAAAATAAATAACAAAGTACCGATTATTGAAAGAATTGATTTTTTGATTAGGAAATTTTCCAGTTGCATTTCAATAGCATGCCAATGGAATACGATTGGTCTTAAAATTAGTAACAGAACACCAGAAACGTCAAAAGCTGACATTGCGATCCAATTACGATTCAATTGTGCACTATGTAAAATAAGAGAATTGACGGCCAGTTTGTCCTTTATAAGTAACCATTCTTAGGTATTCTGCCGTTCGATATCGAACAAAAATTCTTTAATATCGAACGAAAATCATTCGGTATTAAACAATAATTATTCGAATCGCAGACTCACGCAAAAGCGTGACTCACAGTTTTCAAAAATAGCACTCCAGGTAACGTCATTTAGGCATCTGTTCTAAAACAATGTGCTCAATCCTTTTATCCTTTGCCGCTTACAATGTTATAAGTATTTTTTTAGAAAATTTGCAACGTTTTTACGATTTTTAAAGAATTCTCTTTTGAACTACAAGTCTACAACTTAAGTTGTAAAACAACAACAAAGGAATAAGACATAATAAATGGTTGTAAATTTTTCGAACGATTTTGAATCGACATATCAATACTTCCATATCCATCCATACTAATATTATAAATGCGAAAGTCTGTCTGTCTGTTACGCTTTCACGGCCAAACCGTTGAACGGATTTTGATGAAATTTGGTATGAATATAGTTGAAGACCCGGGGTCAAACATAGGCTAATATTTGACGCAGGCGGAGCTGCGGGAATCAGCTAGTATATCATAGATTCAAAAATTGTTAGCTGATTGTGGGCTTATAGGATTTCAAAGGGTTAGCCTTTAAGACGTTTATTTTAAATCCGGGGTCAAACATAGGCTAATATTTGACGCAGGCGGAGCTGCGGGAATCAGCTAGTATATCATAGATTCAAAAATTGTTAGCTGATTGTGGACTTATAGGATTTCAAAGGGTTAGCCTTTAAGACGTTTATTTTAAATCCATCAGGTACTTACTTCAAATACTTTACATTTTGATCTCGTATTAGACAGATCAAAATCAATCTTTTCAAATCTAGATCTGTTAAGTATCTAGTATTTTAGGTGTGGCGAAGTGGATATGGATAGACTGTAACAATATGGCGGTTGGAGGTCTCCATATCTCATAAAGGACCGGAGACAGAGCGCCTGGCGTTGGCGAGCTGTGAGGGGCCGGGCTCGAGTCGAGGGGGCACGAGAGACGAGGACAAGTAGGAATTAACCGAAATTGTAAGACGCAGTAAGTGTTTATTTAGATAATTACTTTTTACTAATTACGAGAACTATTTAGAACCAAAAATAACATAAAGCATGAACATGTAGTTAAAAGGAATGCTGGCCGTTTTATTACCATTTTATAAACAATATATAGGATCGAAACAAAGAAACTACACAATTTTATGAAATCTATCTAGGAGTAGTGTATATCTTCTAACTTTCCATGTAGATAGGTACCACTCCTACATCTATCTATATCTTCTATGCATATAATAAAATTGTAAAAGGTCGATGTCTGTAATATTAGAAATTTTCACTAGTTACCGTAGGACAAACAACCAACTTTATTGACCCTTACAATGTATGGCGTTTATACAATATGAGAGGTCAAACTACACTGGCTATCATTAGGTTTCACTTGCGGCAGTGTTTCCTAAAGATAGTTTCTTTTTTATGAAGGTACTTATTATAATGTTCATTAGGTATTATTTAGTACTTGTGATAATTTGCTATTGCTTTATTATTTGAGTAGCGTTTATTTTTAGTTGGGTGTAACAGTTTATACTATTGTTAGTTAGGTAGGTATCTACTTATGACTTTTTCAGACATTCATATCGAGTGGGTTTCATTGAATAACAAACAACAAATGACAAAAATTGACAATAATTGAATTGTCAATCGACCCTGCACACCCTGATGTCAGAGTTGTTCATCAAAGCCTTACGGCCTCTGACATGGATTCTTTATTATGATTTTTCAGTCATTCATGTCGAGTAAGCTACATGGCCCATCGACCTTAAACACCCTGGTATCAGATTTTTTTCGGAAAAGTCTTACGGCCGCTTAGGTGGGTCCTTTATTATGACTTTTCAGTCATTCATATCGCGAGGGTTACATGGTCAATCAACCTTGCACACCCTGGTGTTATACATAGTTTTCAGAACCGCCACTCTGCTATTGACGTACTTCTCCTTAGTTCCTTTAAGAAGTATGAGTATGCTCACCTCACATGTAAATGGTGGTCGAAAGCAGCTGTGCCAAATCAAAATCATTTGACATGCATTTGACTCACTGAATATGTCCAACGAAAAACAATCGATATGGAATCATACTTCCCCACTCACTTACTTCTGGGAATGTTCATTTACAAATCATGTCACGAATGTTTGTTTGACTTTGTCTGCCATGCGAAACAGGTTTCCGTCGTAATATTTTACATAGTGAGATCCTGAAATTTTTAATAATATTTGTATAAAATATTTTGTGTAAAACTCTGCAATCCATACTTCCATACTAATATTATAAATGCGAAAGTCTGTCTGTCTGTTACGCTTTCACGGCCAAACCGCTGAACGGATTTTGATGGCTACTTTTTGACGCAGGCGGAGCTGCGGAAAACAGCTTGTTACGGATAAATAAGTACTAACGCAGGCAGCATTCGGTAGTATCATATAGGAACAAAAATATGCTGATGACGAAGTCGCGGACACAACTAGTACCTACATAAAAAAACAATAGTTATCGCTATTATTGCGAAAAATGGTTGTTTACTAATGCATTTCGGGTTGAAGGAATTTATTATAGGTATTGTCTCTTTGTTGTGTCGGCATACTTAAGACCAATATCACTAATAGACACTGTTCAGGCGGAAATTGCAAAGGATTATGCGTCAGTTACATGATGGGCGAAATAAGCTTCAATAACCATTAAGTAATGGACACCAAGTACTTAGGCAAGTTGTTATTGTGATATCAATACAGAGACTTTATGAAAATTGTAGAAGTAATAACAATACTTACCTATAATATACTATTAAGTAAGTACTAATATAAAACTGTAACCATTTTGGAAATTGTATATTTGCAATGGGCATAGTCATAAAGTCGTAAATTTTTAAATAAGTTCTTAGATCTAGGTTCTTCTAGGATCTGTTCTTATCATTTATCAACGTCAATTTACTCGCATTTCTGTTTGAAAATTATAATTAACCGTCGTACATGGTCGATAGACAATGTAACCTTCACGAAATGGTGATTAAATAACCGTCAGACTTGAAATTTGGGATAGACTTATTACTTAAAGATACTTACAGTTTCTTTGTAACTACAAATTAATAAAAATAAGGCTTCAAGCTAACAATAGATAACATGGCTTAAGAGTAATAAAAATTATGGGGTTCTGGGATAGATTATTAATATGAAATTAAATATATATGCAACCAATATACTTGTCAGTAAAGCATTTACCGACAAGTATATCAATTATCCCGGAAAAACTGCAAGATTCAGAAAAAACAATCAAATATTTACTACTGGACAGGTAAATATAAATTTAAGGTAAAAATAAATATCAATGCAACTCCGAGCTTAGACGGCTACAAATTCGTCAACGCAGAGAGCTTAGGCTTCTCTGTACACTCTTTTCGATCCTAATGAATCCTCAAAGCGGGCACGTGTGCCCATTTTGGACTCGCTCAGTTAATAAAAACTTCTCAATGTGACTTGACTTCATCATTGATATTTGTATAGGTATATGTATATATATATATATAGGTATACATTTAAAATGAATTGTATTTGTGTATGTTTTATGTATGTTTAAGTAGTGTATAAACTTAAGCTTTTGATAAAATTTGCTCTATAAGTAATACATTTTTCCTCCTTAATTTTTTTGCGCCAAACTATCTTTCCGTTTCTCCCAATGGTTGATTGGTAGAGAATGCTCTTAGTATTAAGTCCGCCAATTGTTATAAGATATACTTATACGTGTACTTTGTGGAACAATAAAGTTTAAATAAATAAATAAATAAATAATCCATGTAAGCGTATTTTTTTTCTATTTGAAAAACATAGAGAGACGTCTAACATAAGTTTACGGCTTTATGAGATAAATTTAACTCAAACTTAATTAGGTATATAGATATATATATATGATTTATAAAATCGCGGTAAAAAATATTACATACATTTTGTTGTACGAGATTTCTTACTAACTAAGTGCGTTGTCACATGGCACTATCAAATTATACCAGTCATTTTTGACACTTTTATACTGACTTCACTTTAGGCTAACTTTTTTTTATAAAAACCTAATTTGCTTATTTGACATATTTATATCTACTAACCATGTGTAATTTTCTTTTACATTGAAGTAGCAGACTTGATAAAAGCTTTAATTCCTAATCGACCGTATGTTGTTTCACCGTAACGGAATCTAGTACTTACTTACTTACTATAGGTACCTAAATGTTAAGATATTTGGTTGTTTTTTTTTTTTGTTATTTATTATACTTATTACTTACATATTTAATATTGATTACAGTAAACCGTATTTTGGACGAGTTCAAAGGCCGTATTAATATTTGTGATTTTGGTATTGTTTAATAGTTTGAAATTTTACATAACTAATACCTTGCTTGAAACTCACTTCCCCGCTCCCATGCTCACTCGCCCCCATACTCTTGTAAGGACCCCCATCTCTCATATCATGGCAATTACAGCCCCCCGCCCCCCACCCGATACTCCAGGTACCGGCACACTTCGAAGCACAAACCATCAGTATCTCACGGCCTGCCGACAGGAACGTTGTGACCCATCAGTTAAACACCACTATTTTCTTGTTCAATAACTTTTGATTTTAATAATACCTACACTATCATGTATTCGCATTATAACAAAACGATCCCGCGCTTCGTATCCAGAGACCCGAAATTAAATAAGGTTGGTTTTTTTTTATTTTATTTGTATTTATGTTTGTGTGTTTATTTTGATTTAGAAAATTTGATAGTAATTAATAGTTTATTTATTACAAATTTTCAAAAAAACTTTTAAATAAAAATATTAACTAATAATTTATAAAGCTTTAATTTAGTGTATTAAATTCTGTCCGTACATACTCCAATTGCAATCAAAATACAGAACTTAAGTACTTAAAATGTATTCTATTTAATAAAATATCTATTTTTTAAGTTATGAGAATTGTATTCCTAGTAAACATTTTAGATAAATAACTTATAAGCCGTACTATACTTACATTTCAAATTTATATTCATTGAGTTTATCAAAATTCATTTCACTTTCACAAACATAAAATGCAATCCGACCATTTTTTGATATTTCTGTGAATAGTAATTAATGATAAAAATAAACTTTGGTTTGTATCAACTTCTAAATTTCAAATATCGCTAATTGTAACTCGGTAAATTAGTGTAAATCCACCCGTTCCTCATTGTTGTTTTGAATGTACTCTTACATAAATTTATTGTAAGCTGGAAAGTTTTTAATAATAAAAGTTCAATGATGATTCTCCATTCGCCCCCTTTCAACTCTCGTGCCCCCCTCCCCGTCATGTCACCAGATTCTATAGGGGGCCCCCGCCCCTTTCGACATGACAGCGCTAAGTCACTGAAGTATACTAATACTTTGCTAGACATACTTGCATAACCCCTTCGTTTGTTAGTTTGAAAAGTGTTGTTTGAAATGAAAACGCATTTAATTTTCTTGTTGTTGTCCACAGACTCCTCTAGCTGCTTCGCGGAACGAGGCAGTGGCGCCATCTATGCCAATAGGTGCTCCGGTGATGCCTGCTTGGGGCTATGGGCCGGTGAGCATTCAAAAAGTGTTATTACTTCTGCCATTCGTTATCGTATTACCTAAATGCCTATTCCAAATGAAAAGAATGAAAGTTGAACATAATTCGAAACAATTCCTGAATATTATATTTTTTAATGAATAATAATATGAACTATATGAAATATATGAAGAATATAATGTAATTGTAACTTTTGACCTTTTATCATTGTAAACCCTAGCGGAAGGCGTATCGATCTTATATAGGTATTTACTATTTCCACCTTTACAACATATGATCCACAACGAAATAAATGATTGATTGATTAATTGATACTGTTTATTTTCAGCCGACTGGCTATCAGACAGCCACAAGCCGGGACCGGCGCCTCGTAAGACAACAGCTAGCGCCCGCGCCTCTCCCGTCGCAGCCCCGAGTTCACGTTGGCAAGCACGCCATCACCTATGACGTGCAGCCAGCCTGTGAACCGCGCAAGAGACGGCAAGCGCCCCTTCAGAAGTGCGGAAAGAAGGCCAGGCGCGTTGAGTACGTACTAACGAGATGAAATCTAAATTTCAGCCCTAAGTCTACAAAAGGACAACAAGAGATTAGACATAAAAATGTTCTTACTTTTAACTACGTGCTTACAAGTCTATTAAAGCTAGCTTTTTATTTCAGCAATGAGAACGTCCTAACTTCCGATGTTTCCGCCACGACCTCTCCTGAAATCAACGATGCAGAGTACGGAAAACCATTTTACTTGGAGTCGGAGGTAAATCACCACTTAAGTTTTACAAACTTGTAACTTTCTATTTTAGCACACATCAACCTGGTACGATTACTGATGTTAGCAAAATGTTTCTTTTGTTATCTTCGTATTTCAATTAGTTACTGCACGATTATCGAACGTATAAAATCGTCTTCTGCGTTAATCCTCATCGTATCGTTGATCCTTGTCATAGATAATGTAAATCAGGAAATTTCTTTAGTGATTATTATAGTTTGGACGGATCTATGTCACCAAAACTCACTTTTATTGTGTGAAGCTGTATCCTTGTGAATTATTATATTTTAATTTGAGCATAAATTTTTTTAAAGTTTTAGGCGTAGTCTCTTGTTATACTAAATAACCAATTTAATTTTTCCTTCTACCAGCAAAAATCTGAATACGCCGCGCTGTGTGATAAAATTGCGTGGCTACAGAGAGAGCTGCAAGAGCTGCGGTCGCCGCGAGACCATTCTCCGTTAGTGGATGGTAAATATTTTTTTTTTTAATTATTAGCTATTTTTATTTTACAAAAATGTATCAAATTGAAAGAATCTGTTACGCCCACACTTTTTCTACCGGTTGATATTTATTTAAATAATATATTTAGTTAATGATTTATTTAAATGAATATCAACAGGTAGGAGTGACTTTTTATTTATTTAATTGTTAAACTTAAAAAAAAACCAATGTTTTGTTATTTAGTTATAACTTTCCAATTTAATTTGTGTAGGTATATTTTTCGGAGCGATATTAATTGAAATTTCAATTCTACAGTCACGCACCATCATCATGCTGAGTCACTATTCAAAAGAAGTGGAATAATCCCCGGCTTGGATGACACGCCTGAAGAAAAAATCACCAACTCTTCGAAGGTGGAGGTCATCGAGGCTGTGGAAGATGCTCCAGGCTCTGCTGAGGCGAGTTCATTCATTCACATCGAGTAGGTTACATGGCCAATGTGCCTATTTTTCGGAACAGCCTTTCGGCCTCTGACGTGGTTCTTTAAACGACAACCGAATGGCATCATGGGACCATAGTTTAATGTGCCTTCCGAAGCACGTAATCATGATTATTGTCAGACAAACATGATTCAAGCCAGCAATGACCTAACCAAACTATAAACCACTAAACAAATTATATGCTTTAATTCACGCCCACTGTGTCGAAGGCATTGACCACTAGACCACGGAGCTCGGTATCATCGCTTAACTCGTGGATAACAGTTGAAACATAAGAACTGAGGTGAAAATTTATTTTACTTTTCTATTCTCTTAACAGATTGATGGCGACGATGTTATATACGAAGCGGACCCAGTCGTCGAGGTCGTGGTCGAGGACGACGACACCGACGATGAGACCGCTCAGACGAGAGCCGAGCGCGACCGCGACGCCGCTGAGATCATCCGGATCAAGCAGGAGCCTATCGACCCTGGTGAGTTACTGGTCACTGATGATGAAACTTGTAGGATAATTAGACTATGTACCACTTATAGCTGTATATTTCGACGTGGCATTGGTTTGTTTGAAAGCTGACAAGCTAGCTGGATTCTAGGTACATCTTAGGTATAATGTAGCTCTACTTTCTAAGTTTTTTAATAGTTGTTTTAAATTGCTTCAATTTAAAGACTAACTAGTCTCGGAATTTTCAATGGGATAGAACTTGATGGTGGAATAATTACATTTTATTTTTTTCTTAAATTTTTTCAGATGACGAGCCGATATTGGTATACGAAGGTGTAGTGCGCAATACTCTAGCGGACACTACATTGACGGTGGTGACGTCAGGCTTGGACGGCAACGCCAAACTTGACGCTACGCCGATTTCCAGTGCGGCTTGTCCAAAGGGCATTCGCATAAATATCAAATCTGTTATTAATGAGGCAGTAACTAAAAAGAAAGTGGAAACTGTCATTGAAGAGAAGTCGTTACGTCCATTACAAGAACCCCGGTTCCTCAAACCGGGGTTAGAGGGGAAACATTTGAACAGGCAAACCCCGGTGATGAGGGGTAACGAACAGTCAGGGTTGTGTTCTATAATGTGATCGAAGGGTTATATTATACAACAAAATTTTTAATGAGGCGTGATAACTGCCTCTGTACAAAAGTGGTCAAGGCGTTTGCCACAGCCCCGGAGACCGTGGGTTCGATCACCACGGGAAGCGCAGTTTGATTAGTTGTTTCCAGTTCGATTATAAGGACATTGCAGGCTTGAATTACAAGTGTGTGCTACACCAACTATTCCCTGACACTTCTTTGCACTGACATCTTGCACATTCTGTATAGTTATGTCTATGTAAATGTTGTTGTATTTGTAAATAACTGTTCATTTGTTTAATTCGTTTGTTTTAGCTTAAGGTAGATATAGGTAATAATTATTATTTTCATTGTATTGTGTATAAGGTATAAGTAGGTACATTGTTAATTAATGTAGGTACTTAGTTTAGTTGTGTATAGGTTATTCATATTACTATTATTGTAACTTTTATTTAACAATGAAATTACCAAAATCAATTAGAATTAAGTAGATAGTTTCAATTTTAAATGTTTGTCTTGTTACTCATTAGATACTAGTTTTAATTTATTTTGTTTTGTATTTTTATTTTATTTATTTAATAAATAATTTTACTGATGACTCACTGTTTTGTTTTAGATCCCGAATTTTCCTTTCTGGTTCAATTCATACTAGGCAGGAAAATGGCTTATCTTCCATTTATTTATTTATTTAAGGTAGGTATACACAACAGGTTACAATCAAAACAATTCAACAATGTATGTAAGTTAACATTTTAAGCTAGACTGAAACCCAAAAACGTGCACACACAACATGACAACTAAGATTTAAATACACAAAATATTTGGTATCAAAATTATAAACTGTATACATATATTTATTATTATATTCCCACTCTGAAAATAGTATGCAACATTAAGATAAGTAGTTTCGTATTTTATTTCTTCTACTCGGAACGAATCCTAATTGAATCAATAAGAAACTGCATTAGGCAAAGATTAGTGTAACTCTGTATCTAATGGCGCAGTAAGTACATATCACGTGCTCGAATCCCACTCGCCCCCTGCCGTGCCCCTCGCCGCCAGACTAGTGAGAGCCCAGGCTCACAACTAGAGATGGGAAGCGAGAAGAAATTCAAAGGGGAAACTTGAATTTCTTCAGGTTAGGTTAGGTTTGTTTTTTAAAGGTTAGGTTTCAAAATAAAACACCTACCTTTTTATTTAATGATTGAAATATAAACAACATTTAATGTATTTAATAATAAATTTGAACATGCAAAATTAACATATAAAAATACTAGCGGCCCGGTACGTGCTTCGCTACGTATAAAGTGAAGTAATAAATGAAGAACCGCTTGACCGATTTTGTGCAAACTTCACATAAACCATCTACTAGGTAAATAGTCCGAACAAAGCCTAAACATTTGGCTTGGATAGGTGAGCCCGTTCTTGAGTTATAAAACTACAACGAAAAGTGGCATTGATTTTTATGTATATAGGTACTTAGAAAAAAAGATAAAATTAGTTCAAATAATAAGTTTATAAACATTGTATGACTCGGTGCAAAAACAAATCGCTCAGCATGAGCTGGCTACGTAGCAACTGATCGAAGACAGCAGGTACATCGAAGACAAACTCACTTCAGCTGCCAAACTATGTACCTGTGGGACTTTTAACGAACCCACAATCAGTGGCTCCGGGTCCGTACTCTCTTCATGTGATGATGATTTATTAGGGTCTGCTGTTTCAATTTGTGCCGCTGGTGACGAACCTATCGCATGGAACTATTATATTTTCTGACAGCTAAGGTCTCAATATGGGTAGAATTTTCAATAACCATCTTGATAATTGTATTAGCTATTGTTTTCCAAACGCATCATTTATGCAAATAATGCAAATAATTCAAAAAACTGAACTGAATAAAAACTCAACCATTATACTACTAGTCGGTAACAGTAAAAAATTATGCAAAAAAGATATATTGACTAGTATGGAACCCTTGAATAATTTAAATGTGTTTAAAGTTATTATTTGTGCATTCCCTTATATACGTCGCCAGCCTCCAAATTAAATCCTTAAATAATTACATTCATACTTTGACATGTAGTCATAATGAAAAATTGATTTATTTTGACACTAATAACTTTATTAGTGGATGTTCGCTGACGAAAGATAAGTATTATCTTTCAAACTTTTATAAGCATAAGATTGCTACACTTGTAGCTTTTACTATTAACTTCTGGACGAGTTTACACGGTAAACAATTATCTAGTTATAAGACAAAATCTACCGAGTTGCCACTTACATGTAATGGTGATTCGGGAAACGCAATGGCAGTTTTAAACTGCAAACACTGACAACAGGAAATCCTCAAGAATTAAGATTAGTACATCAAAATATAGAAGGACTTCCTGGCAAAGAACTCATTGTTGAGTTATTTTTAGAATCTTTAAATATAGATATTTTATGTTTGACTGAGCATTGGATTAAAGAGAGTGAGATGATGCTTAGCCTAAACAATTTTGATATTGCAAGCTGTTTCAGGAGAAAGTCTGCTATCAGAGGCGGTTCAGCTATTTATATTAAGAATGGTTTATCCTATAAAGAGCGGCCAGACATTTCTAGACTTTCTGTTGAACGCTGTGCTGAGGTCTCCTGCGTCGAGCTTGAGGAATATATAGTTGTTTGTGTGTACAGTCCACCCAATAGCAGTTTCAAAGATTTTTTAAAGGTTGTTGATGGTGTCCTATCAATAGCATCAAAAAGTAATAAAGGATTAACATTTTGTGGTGACTTTAATATCGACATCTTAGTACATTCGGCAACAAGTACCCAATTTTTAAACCTTTTTAGCAGCTACAATTTGGAGAATGTTTTTTTTTTTGAACCAACTCTATTTACCGATAGATACATTTGCTAAATGTATTGATAATTTTTTCTGTAGCCAAACACCATTAAATAAATCGGTTTTTAGTAAATTACCTTCTGACCATTGCGGTCAATTGATAACTTTAAAGAAAAATACCCGTGTACATGAAGTTAATATTACTTGCAGACCTGCGTCACAAATGAAAAAAATTATAATTTCAAAAATTCGATCGAAAATACTTTATGCTCAGTGACTTATACAGGTAATAATCCTGATAATCATTACAATAAACTCATCATCCATCATCGGTGTCATCTCCGACAGCTTTTAAAAGATTTTCAAACAGAAAAAACTTAAATGTAATAATGAATAAATTAAAATTCAATGAATGGGCTACTACAGGTATTCACAAGAGTAGACAAAAATTGTTTGACCTGTATGCCCAAAAACAATACACGTTTGGTAGCAGTTTTGTTAATCATGTCACAAATTATTCAAAAACATTCAAAAAAGTGTGTAAAGTGGCTAAAGCCAATTATATTAGGAAAAAGATAAATAACGCTCCTAACAAAATGAAAGAGACTTGGAGGGTTATTAGCAAAGAAACCGGTAAATGTAAAAATAAAGAAAATATACAAGAAATTAAATTTCAGGATAGTATAATTTCTTCCCCTAAAGAAATAGCCAATTCTTTTGAAAATTATTTTTCGAATATTCCACTAGAATTAACTTCAAATATAAATTCAAGCCCTCAGACTGCTGAAACACTACTTAAAACAAATGTCACCCCTTGTGAGCCCAACTTTAAATTTTCGCATATTGATCCCAGTGATATTATTAAAACATTTAAACAGCTTAACCTGAAAAAATCTGAAGATCACTGGGGTATGTCTGTTAGTGTAATTTATCACATTATTGGTATTGTTGCTCCTGACTTGGCTCATATATTCAATGAATGTATTGATCAAGGTATCTTCCCAAATTTAATGAAGTATAGTAAATTAATCCCATTATTTAAAAAAGGAGAGAAATTGGAGCCTGGCAATTATAGACCTATCTCTATATTAATGATTTCTTATGTTTTCGCGATTGTTATTCATTAAATTAATGCCCGTATTGAGTAAAATATTCGAAAAGATTATGCTCAATCAAATGCTGCGGCACTTTAAGGTCTATGATATTTTTCATAGGCAACAGTTTGGTTTTACTGCCGGCAAATCAACAACCGATGCGGGAGTGGCTCTCATCACTGTGTGTTCTGTGACCTTTCCAAGGCATTCGACTGTGTTGATCATGAGACACTTCTGCTCAAGCTTGCACATTATGGTTTTGACGCTAAAGCAATAAATTTGTTGAATTCATATTTAAATGATGAATGAGGCGTCAGACTGTTGACATAAATAACGTTAAGTCAGGCGGTTCAACGGTAAAGATAGGCGTACCCCAAGGCTCGATACTAGGACCCTTACTCTTTTTGATTTACGTCAATGACTTGCCTTACGCGGTTGAAAAAAGGCTGGCATAGTTTTGTTTGCAGACGATACGTCTTTGATTTTCAAAATGGATCGCCATAGCGGATATGTCGACCATGTGAATGATGCACTGTCTACAATATCAAATTGGTTCTCCGCCAACAACTTAATGCTGAATGCTAATAAGACCCAATGCATAAAATTTTCTTTACCAAATGTGAGACAGACGCAATTGGACGTAATGTTAAATGGAGGAAAGTTAGTTCTTGTAGATGACACCACCTTTCTAGGAATCAAAATTGATTCAAAATTGCAATGGGGTGCACACGTTCAGCTCTCTCCAAAAAACTTAGCTCTGCGGCATATGCTGTCAGAAAAATTAGACAAATAACAGATGTGGCAACTGCTAAGCTAGTCTACTTTAGTTACTTTCATAGCTTAATGTCTTATATCTCTTTGGGGAAGGGCAAGTGACATACAGACAATATTTATCTTACAAAAGCGAGCAGTTCGTGCCATCTATGGTTTAGCCCCAAGGGAATCTCTTAGGGAGTTGTTTAAAATAATAAATATCTTAACAGTAGCTTCTCAATATATATTTGAAATTATCATGTATACGAGGAAAAATATTACTACTTTTAGAAAGAACTCGGATATAACTGATAGACCCTTGCGCAATAAAGATAAATTATTTTTACCTTCATATAGACTGTGTAGGGTTAAAGACTCTTTTGTGGGGAACTGTATACGTTTCTACAATAAGCTTCCTGAATCGATCACTAGTTTGCCTAATGGACAATTTAAAGCCCATGTTAAAGATCTACTTTGTAAAAAGGCTTATTATAGTACTGGTGATTTTCTTAATGACAGGAATGTTGAACTTAAGCTTGGTTCACAGTCCTCGGCAAATTGACATATCATTATATGTTCTGACATTTCTGTTCTTTTGACATTTTTTTAAATTATTATTTAATTTTTTATTCAATTTTTATTTAATTTAAATAATCTAAAATAACCATTGTGCTAAATGTTGGCAAACATGTGAATTCGTTCATTTAACTAGGTAATTAAGGAAAGTTTTTTCTTATTTGTAAATTGACGTTTTGAAGAAAATGCTGCAGTGGAGTTTGTGGCGCCGCTTCTTCTCCACTTGCGCTTTGGAAGTGGTGGTAAACTTAATATAAGTAAATTGACGTCAATAAGTGATATTTATATCCTATATTGAAAATAAACAATTTCATTTCATTTCATTACTAGCTGGTATGCAGAATAAAATTATAGCCTTTTTATTAAATTAATTATGAAATTTCTTTAAGGTATTTAATTTCACTTACATTTTGTTCAATTTCTATGATTTTTTTTAGTTTTTCATCTTTAATAATATACTTTTTTCTGTTTCTTTTTGACAACTTTAAAAACTTTTCTTTCAAACTTCGAGAGATGATATTGAAAACGTGTGTAAGTACTTATTCCTTAATCTGTAATATCTTTAATTGCCCACATACACTAGCAATAAGTACCTACTGCTGTGGGCCAAAATGGAAGTTGATCACTGGCATCCTTTAAACAACCACGTGTCCGTCACTCAAAGACTGAAGAGTCGACACAGCTTCGTCAAAGAAACAAAACCACTAACTGGCGAAGCCTCTCAGTCTAGAGTGGTTATTTGGACGGAGAGATACCCTTCGGCCTCATCTCTGCCGTTATCGGAGTGCCTCCCTCCTGGACATGACCTGCCATGGCTTGCATGGAAGTCTTGAAACAGACTCCGGACTCTCGTAGGCCGAAGCAAGGAAAACATGTTCAGGTGGGTTCTACTGCTCGGAGGTGGCCTGCCGGTGCGGTGTCTCTCCCCAAACCATGACGCATCTCCTGTCCTGTCTTTAAATTTAAGTCTTTAAAATTAAATTTTTTTTTTATAAGTAACTAGCAGCCCGTCCCGACTTCGTCCGGGTTATACAAATTATTTATTTTATTTTATTTATTTATTTATTTATTAGGAAGACCAACAGCTTTTTTTGTAGTAGGTTAGTAGGTTTAAGCTAACCTCTTCATTTAGCATTTCTGTCAAAACCGGCTACATATACAGATCTCCCTAAGGCCGAGTCAAATAGTCATATTACCTAACCGATGAATACTATATGTATTCATCTCATGATGTGGTGGTGAATCCCGCCACCGAAAGAACTTATTTTTTTCCAAGAAAGATAATCTATTTTTATGGCTCTATGGGCATATGCCTCTGCCCCTTCGGTAGGAATATCAAAATTTAAAAAAAGTAAATGTCAGTGACAAAGTCAAACTATCGAAACGGTTATATATGTTTGACAGGTAGGGAAGCCCGCGCGGGCAAGATGCATAGTGTGGGTAAGACGAATACTCGATTTTATTAAAAACCTATGATAGATGGCGCTATTGGATAACCTCGGATCGGTAAAGCAACAACTCGCGGCCGCGCCATGACACTTCAACCAAAACAATAGATGCGTGCACTTGTTGTGGAAAAAAAAATAAAGTTTTTTGTGTTTCCTTACGTTTTTTGGCAAGGTACTAGGTAACTTTGCATCGACATATAAAGTCAGAAAACACGTCAAAGAAACTGGGTAGATTTACAACGGTTTTTTCACCAGAGCAAGAAAATGAGCTGTGTGCGTACTTGAAAAATTAGACAGCCTGTTTTTTGGCCTAACTCGTGTAGATTTCTTGGAACTGGTGTATCAATATGCAACCAAAAATAATATCGCTCATCCATTCAAAAAAGGC
This sequence comes from Euzophera pinguis, assembly GCA_947363495.1. Classification (NCBI taxonomy): domain Eukaryota; kingdom Metazoa; phylum Arthropoda; class Insecta; order Lepidoptera; family Pyralidae; genus Euzophera; species Euzophera pinguis. The sequence goes on from OX376172.1 coordinate 1,376,639, forward strand.
AAACCGGGTGATGACTGGTTTTCTGGTTTTAAGAGTCGACACCCAGAAATTGTACTCAGATCACCGGAGCCAACATCTCTGGCAAGAACAAGAGGTTTCAACAGACCTCAAGTTGAGTTATTTTATAGCAATTACCTATTGGAATCTGGTAGAAAAGTACAACTTTGATGCAACTACCATTTATAACATGGATGAGACCGGCGTAAAGAGCAGCACAACTAAACCACCGAAGGTCCTGTCTATTAAAGGAAAAAGGCAAGTCGGCGTCATAAGCAGTACAGAAAGGGGTCAGTTAACTACTGTCATATGCTGCTGTAATGCAGCAGGTACATTTATACCACCTTTTTTATATTCGCACGCAAACGAATGCAGGAAAGACTATTAGATGGTGCCCCCCCCCCCCCCCAGGCTCACAAGCCTCCGTCACAGATAACGGCTGGATCAACGGAGAGGCTTTTTTGAGCTGGTTGCAATTTTTTCCGAAAAGATTCGCCGAAGTGATAACAGAAAAGTGCTACTTTTGCTTGATAAACATGAATCGCATAAGTTTTATCCAGCTTTAGAGTTCGCATCAAAAAATAATATCATATTTTTATCATTCGCACCACACACCACAGACCGAATGCAACCACTAGACGTGGCCGTTTATGAACCATTGAAAAAGTATTTTGAGCAAGAGTTGAACACATTTCAAAAAAGTCACCCAGGCAAAGTTGCGAATCAGTATCATATGGCAAAACTATTTGGTGGAGCTTACGTCAAAAGTGCTTTAGTCCAGAATGCAACAAGTGGGTTTATTAAACCGGGAATTTGGCCTTATAATCCAAATGTATTTGAGATGAAGATTTTGCTCCTTCAACTATGACTGACCGACCTATTAATGACGCATCATCTAACATTACTGATGCTCTGTCAACAGTGACTGACCACCCTGTCAATGTCGCAATATCGAATAGGTACTACTGTACTGATGCTCTGTCAACTATAGTTATCCCCGGCATGAATGGCTCCTCATCTACAATGACTAATGCTTCGGTGACAATGAATTCTTCAACAACAAGTGCACCTGCTCACTGTTCAAATGATCCATTGACTTATTCAAAAGACTGCTCCATTGCTACATCACCAACTTCAACGCTAGAACTTATTACATCAGAGATTTTTATCGAAATAGAACCTAAAAGGTCTGCTACACCTGTGTCTGAAAATGATATCCTGCAGAAAAAGAAATCAGCTAGCTCACCAGCTGAAAACAATCCATTACAAGTAGTGAAACATAGCCTTACGCCGTTGCAAATCAGACCCATATCAACCATGGCTGCTCCAAAAACAAATCGCAAACACAGGAGGCAAAAATCAGAGGTGTTGACATCTACACCTGTCAAAGAAGAGCAAGCTAAAAAATAAAAAAAAACTAATGATAAAAAGACAAAAATAACTGAGTTAGCAGGCCCCAGCAATACTGCACATAAAAACTCAAAAACATCTAAGTTGACAGGTTCTGGCAAATCTACATGCAAAAAGACAAAAAACTCTAACGATAAAAATCGGATGGATGAAACAGATTGTTTAGTGTGCTCAGAAGAATACGTTGAACCGCTTCTTGAAGATTGGATAGAGTGCAACCAATGCAAGAGATGGGCACACGAGAACTGTACTTCTTATTTAGGGGTAGGCAGCTATTACTGTGATGAGTGTGACGATTAAAACACCAATTGCTTTACTTATCCTTTTGCCCTGGGGGTGTATCCGTTTTACCTGGGGGGGTCGGGCAAAACGGATAATAGGAACTATTTTTTGTAATCAAAAATTTATGTAGAAGTTGTTTAAGTTTTTACTTGCATTTTCCAAAGATGATAAACTTTGGTTTAAAACCAAAGTACAAATTAATAATAAAGAGACTGTTGTTGATTAGAAATTTGTGTGTTTTTTTGAGCCTTTCCCTTAACATATTCGCGTTGCCCGGGCTTCCCCTACGTCTACTGATGTGCCCCATAGAGCAGTCAAAATCGATTTTTCAAGTTCAACTTCACTTTGAGGAAAATCAAATGTGAATATTTTTTTAAATTCCAAGTCGTTTACAACTTCGTCTCTCCTGCGGTACCTACCTGGGACGACCGACTGGTCGCTTTCCACTTGGTCGTCTCATGTAGGTACACTCTCTTAAACTCTCTGCGTTCGCAATCTTCATTGAGAACGCAGAATATATGTTAAGATTGATACCACTGGTTTTTTTCTCATCGTATTTGACGACACCTACCTAAGCGCCACGGGAAGAAAGCGTGTACTTATACGTCATACCGTTTCGCCACGCGACGGTATTGTAACACAAAACAAAATCCGTAATATCTTGGAATGGAATGTCCGATTTCATTCATTCAAAGGGAGGGAGGGGACGGCGTCCGTTCGACCGTCCCAGATATCGCTGGATTGACGAGGTGCTTAGGGATCTGCGTGAACACATCCCATAATAACTATTTTATTCTTGTTCTCAGGACAGTCTCTCGCTAAAGACTTGTCAGTTCAGTTCTCTTTAATGAGCAAGTCTTTAGATTAGCATAAGTAGGTACTTTATTTGTATAGGTAATGTTTGTTTTTGTTCCTTATTAATTATATGTTCAAATAGAAGTAAGTTTATGTACTACTTAGTTAAATATTCATACTAAATAAATTCGAAAGATTACCTATGTGACAGCCTAAGTTCCACAGGAAATGAATTCCAAAGCTATAAGCTCCCACAACAGCAAACGACTTTGCGTAAGAATATAACAAACAAGGCGGCACGTCAAGTAATGTGTAATAAATTTGTCTACAACATTCAATCTAAGGCATAGAATATAATACTTACAAAACTTTTTTAAAGTACTTATTGTAAACTGGAAAATGAAAAGTAAAATCTTATCATTATATATGAGATGTATCCTGTAGCGCCATCTTTTAGCACGCTGGAGAACTATTTTGTTACCTAAGCAACGAGAGCCAATCAGAGCCAATGCTCGTGCCTTAGGTAGGTATATGACAAAAAAACAGAGGGCGTGGTTATGCTCAGCGGATAGCTGGAAGTGGGTGTTAACTTGCCACATAGTAAGTAAGAGGTACCTATTTAGTACTATTGCAGTAAATAAAATAAAACATTTTTGAGGCTCTGTGTAGCTAACATCGTAGGTCCGCGTCAAACAAAGAGATAAATAATTAGGTAAGTAATAATTTGAGCTGAATTGTCGTGAATTTCGAAAATGCTGTGTTATTAAACGGATAGGATGAAACGAAGGAAATCATACCCTCTCACTTGCGCAGTAGGTACATACATTTAATAAGTGCGAGTAGGATGAAACAACTCTTCGTTTCAATTAAGTAGATGATTAGTTTCTTTATTGACACTACCTACCTACTTCATATCATCATTTCAGCCGCAGTCCAGCTGTGGAGCTGGACATAGGCCTCTCCTAATGACTTCCAAAATGATCGGTTCGCAGCAGACTGCATCCATCGTTTACCTGCGACCTTTTTCAGGTCCATGTCCAACGCTGCGCTTGCCGGTTCATGGTCGCCATTCGAGAACCTTTCTGCCCCATCGGCCATCGGTTCTCCATGCTATGTGCCCCGCCCACTGCCACTTCAATGAACTAATCCGCTGGGCTATGTCGGTGACTTTTGTTTCCTCTACGGATTTCTTCATTTCTGCTTCGATATCGTAGGGAAACACTCATATAGCATTGCCCTCTCCATAGCTCTTTGGGTGACCTTGAGCTTTCTTATGAGGCCTATAGTCAAGGACCACGTTTCGGACCCATATGTCAGCACTGGTAACACGCACTGGTCGAAGACCTTAGTTTTAAGGGACTAAGGTATTTTGGACGAGAAGACGCTTAACGAGATTAAAACCCGTATTCTTAAACCTTCACTCAAACTCGACTCAACCTTACTCCAACTCATTGGTATGTTTAGTTGTCACAAGCTTCCTTGACTTGAGATGATTTCTCATTGGAGGTGAGTATCGAACTGTCAAATATAAGGTTGGTCGAGAGGTACCTTGAGGCGTCCTTGAAATGAAATAAAGTAGATAAAAACTCTATGGGCACTGTCCGAAATAAATTATATTTAATTTAATTTAAAAAACGGGTTTTTGCCACTTTTGGTCTAGTTATTTACTTACTTCATTTTATTTTTTACGCTGTTCTTTTGTAATTTTCAATTTTTGTATTTAAAATTGTTATTATAACCTCATTGGAGTTTGCTCAAGCAACCAACTAAGAATGTCATTTTCAAGGAAAGTTCCAAGACTTAAGGCGCCCTCGAATGAGTTTGAATGAAGGACGTTCTTAAGGTTATATTTAAGAATACGGGGGTAAGTTCATGACCTACTTACTATTAGAGATGATTATAATTAATAAAAATATAATTAGACACTATAAAAATAAGTATATTCGTTTATATTATTTTTCAACTAATCACAAAATGTACAAAAATACATTAAAAAGGCTACAGACTGGCTCGCTACCTACTTGGACCTTGAAGCCGCACCTGGAGTGCTATTTTCGAAAAGTGTGACTCATATGTCGCATGAAAATAGTTCCGACTCACCGATTATATTGAATGAAAACTACTCGATATCGAACAAAAGTCATAGAACTCACCGGTTTTGAGTGAATCATATTTTTCAAAAATAGGGCTCTTGTTATAACCTATACAGGGTTATTTGTAATAGATAGCCTAGAATATATCCAACAACATTCGTTCTATGAGTTTCCATATAAGTCAGTACATTTATATTAAAATATTTTTTAAAGTTTTCAATGTACCTACTGTCGTGAAAATTTTAATGTTTTAAATCTATGTTTCGTTCATAAACGTAACGACGACGCGATCGCGCGCGGTCGCGCTAACAATTGTACCTAATAAATAATAGGATTGCGCGTAGAGTATTTAAAGTTAATATTTATTTTTGTATGAAAGTGAAAACAAACGAGTTATCAAAAGTCGTAGAACATTAGATATGTTGGTAGGTATCCAGCCTGCGAGGTTAGCGATGTTTTAAAAATAACCCTATACACTCAAAAAAATTTCTGAACGCGGTGACAAAAATCCCTTAACAAATGGGAGCCGTCTACGGACCACAAATACATCGACAGAACAAATTTAAACTCACAACGACAAATGAACTTTGTCACTGGACTTTGCCGCCTCGTATTAATAATTTGTCCTTTCAACTCTGTCTCATACATTGTATACATGACAAAGCTCCTTTGTCCCTACATCTAAGGTGGTAACCTTTATTACAAAGGAACTTTGTCACTGCGTTCTTGATCGCTTGTCAGGTTGACAATTTTCATTAAGCTCCCCGTTAAGACTGTGTCAATTTGACAGGACAAATTTCCCTCTAAGTTTAAGGTACATTGTCCGTAAGTCAACGGCGTGTTGTCACTGTGACAGTATAGGCTATCCCTACGTCTTAGGCGATAAGCCTTTAGTACAAATGACATTCGTCACTGCGATCTTGGTACGTTTTCAGTTTGACAACGTTCCTTTGACTCCACGTTAAGCGGTGCGGCATTTTGACAACATTATTTTGTCCTTACATTAATGGTATATTGTCCTTATATCTATGGGGTCATGTAACTGTGACAGTGTTTTCTGTCCTTACGTCTATGGCGTGTTGTCGCTGTGACAGTGTTTTCTGTCCTTACGTCTATGGCGTGTTGTCGCTGTGACAGTGTTTTCTGTCCTTACGTCTATGGCGTGTTGTCGCTGTGACAGTGTTTTCTGACCTTACGTCTATGGCGTGTTGTCGCTGTGACAGTGTTTTCTGTCTTTACGTCTATGGCGTGTTGTCGCTGTGACAGTGTTTTCTGTCCTTAAGTCTACGGCGTGTTGTCGGTGTGACAGTGTTTTCTGTCCTTACGTCTACGGCGTGTTGTCGCTGTGACAGTGATTTCTGTCCTTACGTCTACGGCGTGTTGTCGGTGTGACAGTGATTTCTGTCCTTACGTCTACGGCGTGTTGTCGCTGTGACAGTGATTTCTGTCCTTACGTCTACGGCGTGTTATCGCTGTGACAGTGTTTTTTGTCCTTACGTCTACGGAGTGTTGTCGCTGCGACAGTGTTTTGTTGTTCCTACGTCTTAGATGTGTTGTTGCTGTGACAGTGTTTTTCTGTCCCTACGTCTACGGTGTGTTGTCGCTGTGACAGTGTTTTGCTGTATTTACGTCTAGGGTATGTTGTCACCGGGACAATGGTTTGCTGTATTTACGTCTAGGGTGAATTATCTGCAACAAAGGTATTTTGTCTTTCTGTTTCCACAAATTATGCCGTAACCGCAACGTAAGGGATGCGCGCAGCAATACCATATGGGACGCTATTAAGTTGTCCGCTTATATCCATTATATTCACATTAACGGATATTAATTTAATATCCGTGTGAATTAGTAAACAGGTTCATAAATGTGGTACCAACGCATTTATGAACTTCTAAGAGATAGAGGTATTCCCTTACTTTATGGCCGAGACATAGTTTGCGAAAACAGAAAGTCAAACTACCTTGAAGCTTTTCGCCTTAGACGTAATTAACTCCTCCGCTAACTAGGCTGACCCATGGAGCTTCGCATCTGAGCATCCCAGGAGGTTTAAATTCGAGCCAGGAAGCCAGTGTCACGGTGATTTCACGGAAGTATATAAATTAATGAACTGAAATTAAAGAAAAAAAAAACGATTAGGACACTTTTATTGTATAATACAATTTGTCTTATTCAACTTATGATCGTTCCTTCTTTGAACTTGATTGTTTCTTCTTTGAACTTCCTTGCTCCTCTTCAGCTAATAGAGATAAAAAAAATATAGATTAGTATAATAAAATCCACTTTTTAAAAACAAGGTTTATGCTTTCTTTAATGTGTATTGAAGAAAAACGCTTGTGATAAAAAAAAACTATCGAATGTATCTGCACCTACGTTAACAACATTTAGTCTGAATTGTTATTCCAGGTCTCCTTAGTGTTGCAACAGCATGCTAGTGATCTAATTAATTAATAAACAAAACATAAACTTACTAGTTGCCAAGTCCAAAAGGCTGGTAACAGTTGACTCAGCTCTTATATGTGAACCCTTGTTTACCAGCAGCTCCAAAAGTAGTCTCATTACTATTGGGAAATTCTCATCAAAGATAGCTGATGCCAGAGGATAACTATTTTCAAAATCGCTTCCCAACTGGAACAAAAAAGAAGCATAAAATAAAATTACTAGGTACCTACTCTTTTAGGAATGATGATTCTATCAAAGATAGTTTCTTTTGCTCAACATGCATGACATGGTCAAACTGAAGTTTATCCCAGATAAAAGTTAATCCAGGCGTTTGAATATATATAGTAACAGACATACAATTTAGAAAACACAACTTCAGATGAATATAATTGACCAAATAAGTATAAAGGATATTTAGAAATGTCATAAAATAAAAAGAATGAACTAGTTCATCATTCACATTTCCCAGGCCATGTCACCAGGGATAACGTGGAAAATGCACTTAGAAATCCCAAAGAAAAGATAAGTAAAGGTAGGTAGGTACTTACCAATTAGGTAGTCGTGTAAATGGGACAAATTGGCCCCATCTACAAACAATTTTAGCTCCGAGCACATAACAATGAAAATAATTCCAAATACACGGAGAACGTCTTGAGAAATTAAACAACTGATAGTAAAATTTCCAAATTAAAAAGTACCGAGTCGACAGGTTAATTTCAAATGATTGTTCAGTCAGTTTAAAATAAAACGAATCCAAATTCCAACTGACTGACCGACCAAATCAACTAATAGTTCGTGAGTGTTGCCAGCAGTTAACCAAAAAAGTCCTAAACCAAATCCGCAAAAATACCTGGATTATTACTTTTTACCCGAGTGCGTCAGAAGGAGGGTTATGTGTTTCGAGCGTATTTGTGTATGTATGTTTAACAAAAAATGTCGTAAAGCGTACTTATGATATATTGGGACGCCCGCTACAGCAGTCGGGTTATTTCATATTTTTGATTACTTACAGCTTGTTTTGCAAAACTAAATATAATGTTTAGCATATTCCGGTCAAGTTCGACGGCACCAAAAGGTGCCGCGACGGTGCCTAAATTCCTTTTGGCGATAGTTTGGCGGTTTGAGTCGCCATTTTGATGTAAAATGTACTGAACTAATAACTCTAATAGAGCCCGTGGCGTTTTGTCTCACAATTTACATATTTATACAAAGAGCTGTAATTCGACCGCAAAAGTTAATATCTTGCCCTGAAATACGATGTAGCTTCCTCAGAGTTGATATCTCTTACCGAACAGTATAGAATTAACGAACGCCATGCCGCTTTCCGCACTAGATTCTAAAAAAAATATGTACTCGGCACCTTTGGATTTCGTCCGTACTTGATCGGTTTTAACATAAAACATATACATTTTTCAATGGTTCCTTTATAATATAATAATAATAGTGCTCCTGGCCGAATTTTGGCTGCGGGAGACAATCTCAATGGATATTAGCCAACTTTGCAGTGCAGGACATATTATGTGCACTATAAAAACTATATACACGTGCGCGCAAACACAGGTGCACTTATTATTTCATCATTCTCATTGTCCGATGGGACAGCTATATGACACGATCGTAAAAACATATTTATTATGTTTGTACATAAAATACATGTGCCTTCAGTTAAAACACTCACACAATAAATACCCTTCTTTTGTCTTTTCCCAGAAAATCAATATTAGCTAAAATTGCAATTATTTAGAATTCGACCGAGATGATGTCTTCAAATTTAGAACTTCGATATTCTCATTTTCCCCTTTAGAGAGATCTAGAGTTGGCATTTGGCAACACTGTAACGGGCAAGTTTTAACGTGCCGATTATGCCGGTTCCAAGACCACAAAGGCCTTTGTCGAGTACTATTAATTATTCTGTGGTGTTGGGTTAACATCAATGTACCATAGACAAACTGACAAAGGCCCCTGTAAAATTTTTATTACCTATTGATTTTTATCAAGTTAAGTTTTCGTTTTTCTATATATTCTAATTACATATTCTTGCCTGTTCAAAATTTTAAATATCGCATGAGGCAGAAATTGTTGCAGTTATCGGCTGATTGCCAAAAAGAATAGTTACATATCGTAGTTCTAAATTAAACCATTTAAAGTTTGACAAAATTTACGAAGTATACGTGTGTAGGTACTACTCAACTTATTAGTAAAATGGCAATATGGTGGAACAAAAAAAACATAGTAGCTCCATCTCTCAATTCAATTGAACAAAAACGCCCCACGTAAATTGTACCTACGAGACCAAGTCAGCGTTTATGTAGCTGTACATAATATCTACCTATATGTACAAACTGTACACATTATGTATTCGACGACGATACGTTCGACGATAGCCTACTTACGTGTAGGTAACTACCTGATCGTTATTCCTCTATCAGGTAGGTAGGTACCCTCAACAGCTAAAGGCTCCCAAACTACTAACTCGAAGATTGTGTGTTGGGAGCCAGTGGATTCTCCTATCTATTTCACTTTCAGAAATACCTACCTAGATCCCGAGAACGGACATAGGCTACTTTTTAATGCGAAAAAAGGGTTGAAAGGGGGGGATGAAAGTGTCGTCATTTTTAGAGCTAGAAGCTTGAAACTTATTTTTTATTAAAAATAAGGAAATAGTGAAGATGTTTATGCTTTATTTTAGATCTATATATAAAATACTACATACTAATAATAGTTTAAGTATATTTCTTATAAGGTGCGCAGTTAACTCTAGCGGTTGTAAATAAATATGACATTTAAAGTTTGTAAAAAATTTACCCTTTAGGGGTTAAAAATAACAATAGGGAATAGGGGATGAAGGTTTGTATGGAAATATGTAAGGTTTATGTAATTGGTTTAAAAGTTTGCGACAAGAAACATAATATGGTAATTTGCTATACACCCAAATTCACAGCTAGACCACACAGCCTATTGATTTTTTACATACATCCCAAAACATTACCCTTCTCGTTTAGCAGTCGGGTAAAAAGATAATTTGCGTGTGCACCTTTGTTAAAGCACACATTTCCGCTTTAACGGATTCCAAGCATTCTCTATGTCGTAGTGACTATCTCAAACATGTCGTAGTAACCAAATCAAAATAAAATTTACGTGAGGTACGCAGTAAATGAAAATACGAATTTAAGAAAAAATCTGTCCTTTCGTCAAATTTTATTGTGCACCTGCGTTAAAGCACACATTTACCCATTATCGGATTCTAAGCCTGTTATGTTGTAGTGATTAACTCCTATGTCTTAGTAACTAAATCAAAATAAAACTTGACGTGACGTACACAGTAAAGAAACTTATTAATGTTGTAAGACAATACTCTGTCATTTGGTTACAGTTGCTTGTGTACTTGCGTTATAACACACATTTAACTATTATCGGATTCTAAGCCTGCTATGTCGCAGGGACTAAGTCCTATGTCAAAATGACTACATCAGAATAAAACTTGACGTGGCGTATACAGTAAATAAACACAATACTTTTGCAAAAAAATACTATGTCACTTTGTAAAAGTTGCTTGTGTACCTGCGTTGAAGTACACATTTTACCATTAACAAATTCTAAGCCTACTATGTCGTAGTGGTAGTCGACAAAAAAACTTTCGACAAAAAAGATTCTGATGCGGAGTTTATGTTTACTAAAACGCATGGTAAAAAAGCTACGTCAGAAGCACAAAAAAAAATCGACAATGGTATTTAACACCTTAAACGACTGATTTTTTTTTGAGTGTAGATTTATAGACGTAGGGGAAGTAAGCCTAAAACGAGTACCCGGCCCAAAAAGAGTAGTCTTTATTACTACGCCATTTTGAATCTTAAGTGCCTCACAATACGTTCAAGCGACGCCCCCTGCCCCGCGACAGCCCAGGCAGTCAACTGAGAACAGTCGGACGGATGACGCGCGCGTAGTGAAATAAAATTTTTTTTTCGGTGTTTTCAAAAAATTTTACGATGTAAGTACTATCTTATTTCTTTACTTTCATTGATTTATCATATCAAACGGATATTTCATAGTGAACTACATAAACATAGCTAGCCTTGATTATATGTGAAGTGATCAAACGCAAGTAAAATTAGTTGGTGAATAATTCGTTCAAATCATAACGTCTAGCAAAAAGGCAAGACGGGTCGGGCAAAATGGGTAGCTACCCGTTTTGCCCTTAAGTGTTGATTTAGTTGTTTAACTGTAAATTAAACCTTTTTAACTTCGCTAATATATAATTTTACTGTACATTTCGAACATACAAAAGTCTGTTTATGTCTATAAAACTAATTTCTGTGTAACTTTTGTTGTAGATGGTGAACAAGTATAAGCGAAAAACAAATCGGGCGTCATGGAGCGAGGACACTATGGCGTTAGCCATTAGAGAAGCCCAGAACAATCCGGTGAAAACGACGGCCAGAAAGTACGGCATACCACTGGCTACTTTGCAGCGCCATTTAAAAACGGGTTCCTCAAATAAAAAGTTAGGTCGATTTAAATCTGTTTTTAATGAGGAACAAGAAGAAGAGCTTCTTGAATATATATTTCATATGGACTCTTTATTTTATGGTTTATCGAAAAAGGAGTTTTTAAAGCTCGTATTTCAGTACGCTGATAAAAATAATATAAAACATCCCTTTAAAAATGGAACTGCTGGTGAAGACTGGTATATTAATTTCCGTAAAAGACACCCTAGCGTGACTCTTAGGAAGCCCGAACCTACCTCAATAGCGCGTGCAAAAGGATTCAACAAGCCGCAAGTATATAGATTTTTCGATCTAATTGAGTCTCAAATTAAAGAACATGGAGTTGACGCCACACGGATTTATAATATGGATGAAACTGGAATCCAAACTTCGTCTAATAAACCACCGATGATCCTCACAAAATCTGGCAAACGGCAGGTTGGGCTTATTGCGAGTTTAGAGAAAGGCAAAACAACAACTGTCATTTGTTGTTGCAATGCAGCCGGAGCGTTTATACCACCTTTCTTGATTTATGCTAGAAAAAAGATGGCTCAACGTCTCTTAGATGATGCCCCACCGGGAACCCAAGCTTCATGCAGCGACAGCGGCTGGACCAACGGGCCAATATTTTTGGAATGGCTGCGTTTCTTTGCTGAAACCACACGACCTTCGACTGAAAGAAAAATCATTTTAATTCTCGATAATCATGAATCACACAAGTACTATCCGGCTCTAGAATTTGCTTCAAAAAATAATATTATATTTATATCATTAGCGCCACATACTACGCATCGTATGCAGCCCCTAGATTATTGTATTTATGGCCCATTAAAAATTTACTTCGAACAGACCGTTGCAGCCTTCCAAAAGGCACATGCTAATAGAGTGATAAATCAAAGTGATGTTGCGGGTTTATTTAAACAAGCTTATTTAAAAGCTGCAACGGCACAAAATGCCGTGAATGGCTTTAATAAAACGGGCCTATGGCCTCCAAATAGATATATTTTCAACGAATCGGATTTTTTGCCAGCTTCTGTAACAGAAAGTCTTCCTGATGACCCAATCATTGAATCATGTCAACAAAATGAAACTCCTCCTATTTTGGCTCAAACAGAAGGTCAACAGTCATCTTTGCCGTTGCAGCTAGATTCAATTCCCTGCAGCTCTAGGATGAGTGACGTCGTGCAGACTTCTTATGTACATGATGACCATGATATAGATAGAACACCTTCACCATCTGTTTTGGATGAAATTATCCGTGCTCAAGACACATGTATGCCTACTGCACTATTAGTAGACGATGACTGCATTGTTTCCAAGACTATATCTGACCCTACAGATGTTATCTCTACTGATATGGATATTGAAGAAGCAGAAATATCAGCCTTGCCAGAAAAAGACCTAATACCATCTTCATCAAAAATTGTACAAAAGACTCCTCCACCGACAATGTCGGCTTCAGATTTACCTGTTCTTCAAGCAGAAACAGAACTGGTAGATAATCCAGGTCTACACAAAAGTCCACTCATGTTAAGACCAGTACCTAAAGTAGCCCAAAATAAGACAGGACGAAGAAGAAAAGCTCAGAAAGCTGAAATATTGACTAACACACCCAACAAGGAGGAACAAAAGATAAAATTTGAGAAGAAACAGAAATGTAACAAAGAATCTAAAAGGTATTTTAATAGAAAGGGTAAGACTAAAGGCAAGGGTAAAAATAAAGAAAATAAGGTGCCTAAAACTACTAAAAAACCAAAATGGTACTGTTTATTTTGTCAAGAGCCTTATCAAACTCCTATAACAGAAGACTGGATTTGTTGCGATGGATGCAAGATGTGGGCTCATGAGCAATGTTCCTCTTACTTAGGAATAGGATCATTTTTTTGTGATGCTTGTCAAGAAACATAGTTTAGCGTTTTCCCCTGAGTAGGAATCCAATACTTCTCAATAAGATTTTTTATTTTGTATCAAGTATGATAAATAATTTTAATTATTTTAAAATGTTATTTTACTTCATAAGGTTTGATTGTGCTTTTCTTTTTAAATATTTTTAATAAAAAGCCGGTACTTGATTTTGGTTTGACAAAGTTGATTGTGATATAAGTTAATTGTAATTTTTAAGTGTTGATCTCAGTTCAAATAATTACAAAGAAGTTTGTTGTGTAGTTTAGTTATTATATTCGATAGCAAATAGTAGCTATAACTGTTTATACTTAATAAAACATCGTAAGATGGCATTAGAATTCGAAAATTACTTCGTTTTTTAATTCATTCGTATGAAACATCCTGATTTTTATTTTATATTTTTCCGTTTTAGGCCTACTACCCGTATTGCCCAGAGGCCCTACTCATTTTAGGCCCCCTGCTCCCGAAAATAGTATTAGTGACCATTTTTAAAAAGTGATGGTTAAATTTTGTAATATTTCATATTTAAAGAATCTGAGTTGTACATTCAAAAATAGATTAAATCCTATTATTTTGTTAGTTAGATCTCAATTAATAGAAAACGTACCCGTTTTGGGCATATTTCCCCTAAGTTTAAAGCGCTCCTGGCGGGAACTATCAAAACAAACCCCTGAATAAGTGGTACTAAGTAGTTTAACATATTGTCTGTACCTACCTTTAACAATTTCGTTATCTTAATAACTAGATATCTACTTACAAATAATAAAATACATTTAAAATATTGTATGTATTTATAAAATACAAATATTCTATTAACACATATTAACAGTACCCGTAATCGACGAGCGTGTATGACGAGAGTGATGAGCGTAGAGGAAGCGAGGGAAGTCTATAAGGATTGTAAGTAGCAAATGGAAATCCGTAGTCTCTGCCTATCCCTACGGGAAAAAGGCGTGATGGGTATGTGTGTACATATTCACATATTTACAAGTTTTCAAAATAAAGGCTGTTTCAAGGCTGTTCTTTTTGTCTGGTACCGCCTAAAACCATGACTAAAAGCGTACCCTAGGCTGAAAACACGCTTAGACGAAAAATCAATAAACTTTTAAACTAACGCAATGCATATTACAAACAAAAAATTACAGGATCCGACGTTTCAACCGTGTTACAAAGGCCGTGCTCACGGAAGTATTGAGCTGTAGAAATGCTGAATCAGGCGTTCCGTGGCCACGGCCATTGTAATACGGTTGAAACGTCGGAAGTATAAAGGTATCTATTTTACGAAAATTCTGTAATTTTATGTTTTGAAAAATCAATAGCTCGAGGTGTCGCGCGCGTCACATTAGCGCCATCTTATGTAATTCATTAACATCGAGTGGGTTATCTAGTCAATCGGCCCTAATGTAAACCCTGGTTTTTCGGAACCGTCTTTCGCCCTCTGACGTGGTTCCTTTAACGACCACCAAATGACAGCCGGGACCAAATGCTTGACGTCACGTGCCTACCGAACACAGAACATAATGTCGTCTGTGCTTCCTCATCACGGAATCATCATTGTTATCAGACAATCGGTTGATTCAAGCCCGCAATGTCCTAACCAAACTGGAAACAACTAAACAAAGTTTTTCCTACCGAGGGAACTGAACCACGCCTCCCGGTCTTAGGCAACCGCCTTGACCACTTGACCACGGAGGCAATTAATCCTAGGCACAAAAGTTTGATTCACGCAAAATCGGCGAGTTGAATAAGTTCTGGGCGATTTTCATAATTGCGCCCGCGTTGGGAGCAATGAACCTGTAGCTACAATACAATACAAATACTCTTTATTGCACCAAAAAAGAAAACAATACATCAACAGATTAACAAATACAGTGAGGTACAAAGGCGGACTTATCGCCGAGGCGATCTCTTCCAGTCAACTTAAATGAAAATAGGTATGAACTACAGTACAGGTGTAGATATGCGACGATACGATATTTGACCGAGCGAGCGAAGCGTCCCTATTTCGACAATTTTGCTTTTGGATCGGAAAATGTATGTTCCGGGCTAGAGGTCACATTTCTGAAGGAATTTTAATGAAACTTGGCTCATGTATCCCTTGATTTATTCATTTATTTATTTTGTCCAGAGCTTTTTTTTGATTGGGGGAAAGATGAGGGCAAAAAAGGGGGAAAGTTTGCTGTAGCGTTATTTCTGAATGAATCTTTGCGAAATTTGGCACACATGTTGCTTGATTTATTTAAAATTTTTGGTCAAAAGATTTTTTTGGTTGGGGAAAAAATGAAGGCAAAAAGTTTGCCATGGGGTAATTTAAGTCAATAACATTGACGAATTCGTCGCCTTCAGATATCAAATATTGGCGCAGTGTCAAGCGCTCAGTCTTCTATTCAGATGGCCTCGGGTTCGATCCCCGGTCACTAAAAAGGTTCTTTATCCGTACAACTCTGACACCAGGGTGTACATGGTCGATAGACAATGTAACCTACATGAAATGATGATGATATGGAAAGGAAACATCAGTCGGCTATAGTGAAATTATCAAAGCTATTGATCCACGCTGCTCTGTGGTAAGATTCGGGCATATCTTCAGGCGACGTTTGGAATGTACCAGATATTTCTGATAGCATGTTACCTGTAAAAAGAAATTAATTTTAAATTTTAGTTTTTGTATTTACTCTAATGCTATTTTCTGTGCGATAAAGTTATTACAAACAAACAAAAGAAACGTGGTTTATGGGCCGATTTCACCAAAGTCGGATAAGTTGTATTCCAAGGTTAATGACACAATTTACTCTCGTGTAATGAAGTTTATATTTTACCAAACAGTCAACCTGGAATAGAACTTATCAGACTTTGGTGAAATCGGCCCTTTGCCTGATTAGATTTACTCGACTTGACTTTTTGACTTGCTTGACTAAACAACTTAGATCAATAATTTTACATGTTACTAGCAAAATACGTCAGAATAGTCTTAAATAATCAAGTTATATTCATGAATATAAATAAGTCAAATATATCGTAAGTAATGAACCTAAAAGTTATCCATACTAATATTATAAATGCGAAAGTCTGTCTGTCTGTCTATCTGTTACGCTTTCACGGCCAAACCGCTGAACGGATTTTGATGAAATTTGGTATGAATATAGTTGAAGACCCGGAGTCAAACATAGGCTACTTTTTGTCGCAGGCGGAGCTGCGGGAAACAGCTAGTTTCCTATAAATGATTATTTATTTTTATTTCCAATAAATTGTTATTTTTATTACAACTTACCATACAATTGGTTGTGTGAGAACCCCTTAATCACCTCACACAATTGTATGAGATGTCCCTCGTTCTGCCCGAGCTGAGAACCGAACTCCACGTCTTTGAGGACGCGACGGTATAACAGTTGTATGCCGCTGCGGCATATTGATAGCAGGTTCGATTTTTCTGTTTGAACGAATTTACGAACTTATTTATTTATGTAACAATGACTCATATTTGTTAGTATATATAGTACGACCAGGAAAATTTTTGAGGAAGGAAAATCATTGGCGTCACTACAGATTGCCTTTAGATGGCAACATGTTGTTATGTGCCATGTCAACAACAAAATTGACAAAGTCATTTAATTAAATAGAAATCAATCCATCGTATTTATTCGCGTCAAATATGATAACATATCACTTTTCTCTAATTACTATGAATTATTTTTGCCATTTTGATAAATAAATTGTAGGAAATAATCACAAAATACACAACGTCCACACCTGTCTCTTTTTGGCAGATGACGTTGAGATGACGGAATGTTACATGCCTAGTTGCCAGTAACAGAAATTAGTTACAATATTTTCCCGCAATATGTTAGTATAATTCATGTCAAGATAATTTAGTATGACGGAACAAAAATATTGTACAACACGTAGAAAAATACTTATATGCGCTCTCGTGGTGGTAAACTTAATATAAGTAAAGTGATATCAATAAGTGATATGTGTATGCTATATTGAAAATAAATAATTACTATAAATAATATACTAATAAATAAAATACTAGCTTGTTCTAGCAGCTTCGCCTGCGACCAAAGGAAGCCTATGTTGGCTACTGTATCCACAGCAAATTTCTTCAAAAGCTTTTCAGTGATTTAGCCGTAAAAATCCGTTCAGCGGTTTGGCCCTGAAAGCGTAACAGACAGACAGACGGCCAGACAGACTTTCGCATTTATAATTATGAGAATGAATATACGGGCTTTGCTAGAATATCTTTTCTCCTTGAGCCGTTTTATCTTTCTCCTAATTTAAATTTGTGAATAACTAATACATGCAAGACATTTATCATTTATTCATTGTAAAACAATATGCATGGGTTTAATTTTTTAAGAACGGTACCTTAGAAATAGGCTGCAGTTCAATCTGTATGTAATTCACTTAATAAAACAATACTTAACATTATAAATGCGAAAGTCTGTCTATCTGTCTGTCTGTTACGCTTTCACGGCCAAACCGCTGAACGGATTTTGTTGTAATTTGGTATGAATATAGTTGAAGATAGGGTCAAACATAGGCTACTTTTTGACGCAGGCGGAGCTGCGGCAAACAGCTATAGTGTTCGGTAATTTGTTTATATTACAATCGTCAAATTAACCGGTAATTACAATTACACCGTGTATAAAAATACATATATGTATAAATAATAGTATACTCGTTTCGCTTACCGTTACTAGAATCATTATTTTTCAACATAACAGCGCATATCCTTAAGGCATAAACTATGGTTTGTATTAAAACCAGTTGACACTCGCATCTAGAACAAAAATACAATAAAAATATTGAATCTATCATTAATTCCTGAGTTATACGGTCAATCGACCCGGCACACCCTGGTGCTTAAGTCTTCCGAAACCTAACCTCGGTCTCTGAATAAACCACTCATTTTAACTAGCTTAATAAATAAAACATAAATTTTATTTTTATTATCTTCATACATACAGACTTTATAATAAACACTCACTCAGTCATTTGTTGCTCGCGCATTATTAGATAGCTGTAATCAAGTATACCTCATATCGGAGCAGATCTCAATAACCTTCTTTTATGAGCAAATATGAACTTAAATGTCAATGTTTTTGAAATAATTAAAAAAAATATCATACTTGGCCTGCCTGTTCTCAGCGTTCAATTCTGAATTTTCCATATTTATGTTGCTGTAAATTGCGATGAGATTGCTTGATACTGTAACGGCGGCTCCAATTATATTCTGATTTTCTATACATTTCAACGATGTTTCTATCTGTTTTAGCAGCACTTGGAAGTGACACGAATCTGGAACATAGATATATTTTAAACTATAATATTATTTACTAGCAGCCCGTCCCGACTTCGCCCAGAAACTGACCAACACCGAAAGATTTTTTCGAATCGGGCCAGTACTCTATAATAAACTAAATAATAAGCTCTATAATATCATATAATATAAATAAAATATATTATTATTTTGAATAAATATTGCGTTTACGTGAATGCAAGTTTCATTATTTTTTATGTATTCATCGATTATGATATATTTTATTAATAATTTTATCTTTTCAAAATGGACTTTCCCATCGATTTTTAAATTCAACTTTATCGTCTCTACTCAATTGTACCAGTACGATTATGTTGTATAATAAAAATTTAATAAATTAATTAAATACCTTTTTTAAACAACAGAACTCCTTGATCATAATCCAATTTGAGGTTACCCGAACCACAACCTGGACACAATTTTATCACTAATTCTTTCGACATTTTTCTCAAAACATTCAATATATCGCAAGCCACGAAGGGCATAGCCCGTGATGATATTAAACATTTTGTTATGTTTACTATCAGTTCGTTTAGACTCTCGTGACGTATATTTTGTATTAGATTTGTTGTTGATAGTAAAAATCCGCTGTAGAGGGTTGCGCATGACTGGAAAATAGAAATAAATTATTAATTTTTTGAAATTTCTTATTAGTTTATATAATGTCGATAGGAGTTATCAACTAAGAGTAGATTTCTAGAATTTCCTACGGGATCCTATACATCCATCCTATAATTTTAAAGGCCGATTTCACCAAAATCATATAAGTCTTTTTCCAAGGATAATGATGCAATTTACTCTCGTATAATGAAGTTTACATTTCAACACACAGTTAACCCGAGAATAAACAGTTGTTGATCCACGTATAAATCTGGTACAAAGACTCACACCCATATTCTTAAAGGTTTGACCAAACTCGACTTACCCTTACTCCAACTCATTGGTATGATTAGTCGTCACTAGCTTCCTTGACTTATGGAGATTCTTTATTGGTGGCGGGTATCGAACTGTCAAATATAAGGTTGGTCGAGAGGTACCTTAAGGCGTCCTTGAAATGAAATTAAGTGGATAAAAATAGTTTTTTTCGCCACTTTTGGCCACTTTCTTTCCATTACTTTGTTTTATTTTTACTCTATTCTTTTGTAATTTAAAATTTTTATGCTTAGACTTGTTATTATAACCTGTGTCTTTCCTCATTGGAGTTTGCTCAAGCAATTAATTAAGAATGCCATTTTCAAGCAAAGACCGAGGACTTCCTGAAGGCGTTCCAATGAGTTAGAGTGAAGGTCGACCTTAAGGTTATATTCAAGAATACGGGTGTCAGAATAAAAATGTCTGCCATCAATTTTTTATCCTTAAGAGGAAGCGAGGGAACTCTGTTAGGATCGTAGCAAATGGAAATCCGTTGTCTCTACCTAAACCTACGGGGAAAAGGCGTGATGATATGTATGTATGTATGTATTTATTTATTTATAAATCTTTATAGTACCACAAGTTTACAATTGGCGGACTTAATGCTAAAAACATTCTCTCCCAGTCAACCATTAGGAAAAACAGAAAAGCTATGTGCGGCGCGTATTATTTTAAAAATACAATGAGAGAAACAAAAAAAAAACACAACTGCTAAATAAACATACATAGATTTACATACAGTATTCATAACTATACATATACATACATAAAAGAAGAGATGAAAACGGAAAAAGATGACGATTTAGGGTGATATTATGCTAGTGAGGTGAATTTTGACTTTTCTTTTGAAAGCGAATTTAGTAATGGTCTCTTTGATGTCATCGAGTACAGCATTCCAGAGCCGTGTGGCTTGTAAGGTAAATGAATTAGACATAAAACTGGACCGAAATAGGGGAGTACAATTGGGTAAGTTTTTTTGGAAGATCTAAGTTGCCTATCGTGACCGTCAGAAAGATACTTTATATGTATATTAGTTACTCTTGGACAGGAATGATGTTGGTTAAATCGGCCATAATTATGTATTATCCATACTAATATTATAAATGCGAAAGTCTGTCTGTCTGTCTGTTACGCTTTCACGGCCAAACCGCTGAACGGATTTTGATGAAATTTGGTATGAATATGGTTGAAGACCCCCGGGTCAAACATAGGGTACTTTTTGACGCAGGCGGAGCTACGGGAAAAAGCAAGTAATAGTATATATGCGAAAGTCTGTGTCTATACTTGAGAAAATATAAATTGATTCATATGACAGCTGTCAAATCACATATGTTTTCTTGTCAGTCCTTGACCCACTTCAATATTAACCATATTTCTGTCCTGCTGTCATATGAATCAAGCTATATTTTCTCAAGTTTTGTTAAGGATATAGTTAAAAACGACCGGTCAAACATAGGCTACTTTTTTCAAAATCAACAAACAGGAAACAACTAATAGATAATATATACTTACAGTATTATCCAGCAAATTACATATCCTTAAAATAACATCCAAAAATTTCAGGTTCCTATTACTTTCAATTGAATTATTTTTATCAGTTTCTATTCTCACAAACAAATCCATGACTTTGTTATTTCGTAGGAGAAACGACGACATGGCGACCAATCTTCTTGCAAATATCGCTTGCTCTTCTTTGTATAGATTTCTGAAAAAATAAAATACCTTTGTTTTTTAATTTAATTTATTAATACAAAAATTATTACAAAATCTTACATACTATCATTCCATAAACCACTGGGGTTTGTCCGGAATGCGCTTATGGATTTAGCTGCATACAATCACATTTTAATATAATAAAATTTATTCACTCATATAATCGATCGAATCCGCGAGCAACAGCTAGTTATATTCATCACACAATAAATAATGTGTGTGTATATAATAATAAATGGGAATTAATTATTTTCCCCCTTTTCTACCCCTTGCATTATATTTTTTCTTCCTTGAATTTCTTCCCGCTGCCCATCTCTAATTGTGGCTCGGTCTATCAACCAAAGAACATGCATCAAAAACATATCTTAGAATATTGCGAATATTTCGAACTCGTTCATATAATGAAAATTTTTCAATGTGACATAATTTGTAGATATGTATAGGTATTTGTGTATCATTTATGTATGTTTATGAATTTGATGACTTTTCATAAAATTTGTGCTATAACTTTTTTGCGGCGAACTATCTGTCTGTTTTTTTCAATAGTTGACTGATAGAGAATGCTCTTAGCATACCAATAATTAATTAAAACCTAGGCTTTAAAAAATATAAATTTTACCTTCCCAAACTTAACTTAACGAAATGTTATCTACACATTGATACGCTCTTGCGTACATTTCCTTCCGGAAGGCGGTGGTTAACCCTTGGAAGACTCTACATAACCAAAAATACTTAATCCCCTTTTCTGGGTAGTCTTTATTGAAATCACTCGCTACGAACGTCATTCAATATTTTATACATTTCATTGCGAGTTTTTTTTAGAAAAACTCCAAACCTTACCTATTTTTCTTACCTTACCGGCTCCCAAGATATACATACATGATTTTAACTATTTTAAAATCGTAAATATAATTTTGTTAAACTTTGTTTTTGTAATGATTGTAAGTATAATATTTTTTGTTTCGTTTGAATAATTTATGATTCAGATGTCGAATGAAAATAGTTCGATATCTAACAAAATTATTCGACTCGCCGAATTTGCGTGAGTCACACTTTTCAAAAATAGCACTCCTGATATAGTATTATTGTGCAGAAAATTGCTGAAATATATTAATATTACCTGCCCAATAGTAATTCTTGTGTATCAACGTGTAGATAGCTGGAAGTAGTTGCAATGTACTTCTCGTCCATTTCCTTTTGAAAGGCGGTGGTTGACCGCTGGGAGACTGTTATCAATTCATTTAGTACTTCTTGTAGTACTGTTTTCACTGCTCTGAATACCTAGGACAAACAATATCATGCATTTCATTATAAACAAGCTGTTTCATTATAAGCCCGCAGCTCCATATATCATAATAATCGGTGAAATGTTTTAGTTGTGAAATGGTAACAGACAGATAGGCTAGGCATACGCATTTATTCCATTAAGAAGTACGAGGGCGACACTAAAAGTCTTTAGAACTGACCACTTGTAAACAGTATTATAAAAAAATTAGTAAAAATTTTGAAAATGGAACTCTTTGCCAATATTATTTTATTAATTTGTTTTACGATTTGGCGGCAAATTGAAAATTGTCTGTGTCACGTCAGCATGAATTTAACGCGAGAAAATTTTCGTGCAATGATTTTTTATGACTTTCGTTATTATTTAAGTCAACAAGAAAGTTATGATAGACTTCGATTCACCTTTCACGATGAAGCCCCATCTCGTGCCACTGTTTACAACTGGTTTAATGAGTTCAAACGTGGTCGCACTAATCTCACCGATGATCTGCGTGAGAGACCGCCTTCTACGGCGACGACTGAAGATAACATCAGTGTTGTGCGGCGTATGATAGAGACTGACCTATCAGCAGATTCGGGCAAGTTTAGGCATCGGTATGAGCCAAGTGCACAAAATCCTGCATGAACATTTAGCGGTCAGGAAGCTTTGTGCCCGGTGGAGATACCCCACGATTTGACCGAGGCCCAAAAAATCCGTCGTGTTGATTGGTGCCGTGCAATGGTTCAAAGATTTAACGGAGGTGACTCAAATGCTGTGTTTGACATACTTACGGGTGACGAAAGCTGGATTTACTGTTGTGATCCCGATAACAAAATACAGTCTGCTCAGTGGGTGTTTCCTTCCGAGGAGTTGCCAACTAAAGCGAAGCGTGGGAAAAAGATGGTGGCCTCGTTCTTCGGAAGGACCGGATATTACGCGACAATTGTTTTAGAGGAACGAAAAACAGTTACTGCAGAGTGATATACTAACAATTGTTTGCCACTTGTCTTGGAAAAAGTTCGGGAGAAACGACCTCGCAGTAGGATCCTCCTTCACCACGACAACGCCTCGTCGCACACCGCCAGGCGAGCGATCGACTATTTGGCGACATCAAACGTGGAATTACTAGGTCACCCGCCATATAGCCCCGACCTCGCACCTTGCGATTTTTATTTATTCCAGAAAATAAAAGAAAAACTTTGAGGAAAACGTTTTATGGACGCCGAGGAAGCAGTGGCTGCGTTTCAAAACGCCGTCGAAGAGACCCCTAAAGACGAGTGGGCAAAGTGCTTTTCTCAGTGGTTCCATCGGATGCAGAGATGTATTGACGTGAAAGGACACTATTTTGAAAAGATGTAATAAAAGGAATAACTTGCTAGTGTCACACTGAGCACACTAGTAGTGTGCTCAGTTTTTGATTTTCTAAGAACTTTCAGTTTGACCCTCGTATGGATGTAAAATAGTATATTTTTAAAAACACGTTTCGAAAATATAAAAAAGATGGACAAAATGACTGAAGGCTTTTATGCGTTCCCATGTATGGCGGTTGAAAATCTGGAGCTATATTTTTCAAATGTGCGAATGAATCGTTCGATATCGAACAAAAATTATGCGACTCGCCGATTGTGTGTTAGTCACACTTTTCTCATCGATAAATTTCGATGTCCGTGTCACAAATTATACTTTCCTGGTGCAATAAAGTGTTATATTATAATCTGCATCCACTATAATGTGCATTTTCTCGCACAGCTGAGCGATGTGGAAATCTAGTTGCCGTTTTACGTCACATTTGGTTGTTTATTTTGCATTGCATTTAAGTATATATTTATTGTTTATGTAGGTATATTTTAAATACGTGTTTATATTATATGTAAGTATATGCTATATACATATATGTGTTGCATATTAATTTTTATTCTTTTTATGTTAGTTAATACAACTTTATTTTACACCCACGTAAAGCTCTCTGCTTGACCCAAAGGTTGACTGTTAGATAATGCTTTTAGCATTAAGTCTTTACAATTGTATTTATACAACAAATTTTATAAATGCCAAAGTCTGTCTGTACGGAGTTTAGGGCCAAACCGCTGAACGGATTTAGATGAAATTTGGTATGAATAAAGTTTAATACCCGGGGTCAAACATAGGCTACATTTCGACGCAGGCGGACCTGCGGCAAAACAGCTAAATGTAAATATACTGAAATTGAAGTTTTGAAGAAAATGCTGCAGTGGAGCTTATAGCGCCGCTTCTTCTCCACTTGAGTTTTGGAAGTGGTGGTAAACTTAATATAAGTAAATTGACGTCAATAAGTGATATCAATATCCTATATTGAAAATAAATCATTTTATTTTATTTATTTAATTCAGACAATTAATTCAGGCGTTATTTTGCGGAACTTAAAGTTACAAGTATTTATCAAATTATTTTGCGTGCTTCCGCCACCAGTTAATTGATGCAAACTATTGCCGGCCGGCACTCACCCACTATTATTAGTCCCAACATAGTATAGTATTAGTGGATGGGTGCCGGCCGGCAATAGTTTGCATGAAGTAACTTTTATTATTTACTAATATTTGTATTTTCGTGCAATAAAGAGTATTTGTATTGTATTGTAAGTGCTTGTTATTATATGTTCTGCATATACTTCGTGGCATTTCCTATCTCGAGCTCCTCCGTGCTTCGGAAGGCACGTTAAGCCGTTGGTGCCAGTTGTTATCGATAGATGGCGGTCGTGAGCCTGTGTCAGATGCCTTTAGGCAGTCTAAAAATATGTGACAATGTTGGCCGCTAACACCTTGTCACGTTCCTGTTGGTCTGGTTTCCATGTAAAAAGGGTTACGGAGGTCAGACAGCAGTCGCTCCATTGTAATCATAAGTGCCGCCAAATCTAGGACCACGACTTGCAGCGTACCCTAGGCTCCGAAGCGTAAGCTGAGAACGCAACTAGGGAAAAACACGCTCGGACGAAGATAGTCTGCAGTAGTACTTACATTACAATACTTGTCGACAATATCTTCGAATTGTTTTCCTGCAGCTATGTGCGTAAGGTCTTCGTACAAATTTGCCAAAACAACTTTGTTTCTGCTCACTTCTTTGCCAACAGTCAGTGTTGAAGGTAGCCTGATGGAATTAAAATAACCATTATTTAGTGAAATCTTTTTATTGCACCAAAGACAATACAGAGCAATTTTTTTTTATTAATGGCTTTTACGGCCATGGATACTAGTCCTTTACTTCTTCAGTCCTACAGTGTTCGTCAAGTCCTAGTCAAGTCTAAAAGTCTAGTCGGTAGTCAAGTCTAGACAGAAGAATCAGGCTAGGTGAAGTGGTAGAAAAACTGCACTACTAGGAACTTTTGGCAACAAGTATGAAAATCACATAAATCAAACACTGTATCACTTCCCAACACTCGCGCTTGTTATCGAACACTTTGCGAATAATAATCCACCATTATTATGCACAAACACTAAAAAAAACACAAATTTTGGAAAATAAAATACAGCGCCGATACTGCTCTTCACAGCTTCCCGCCAAAAGTCCCAGAGCAATTCTTTCTTTAGTGTAATAAAGTAATATATAATATAAAAATATATATAATGATACATGCTGGCGATAGCTACTTACTGGCATACTTTTAATACTTTTTTTTACCATGTCTACTTTGTTTGATCTAAACTTAAGCAATAGGCTACTTGACTGCGTTCATATTTTGACAAGATTTTTATACGGAACAATACATACACTAAAAATTTACCGATTCCGAAAACAACAACAAAATTGGTAATTAATTAAAGCAGTAATTAGCATTTAAAGTTTTCTAATGAAGAAAAGTGGGAGCGTGATGGGACGTCTTGCTGTCTCTTTTGCACGCACGAAATCGAGGTCAGTGACGTCACTCCACCATTAACTGCTTTTCTTGTTTCTTACACTTCAAAATAGAAATTAATCCTTCGTTTTTATTCGCATCAAATATGATAACATCTTTCATATCACTTTTCTCTCATTACTATAATATATTATTTTCGCCATTTCGATGAATATTTTTATTTGATAACCACAAAATACACAACGTCCACTCCTGTCTCTTTTTGGCAGATGACATTGAGATGACTGAATGTTACTTGAATACCTAGTTGCCAGTAAAAGAAATTAGTTCTAATATTTTTCCGCAATATGGCCAAGGCTGCTATTTTCCTGGTCGGGCTATACATATTCTTGAAAAACATAACTCTCTTTGTGGCGCAGTCGCGTAATAAAAATAGGGCTCCAGAAAATAAATACCTGTGGAATGTGCTGTAAACTCTACATCTGTTCTGCGTGTCTGTATGTTTCTGCAATTTTTCGTTGTAATCCAATATGTTATGCTGTGATGCAGTCGGTTTTAGTATTGATGGTAGGACGTCTGTTAGGCCCGCACTCTCTGAAACAATATTTTCAATTAATGTTAATTATGATATCAAAAAATCCAATAATATATAGAATATTTTTATTTTTTAGCATGGCTACTCAGAGAGGAAATACCGCCAGCCTTTTGGGTACTTTACCCTCTGATAGCAGCGATTTGGGTGCTCCATTTTTTATTTAATATAAGAATAATGTATTATTTTATTTAACTTTTCATTTTAATAAGGCCCCATTTATCATCATTTCGTGTAGGTTACATTGTGGAAATTTTTCTAAAACAAATTTATTATTATACTATTATTATTGTCTATTGACCATATACACACCCTGGTGTCAGAGTTGTTCGGAATCGCCTCTCGGCCTCTGACGTGGTTCCTTTAACTACTACCAAATGGCAGCCGGGACCATCGGCTTAACGTGCCTTCAGAAGCACGGAATCATCTTTATTATCAGACAATCAGGTGATTCAAGCCTGCAATGTCCTAGTCAAACTGGAAACAACTAAACAAAGTATGCTTCCGGTAGGAATCGAACCCACCACCCCGGGTCGAAGGGGAGCGCCTTAACCACTAAACCACGGAGGCCCCATTGCTCTATAGACAGATTAGACCAGTGATTCCCAAAGTGGTCCAGGTGGACCCCCAGGGGTCCACGGGAGACTTGCTGGGGGTCTACGTAGGCGTGAACAAAAAATGGGGGTCCATAAGATGTTAATGGGGGTCCACGAAAATTTATCTGCTTTTGATAGTAAAGAGCAAAAATGTAAGCATAGTTTTTATAAGGGCCTACCTACATTGTTTTAAGTACCTATCTAAGCAGATAATATTTTAATAAGGCAAGCGACTGTTACTTGTCCAAACTTGTGTATTCGATATTACGTACAATTTCGTGTACAGACTTGCAAAGCGCTATCCGCCCGACAATGCTTAATGCTTGTTCAGACATGAACTTGATCAACACTATAAATACTTGATGCCAAAGGCAACCAAACGCATTCATTTGTTTCCGGAATTTCGAAAACAAGGCGGAATTTGGAAAAAAGTTGTGAGAAAATTTATATCTGTGTTTGCTAGTGCCGGAGAAAAGTAAGTAACCTACCTTTTTTTGTTATAGTACTTAAGTATTTTGTTTACGTGTACTAGTCGGTTGATCACAACGGCCTGTATAGATAGGTAACTTAGTAACTTACAGATATTTTAATTGTCCTCTTTCGATTTGAAGACAAACACAGCACGTTTTATTCAATTGTTTTTTCACGAGAGAAGCACTGCCTCTCTAAAAAGGCCGAATAAGCAATATTGCAGAGCAATTAATTTTGTAATTTTTCTTGCAAATAACTACTAATTTTATAAAACAGTAATGTCATAATCATGTTAAATTGATACTTCAAAGTAACTATTTTATCAAAACTATTCCTTTTCGGAAAGAGCGAGCGGTGCGCGGGCGACGGGAAAAGGGCGGGGCTTGAACTTCGATGCCTGTTTGTCACGTTTTAACAATGAAGCCGCAGACAAAAAATACGCAAATACACGGAGCGCGTGAACTCATTGATTTAATAAAATGTTAGTTATCGTTTTTATGGACAATTTTGGGATTTCGACGTTTATTTTTTCCTACACAAATATGATCAGTATTCGATACTGAGTACACTAATTTTTATTTATACTATTAAAAATTAGTGGTAAATTATGTACTTTAAAATTGATACCGTTTTGTGAAAACGTTTGTATTTGTCTCAGCGGTTTATTAGTTGGTCCCTTTACAAGCCGTAATTCTATTTCCGCGTGCTGACAAAGGCTGCGGTGTGATACCTATATTCAGAAAAAAACTTGGTTACTAAAACATTTTTTTTACAGGTAAGGTAACTGACACGAAACATGGCTACAGCAAAGAAAAAATGTCGACAATATAGTGTCGATTATTTGAAATATGGTTTTGTTCCATCAGAGGCAGACAAACAATTGCCCATGTGCCTATTATGCAACAAAGTTTTGAGCAATGACTCTATGAAACCATCAAAGCTCGAAGATCATCTAAAAAGGTGTCATACTGATAAAATAGGTAAAGATTTAAAATATTTTCAAACATTGAAAGAAAAATATGGAAAGAGACCCACCATGCACAGTATGTTCGCTTCAACATCTCAAAGTAACGATGATGGCTTGCGGGCATCTTACAATATCTCATTACTTATAGCAAAATCTGGAAAACCGCACACTATCGGAGAACAATTAATTTTACCCGCTGTTGAAGAGGTTTTAAAAACTGTTTTGCACAAATCTCCATTTGACGTACTAAAAAGAATTCCATTAAGTAACAATACTGTACAAAGACGCATTGATGAAATGAGCTCTGATATCGAAAGCTTTTTGTGCAATCATCTGCAAAAAACTCATTTTTCTATACAACTGGACGAGTCAACGTTACCCAGTAATGAAGCATTACTATTGGCATATGTCCGATTTATTGTTGAGGAAGAAATTCACGAAGAATTGCTATTTGCCAGAACTTTGGAGACTGACACTAAAGGCGAATCAATATTTAATGTCCTGAGTAATTTTTTTACGGAAAAATCGATCCCATTTACAAACATTATTTCAGTGGCAACAGACGGAGCTCCTGCAATGGTCGGGCGATATCGTGGGTTTATAAGTCATCTCAAAAGAATTATACCAGGACTTACAGCTATTCATTGCGTAATCCACCGACAACATCTTGTGGCAAAACATTTAAGTGACAGGTTGAGCCAATCTCTTCATTTTGTAATAAAAGCTGTCAACAAAATCAGAAGCAATGCATTGAATACACGTTTATTTGCTCAATTGTGCGACGAAAATGATGAAGACTTCCAACGACTGCTCTTACATACTGAAGTACGCTGGTTGTCGAAAGGTGCATGCTTAACGAGATTTTACTCTGTTTTCGATTCCATATTAGAGTTCTTAGAAAGTAGAGATCCAGATTTAAAAGAAAACTTGATCAAATTCAAAGCAGACATTGCGTATTTGACAGATTTGTTTAAAAAATTTTATGATATTAACTTGCAGTTACAAGGGGACAGCCTGAATTTAATAAAAACAAAGGGGATAATTTCGGGTTTTCTTGGGAAATTGAAATTTATGAAGCAAAACATTAGTCGGCGCGAATTCTCTCAATTTCCAAACTTGTCGCAGGTAGAATGTATTGATGAGGATATCCATACCTACAGTCAACATTTAAGTGCCCTGCATGATGACTTCAAAACCAGGTTTGAAGATATACTGACGATGGATATACCACCATGGATAATAAATCCATTTGATGAAACGGAAGTGGCCAATGTTGTATTACAAGAGGAGCTGCTCGAGCTAAGCACTAATGAGGAGCTGAAGGTGAAATTTAGAAAAGGCTACCCAACATTTTGGCTGCAAGCAGAAATACCCGAAAAATATCCTGGACTGTGGGAAATCGCAAGGAAATTTTTAATAGCTTTTCCCTCGTCATATCTTGTCGAAAGGAGTTTTAGTGCCGTTACAAACCTCTTAACAAAAAAAAGGAGCAAATTAAACATCACAGAGCGGGGGGATTTGCGGTTATTGCTCACAAAAATAAAGCCAAACATTGATCGTTTGCTGACACTCCATCAGATACATCCTTCCCATTAATTAAAATTATGACCTGAACCTATATTACCTTAATATTTTTTTCTTGTAATTCTATTCTTTTAATAAATAAAGTGATATAAAATGTACCATTTTTCGTTTTTATTTTACATATCGAAATATAGGGACAGAACTCAGAAGTGACACAATTTTTATTTTTTGGCGACTTTAAGAATGTGGTAGAAATGTAGCAGCAGGGGGTCCACCGAAACCAGTAAAATTTTGAAAGTGGTCCACGAGAAAAATAAGTTTGGGAACTACTGGATTAGACAGTTCAAACTTGTAAATCAGTTTTAATTATAAATAAATAGAAATATTTTAGTTTTATTAAATTTTTTATTTATTGATATATTTTATTTAACACCTAATGTTTTCTTATGTTTTCGCGATTGTTATTCATTAAATTAAACTAAGTCTGCCTGCGACCATGAACGCTGTAAAGTGTTTGAAACGTCAGGTGTAAATAAATAAGTAATAAACGCGATAAAACCGTATTAAAATAGTTTAATTTAATTATTTAACACCTTTTAATTTTTATTCATTTTGAAAAACAAAGGCTATTCCAATGCAACTTGAAATACACTACCCGGGTCGCATTTCATACAAAATCGACACGACGAGACTCGTACGACGCGACTGCTACCCGACTTTGTATAAAATCTTAAGTTGCATTGGAATAGCGCCGTGTGCGGATGGTCAAAGTTACTAAAAAGTTATTTTTTTTTTTATCGAAAATGAAAAGAAACAATACTTACATAAGTAGAAATACGTAATTTCAACCACATTTCTATCGCCGAAATAGCTCAGTTGGGAGAGCGTTAGACTGAAGATCTAAAGGTCCCCGGTTCAATCCCGGGTTTCGGCAAATTTTTTTTTTTGGTTTATTTTTATATTACATTTAATTTTTTGCATTTACATACTCAAAAACCACATTTTAAATTAAGTACAGTACTAGCAAGGGGTCCAATTCCCAATTCTTTTTCAGAAATTATTTCTCTTTTAGTTTGAAAATAAATAACTCTACTTGTATTAAAAACTCATTTTGGTGCATTAAAGAATATTGTATTGTATATTACTTACCTATAGAACAACTCTTGTTCAATCTTAAAAACATCTGCTTTACATTCACTACAGTTGTCTGTGTGCTGCGTGTTGAGAGGGCTTTCCTTTTTGTTATCGAGTCGTTATGGATTATACTGTTGTTGTTTCTATGACTGAAAAAAAGTATCATGTTATGACTATGATGTAAGAAAACATGTTTTTCAGTGAATCTATGGTTCTGAAAATGTTTTGATGATATGAGATGATAAATTAAGTGGTCTGTCGTTTTGCCCGTTATTTGCGTAAAGGTTAATCTAACGCAAATCCCGCATGACTAGCAGGACGGCCATAGAAATAAGAACATAAAAAAGTGTCATTAGCGGGCCATTTAACTTCGGCATACGCTACAGTACTTCTACCGATTCTTATTTGTGAACCTTAACTCATTCAATGGTATAGGTTATATTTTTACAGACTAAAAAGTGTGACATAGTCACTGATCTAGTAAATCGCAATGACCATTTTTTTATACAATTAAATAAACACAAGCCAGAGATTTTCGATTTAATTTTGTTGTTTTTTAGACATGTTCTTCACAAATAAATAGTATATAAAAAATGCATATAGTAAAAAAGATGCAAAGAATAACCAACCTTGAATTTATGTCATTGTTGCCAACAGTAACTTGAGTCAATCTTATTTTTGAAGATTCCAATTTTTTACATTTCTCCTTTACGCTGATTATTTCCAGATTCTAAAAAAATTAAAAATAAATTTTAAGTTATATGTCAGGACAATGTGCCAGATGAAAATCTCTCGGTTAATGGTTCAACAGCATGAGGAAAGCGCCTGAAGGCAACTTAGTCCATAGTACCGCCGATCGCACATTCTGGAAACATATATAAGACCATAATAATACAGTAAAAGCTCCCTATTCGCGCTTCCGTCATTCGCGTTTTCACTATTTGCGGATTTAAAAAATGCAACCCAATTTCTTTATTCGCGGCAAAAAATTTCTTTATTCGCGGATCTAAAATTTCATACAAAATTCCAACTCTGAAAAATCTTAGTGAAGGTTTAAGAATGGCAAATGAGCTTTGCGATTTCTTTGTGAACATTGATCCATCTATGGAACGAAGTCTTAATTTTAAGAGGCAAATTGCTAATGCGACTGCTGAGTATCAGTCTGAATTGTTGGAGCTATTAAAAACTGCTAAGCAAGAGAAAATAACAAGATTCTTCAAACCATTGCCTAAGCCTGAGGATAATGATTAATCAAAATGTTCAATAACATCAATAAAATTGATTTTCTTATATATTTGTGTTTTTTATTTTGGCACCCAGGAACGTATCCCCTATAAACCCATATAAATTACCATTCTGTATTCACGGTTTCTGTATTCGCGGCATATTTATGGAACATATACCCCGGGAATAAAGAGATTTTACTGTACTCAAAATGCCTACCTCCCAAAGTGAAACACACTTCATACACATGAAACGTAATGTGATACATTTATTTTTCATAAACCTAAAATATTTTTTATAATATAAAATACTGTACTTTTATAAGCTTAAAAACTGTGTCTTTTACACCATATGTTACATATATACAACAGAAGACACATGGCTTCCCAGAGCCATATTTTTATTTTCTAAGTGTCTTAAGACACCTTGCACACTCACGTTTCTCTATGAAGTCTGACCTTGCCTGTGGGAGAGAAGGGCCTCACAAATACAATTTAGTCTACATTAAGAAAGTTCATATTTTTTACCTTAAAATCCAACTGTGTCCTCAAATCATGCAATTGCATATTAGCAGCAGACAGTTTCTCTGTCCACTCCATCTGCACCTTTTCTTGAGCTTTGATTTTCTCCAACCTCGCATTATCAACAGCCACCTGACATGTTTTTAACTGTGTACGAAGTATTGACGCTTCACCTTCCTTCGTAACACATTTCTCTAACAATTTCCCATTTTCCGACTTCAGTTTCGCATTCTCCTCTTGCATTTGAAGTAATTGCCTATACATCTGCTCAGAATCCTGCCCTTTATATATTTTATCGTTAAAAATCAAATCATCACTAAGGTTAACTTGTGGAGCCTTTGTCATAACTTTAGCCGTCATTCCAGGTAACGGCAAAGAAATCATAGGACATTTGTTTTTTAGATTGGTAGATATATTGCTATGTACAGAGTTACTTGGCTTTTTGAATGTGAATGCAGTTTTGGAAGTGCTGGGTCCAGGGTCATAGATTTGAGTGCTTGTCGATTGTGGTTGCATACACATACTGTAGTCTGGCAAAGAGCTGATGTCGTTATTGTAGGCTTGTTCGCAAGCCTGACTGGCCAAGAGGAGTATTTCGTCATCGTTGTCGTCCCCCCAGTTGTCTAAGTCAGCCTCTGATGAAAAACAAAATGTTTAAGAGAGGTTATAATGTAAACAAATTAAAATTTATACTTATGAGGAAATATATAGTAAGTATCTATCAAAGTGTAAGTGTGTGTGGTTCATTAAAAACACGAATTAGAGCATAAAAAGATATTAAATACGTACCTTGTCCTGAGTTTTGACTCAAAGGAAAATTATGATCTGTTATAGTCACATCAAGTTTTGCCTTTTTTCGTTCACCTTGCTGTTGTGGGAATATAAATCGTTTAGACATTTTTAACAACTAAAGTTAATTCATCGTAAAAAATAATATTATTTAATTTTGGCGGCCCTTCAAAGCAATGTTTTGATTGTAAATTGAAAGGAGGAAGATGACATGAATTAATGGAAATGACATTGACGTACCACTGATAGTTCGATAAAAAAATCAAGTGGGTTACCAGCTACAAAAAATATTTTTAGAGATGTGCATATTCTTCATTTAATCTCGATTGCTTGATTCTCTAAGAATCGGTATATTCGATAATATTTTATGCCCGATCGATATTCTCGCGAAAATTCTCGCCGAGGTCTTCGAAACCTATCTCAAAACTATTCTCACGCGAAAGATAGACACGAACCTATTTTTATTACCCGACTACGCCAGAAGGAGGGTTATGTTTTTGGAGAGTATTTATGTAGGAACATATTTATTTATGTATGTACGATTAATTGTTTGGCATGCTCTGCAGCCTGCACGGCTCGATGGGTTTTAGCTTGAGAGATGTCATTACATTCGTATTTACTGTGAGAGTGTCACTGGTTAAATCAAAAAAAAAAGCGTTTTTTTTGGGTTTTCATTTCCAAATAACATGGAACGGGTTTTTTAGTTTTTTATATGACCGTTATCTTGATACATTTACACCTCTCGAAATACTCATCGAAAAATTTTGTAAATATTGGGGGAAATCTCAAGTTCTCAACATGATAATTTTAATTTTGAACATTATTTTTGTCCGAATGGTCCATTAAACTATCTGTCTGCAACAGAGAAAGGCGAGAGGGTGGATCGCAATTCGCAAGGTGCGAACGCGAACGGTATTCACGGTTTTTGTGCTTTTCTCGCGAGAAGTTAGTTCGCAAGAATGTAGAGTGGGCATTTAAGTGTCATAGACAAAATTAGACGCTGAACTCTACATTTCTACATTTCGATACATTCATGATACATTAGTTTTGGTTTAGTTCGTCGTGGAAATTTGTATAGAAGGGTCGTGCATCATGTCTATTGCTTACAAACTTGGTGATTTAGTTTGGTATGTAGAGAAATTAGAAGAACAAACCGTTTAAAATTAATTGTAGTAATATTTGAAAATGTGTAACTCAACTTGTGTATTTGTTTCAGGGCCAAAATGAAGGGCTTTAGCCCGTGGCCTGGCCGGGTAAGTGACTCTTCTTTACTATTTCACTCATATCAACAATAAAATGCCTTACTTATAACTCGATTTTTGTAACTAATGTATGAGTGTGAGACTGGTATAGTTTCACTAAAGAGTTTGTTGATGTATTATGACTTACACAAGCATATATTCTGGGCGGGAAATGTAATTTACTTGGGTCCGCATCTTTACTCATGGCATTTTAATTAAAAGATAAGTAGCCGCCCCCGTACTAGTCTCTATTTATACTACTTTTAGGTGCCCGATTGTAGGTACTTAAGTTTGTTTTTGTTGTACCAAAAAGTAACCTAATTGTTTGTGATGTGATTTTCCAGGTAGCCCTCCCCACTCCTGAGTTGAAGCCTCCAAAGAAGGCCACGAATATACAATGCATCTACTTCTTTGGCACTAATAACTAGTAAGTATTAAACATTATCTTTCAATGCATAAATAAGAGTCCATAGTAATGTATGACCTATTTAAAAGATTTAACATAGGTGATAGCATTCTTTGCTCTACCATTTTCCATTCAATATATTCATCACTATGGTTAATAAAGGAAGATAGCAAAAAGAATCTCAAAACTATTTCTTATGTTATACTTTCTGCGACTTAAGTACATTCACGGTTTGTGTTTTGGAACTCTTGAAGATTACACAGACGAAACACCTATAGAGCATATTGATAGATACATTTTTGGTGTGACCACCTTTAATTTACTACCAGTGGCCTTGTCCTTATGTTTCTCTCTGTGAGCTTTGGCATTCTTTACTTTTCTTTGCATTATATGGTTCACTTATCAAACTAGACTCATTGGTGTATATAAAGATTAATGTATAATGTTTTGTCTTATCTATGGATGAGGGAGAATGAGAATGCTATGTCATTCTCCTGGCCAAATCCTCAGCTGGCTAATATTGGAAGTCTTGTCTCTATTTCCTTTTTATTTATCTGTAAGTCTCGACGAAAATTCAATTTGGACCTGTCTGTTCTCTTTCAATTTCTTCCTTTCAATCACACTTTCATGGTTCTGCTATATGTTTTACCTTTTCCCTATCTACGAGAACAGATTCCTATAAATAAATCTCAATCAGGCCAGGTCATATGTATTGTCATCCTAGCAATATCCTAATGACACAATAGCCATCAGCAAGTCAACGTTCCTCAGGAATACTGTTGGTAGAATCTGTCACTAAGTTAATTAGACAGGGATAGATTTGAATTAGAATCAGAATCAGAATCATTTATTTTGCTAGAATACATGTGTAAAAAGGTTAAAAAAAAAAAAAATCCGTCCAGTGTATTCTGTCTGCTAGCAGACGTTATCATCTTTTACATTTATTATTATAATTATCATCTTTTACAACACCCATGAGAAAAGAGGGTGTGGTATATTCCAAATTTCCATTGAAATTAAATGAATTGTGTATTTTTGACATAGTATTTTTCAACTATTAATTGAAGTCCATCAATAGGTAGTTATATTAAGTTTTCCACAGCTTCCGAAGCGCCGGTGGAGAAGAAACCTAGCGTAAGCACAAACTCTAATATTGCTTTTCCTGCAAAAACTTCATTCGGATAATATACTAGGTCAAGCTATGGCACCTAATTTTATATGCAATATCATCCATTGTTTTATGCTTGAGGAATCTTTGAAACCAATGACTTTTTTAAATTAAACTATTTTTATATGGGTTTTAACACATTCATTTATTTACATTTCAAACACTTTACAGCATTCATGGTCGCCGGTGTCGATTACCTTAGCAGTCATGGTCACCGGTGCCGGTTACCTTAGGTGTAAATAAATAAGCAATAAACCCCATTAAAATATTTGTTGTAAGAAACACTGGTTAATTTTCCTTCTCTCGACAGTGCCTGGATCGAAGAGAACAACATCAAGCCGTACCAGGAGTACAAGGAACAGCTGATCAAGTCCTGCAAGACTCTCGCTTTCAAAGAAGCCGTCAATCAGATTGAGGAGTATATTGTGAACCCTGAGGTAAGAGCCTGTTTCTTTACTCTTGTTTTAGCATTCCATACGGCACCCTATTACTAAGACTTATAGCTAGACAGTTAAAATTTTCCCAGATGATGTATTTCTGTTGCCAGAATAAAATAAATATTTAAGGGGGCTCCCATAGAACAAACGTGATTTTTTTGCAATTTTTATAGATCATGGTACAGAACCCTATGTGTGCGAGTCCGACTCGCACTTGACCAGTTTTTCTTTGATGATTTATCATCATCATAATTTAAACCGCAGTCAGTCCACTGCTGAACATAGGTCGCTCCTATTAGTATGTGCAATAACTTCTGAAATTTACAGCCTCGGTCGACAATGCCTTAGACCAGGAAGTCGTGGATTCGATTCCCACTCGAAGAATACTTACTTTAGTTGTTGCCAGTTTGGTTTGCAGGCGTGAATAACCTGATTGTCTGATAATAATGATAGTTCCGTGCTTCAGAGGTCCCGGCTGCAATTTGGTGGTTGTTAAAGGAACCACATCAGAGGCCGATAGGCTGTTCCGAAAAACAGTCAGCTAGTTGATGAATGAATGAATTTTATGATATAATTATTGAAGAGACTTGAACATTTACTGATCAACTTAAGAAATTATTAAAAAAATGTTACATTCATTATAAATGTTAATAAAAATGTCTAGAAGTAGTTATTTAGAAATATTTGCACACACTTTCTCTCTCTTTCATTCCATCTTTCTTTTCGCCCGTCTTTCTCCCGCACTCAAATTCACATGTCTCAATCAACCCAAAATTAAAATCAATGACAAAGAATGAACTTAAAACATGGCAGTGAATTAGCTCTTTTTAACATATTTATTTAGCTGTTTAGTTTAGGCCCCACTGCCAAGCAAAAAGCTCCCCTTTTCGCTTCCACACCTCTCCATTAATAATTTAAAAGAGTTGAACATTTATGTCATATTTATTTATGAAATCGCCCCGTGAAAACCAATTAATTCGATACCACACTCCATAGGATTAAAAAAAAATTGAAGATGTAATTTATGACGTCTAAAATCCGGTACTTTCATTTTTTTTTTAAAATATCGACATACCCCGTGCCACTAGCGCAACCACGGAGTAATAACAAAGAGGAGACGGCGTATCGAGAGCTTCCTTGCAAAAATTGAGTGAGGCTACGCGGGGCGGAAGGCGGAAGTTAGGGGAGCTCAGTTTGGCCGTGGCTGCGCCCCTATTGACGATCCCCTGTACTTACCAATAGATGTCGCTAGAGAATCGAAGATTTCCACATAAAAAATATATTAATATTTTGTGTAACACTAAACAATCAAATCAATTCAAATATAATTATATGCTATTTACTTACGTTTACATAGGGCGCACTGTAAGTTTCCGGAACTGGCCACTTACATAAACAATATTTAAAAATTTATTGCAACATTTGAAAATAGAACTCTTTGGCTGTAGAATGCAGTTTGTTTTATCTGACTGTCTTTTGTTTTTACCTTGTGGCGCCATTTAAAAAATTGTGTGTCTGCATCAACATGGATTTAACTAGGGAAAATTTTCGTAGTATGATTTTCTACGATTTTAAGTGTAATTTGACAGCTCAACAGAGCATTGCTCGGCTTGAAACAGCTTTTGGCAATGAAGCACCATGCAAGACAACTGTTTATAGCTGGTTTGCAGAATTCAAGCGTGGTCGTATCAATCTCAGTGACGAATCTCGTGATGGTCGGCCGTCCACCGCTGTGACCAACAAAAACATCAATGCTGTGCGCCGTATGATTGAAACAGACAGGCATGTGACCTACCATGAAATTCGCGCATCCTTAGAAATAGGCATGAGTCAAATACAATTAATCCTAGACAAACATTTGGGTGTGAGAAAGCTGTGCTCGCGGTGGATCCCACACAACTTGACCGAGGCTCAAAAAACGGACCGCGTCACTTGGTGCAGTGCCATGCTTACCAGATTCAACGAAGGTGCGTCAAATTTGGTGTGGGACATAGTAACAGGTGACGAAACATGGATTTATTGCTACGATCCCAAAACAAAGCAGCAATCGAGCGTATGGGTCTTTCAAGATGAGCCGAAACCAACCAAAGTGGCGCGCGTGAAAAGTGCATCTAAGCGGATGATTGCTTCTTTTTTTAATAAAACTGGACACGTGGCTACTGTTGCTTTAGAGAATCGTCGTACAGTGAATAGTGACTGGTACACGACCATTTGTTTGCCGGAAGTTACTGACGAACTCCGTAAAAATAACCGTAAACGCCGTATCATCCTGCACCACGACAATGCTAGTTCTCACACGGCCAGACAGACAAACGACTTTTTGAAGGCGAAAAATGTAGAACTCATGAGTCATCCTGCATACAGTCCCGACCTGGCACCTTGTGACTTTTTTCTGTTCCCAAAAATTAAGAACCAATTACGCGGTCAACGATTTTCATCACCAGAAGAGGCTGTCGAGGAGCATGAAAAACACGTTTCAGAGGTCACCACAGAGGAGTGGCACAAAAGTTTTCAAAACTGGTTTCATCGAATGAAAAAGTGCATAGACGCCAAGGGAGATTATTTTGAAAAACAATAAATTAATTTTGTACCTTTAATAGTATTTTTTCATATTCATTCCGGAAACTTATAGTGCGCCCCACGTATTGTGTCCCATAACAATACGCTTAAAACTGGTTTAAAATATTTTACAAAATATTCTAAGTTGAAACAAAACGTGAATTAGAAAAACATTAGAGGTCGCTCCACGTCACGCATCTTTCACAGTTGTACGAAAAATGACGTAAGCCACGCCCACTTTCGACGTCACTGCGCCAATGACCGCAACGGTGCACCAGTCGATTCGCCGTCTCTTTGTATTTGATCCATGGGCGCAACCAAGACTAATCTAATGACGTATCGTTTATCAAAACGATTCAGCCGGTTTTTTGGTTACTATGAACTGGACAGACCTCACTATAATATACACGATGATAAAAAATTATTTTGTTTAACTAAAAACTTACCGAATATGATGAAATGAGATATGATGAATTCACATACAAAGAATGTGCAACGGAAGATCCGAAAACGAAGCAAAATTGGAGTGTAATGGGGCGCTCCCATGGAGCAATTACAAAATTATTTATTTACTTTGTAATTGCTCCATGGGCGTTCCATAGTAATGAACGCGCTAGCTGACGTCACGCCTTTTTGGAATGTATGGAGGAGCTCTCAGTTTATTTGACAGCTACCTTAAATATTGCGTTTATGTAAATAGTTTCAAAATTAAAAGATTTAGAACAATAATATCTTCCAGTTGGCCGTTAGTAAACAAATAGAAGACGTTTTCAGGGTTCCGTGCCCAAAGGTTTCAGAGCCAGAAATCGAAAGAATTTGTCATAATTAAAAAAAAGAAAGTAACATATAAGTGTTGAAGAAGTAAAACCTCTGTAGAGTTTATTCTTTAATTTTCATTTTTTGAATTTATGACACCTGTCTTCCTTTAGATCCTTGGTGTTTATTGACTCATATTTCTCATATGTCTTTTACCGTTCTTTCTTTATTATAATAAATATCTTTATTATAACAGTCTATATTTCTCATGATAACCACTACTCTGTTGTTGGTGTAATTATTACACCAACAGGTTATGGATCCCAGCAGTAATGTCAAGCGGAAATAATAGAATGAATGTGGAGAACTCTCCCGGAGGAGGAGAAGGAGGTAATTGTGCACAGTATAATTCATATAATATGAGTAGCATAGTGCCGAATATTGAAAAATTAGATGGCTCTAGCAACTATGCTACATGGAAATTTTATATGGAAATGCAGTTGATAGAGCAGGATCTATGGGAGTATACGAGCATGACGCCGACCGCAACGGATTTGCAGGGCATTAAAAAAGACCAGAAGGCAAG
The DNA here is from genome assembly GCA_947363495.1 of Euzophera pinguis. Lineage (NCBI taxonomy): Eukaryota > Metazoa > Arthropoda > Insecta > Lepidoptera > Pyralidae > Euzophera > Euzophera pinguis. The sequence continues at coordinate 1,418,056 of OX376172.1, forward strand.
AGCCAAAATATGTATGATGGTGAAGCCACATTGTCTGGTACATGTGCGTCAAGCGAAGAGTGCTAAAGATGCTTGGGAAGCATTAATGAGAGCTTTTGAGGATAAAGGCCTTAACAATAGATGTAGGCTGCTCTCGAGATTGGTTAGTTACAAATTAGAACAATTTTCTACAGTACGAGAGTATGTAATAAACGTCATGACCACGTCGCAAGAGCTTGCAGACATAGGCAAAGAAATCGATGACGAATTATTAGCTGCATTACTACTTCAAGGACTAACCAAAGATTTTCAACCTATGAGATTGGCAATAGAAAACAGTAATATTGTACTTACCACTGATTACGTAAAGAATAAACTGTTTCAAATGGAGGATACCCATATGGCCAGCTCAAGTGTAGGCCAACCAACAGCAGCTTTTACAGCAAACAAACGCAAAAATAAGAATGTGCCCAAAAATAATAAGATTAAATGTTTCATCTGTGAAGGACCACACAAAGCTAACATATGTCCACAAAACCCAAAGTTTAAAAAGAAGGTATTGCAGGAGAACGCTATGGGAACTATGTTGGAGCCTCACAGTGAAGATTGGATTATCGACTCGGGAGCTTCAAACCACATGACTAATAATAGGAAGTGGTTCAAAGATCTCAACAACGCTCCTCAATGCTTGAGAGTGACATGTGCAAATGGTAATGAGGTCCTGGGTGAAGGTAAGGGTACGGTAGTTTGTGAGTCAGGGTTGTCGATCAGTGATGTTACGTATGTACCCAAGTTACAAGCTAACTTGTTGAGTGTGAGTGCGATAGTAAAAAAGGGACATGTAGTTGTTTTCTCAAAAAATGGATGCGAGGTCTTTAGAAGTGACGAATGTGAGGTGAAAGTGAAAGGCAAGGTTGTTGTGAGAGGTACTGAAGAAAAGGGAGTTTATAAACTAAAGTCTGCTTCTCAGGATTCTGCTCTCGCAACAACAGATGGTGACCAGTTGATGTTGTGGCATCGGAGGATGGGACATCTCGGTCTGCGTATCTCAAACTTCTTAGAGACAAGATGGCAATTGGGGTAAGATTTGAAAATATTCCTACTACACTAGAGTGTGTACCATGCCTTATGGGAAAACAAACGAAACAACCTTTCAAGAAAAGTGCTACGCGTGCAAAGGAGGTTTTAGAGATTATACACTCAGATCTTTGCGGGATTATGAGTGAACCTTTAGGAGGTAACAATTATTTTTTGACGTTTATTGACGATTTTACGCGTAAAAGTTTTATTTATTTTTTGAAATCAAAGAGTCAAGTTTTCGAAAAAATTTTAGAGTTTAAAGCGTTTGCTGAAAATCAGAGCGGCAAGAAGATTAAAATCCTGCGCACTAACAATGGCACGGAGTTTGTCAATAAACAGATGGATGATTACCTTAGAAAATTTGGTATACTGCATCAACTTACTGTTGAGTACACGCCAGAGCAAAATGGTGTTGCGGAACGAGCTAATCGTACTATCTGTGAGAAAGCAAGAGCAATGCTGTACGAAGCTGGTCTAGCACGGAAATACTGGGCGGAAGCAGTCAACTATGCAGTGTACTTAAAAAATAGGTCTCCAACAATAGCAGTAAAAAATATGACTCCAGAGGAAAAATGGTCAAACAGAAAGTGCGATTTGAGTATGGTGAGGACTTTCGGGTGTAAGCCTTCATGCACATTCCAGACCAAAAGAGAAAAAAATGGGATAAGAAAAGCAGAGAGCTAATTCATGCTGGATATTGCGATAATGCTAAAGCATATCGTCTTATCGACCCAAATACTGGAGCCATAGTAAAGGCTAGAGATGTTGTGTTTTTTGAAAACCAAATACACGGTGGAGAAGTTAAACTATTAGAGAACATGGGAGTGATGGTCAATAACCATTCGGAGGAAGATGTTATTTGTCCAAACACTATTGCGGTCAACTCTACAGAACCGGAAATAATTGTACCATTCCAAGAAATGGAATATAATGGAGAAGCTCAGACTATTGAAGATAATATAGAGGAGCATACACCGGAGTCTGAACAAGAGAGATTGTCCGAGGCTGATGTTGAAGGAAGTAATGATTTTCTAGATTGTGAACCTGAACCGGCTCCAATAGTTGAAAATATATTTGAAGAAAGTGAACGGAGGTACCCACTGAGAGATAGGAAGCCAAGAGAGTTTCCTGACTGGTTGTGACTGACTGATGTTCTTTATCAAGCTGTTCAAACACCACTAAACCTCATTGAACCGACATCAATTGAAGAGGCTTTGTCAAATCAAATCAAATCAAATCATTTATTTGCATAAAATAGGGTAAGTGTCTAGACCTGATAGTCAGAGATGGAAGGAAGCTATTCGAGAAGAGCTTAATGCATTAAAGAAAAACAACACGTGGATTGTAGTAAAACCACCGCCTTCACAAAACATCGTTGATTCTAAATGGCTATTTAGAATTAAAGATGAAGGGGGAAATAGAGATACAAAGCGCGGCTGGTTGCAAGGGGGGTTAGCCAAAGATGTGGCATAGACTACGATGAAACTTTCGCACCAGTTGTGAGACATAGCTCCCTTAGAATTTTATTATCTTTAGCGGCCCGATTAGGCTTAAGAATAGATCAAATGGATGTGAAAACTGCATTCTTGAATGGAAATCTGAACGAGGTAGTTTACATGAGGCAACCAAAAGGTTTTGAGGAAAAGGGAAATGACTATGTTTGTCTTTTGAAGAAGTCTCTTTATGGTTTAAAACAGGCCCCAAGAGCATGGAATCACAAGCTTAACACAGAGCTGTTACAGCTTGGATTTAAACGATCTAAGGATGAACCATGTGTTTATACTAGGTCCAAAGGCAAGAAAATCATTATCCTGGCAGTATATGTGGATGATATGCTAATATTTTGGAATGACGCAGAAGAACTGCATAGCGTTAAGAAGGGTCTAATGTCGAAATTTGACATGAAGGATTTTGGAAAAGCAGAATTCATCTTAGGTATGCATATCTCACAAGATAAAACAGGAATCAAAGTTGATCAGGAGAAGTATATCGACAAGATTTTAAATATTTTTGGGATGACTGATTGCAAGAGTGCATCAACGCCTTCGGTTCCTGGTGAAAAATTAGAGAAACCAGGATCAGCGCATAAACCGGACCCTAAAATACCATATCAAAACCTTATTGGGTCTTTGATGTACTTGTCTATATGCACAAGGCCTGATATAAGCTATGCTGTAACAAATCTTAGCCAATTTAACAGCTGTTATACAGTAGAACATTGGGCAGCTGCTAAAAGGATCCTAAGGTATTTGAAGGGTACTAAATGTCTTGGGTTGAAATATAAACCGGGATTGGATAGAGTGATTGGTTTTGCAGATGCCAGTCATGCCAGTACATATACTGTACCGTAAGTCATTTACTGTAGCTGTGTTTAAATGGACAGGAGGAGCCGTAGTTTCTTGGGAATGCAGAAAACAAAGAACTGTTGCTCTCTCAACTGCAGAAGCTGAATATGTGGCACTATCGGAAGCAGTCAGAGAGATATTTCTGAGGAGATTTGTAGCTGAAGTCACAGAAAGTTCTCAAGAGCCAGTTCGGATCTATAGTGATAGTCAGTCAGCTATTGCGATTGCACAGAATCCTGTACATCATCAACGAACTAAACATATAGATGTGAGGCATCATTTTATAAGAGAAGCGGTTGAAGATGGCATCATCAAATTAGAGTATGTGGAGACAACTCGTATGATAGCGGATGCATTAACCAAACCTCTCGTGAAAGTGAAGTATAAATGGTGCGTGAACAATATGGGTGTTGAGTGATGGAAGACAGATGACTGTATGATAAGATGCGAATGGTTGAGTAAGAGAAATGAAATTAAGGAGGATTGTTGAAGAAGTAAAACCTCTGTAGAGTTTATTCTTTAATTTTCATTTTTTGAATTTATGACACCTGTTTTCCTTTAGATCCTTGGTGTATAGTGACTCATATTTCTCATATGTCTTTTACCGTTCTTTCTTTATTATAATAAATATCTTTATTATAACAGTCTATATTTCTCATGATAACCACTACTCTGTTGTTGGTGTATTTATTACACCAACAATAAGCCTTTGAAATTCGTTAGGAGTAACTATCAAAAAAAAAAGAAAAAGACACACTTAGTGTTCAGTGTCGCTCCTGGTTTTGTAAGTACAAAAGAGATAGCAAGACGTCCCCACCAATCTCCCACTTTTCACAATGGAAAATATTTTGCATGTTAATTACTGCTTCAATCAGCAACAAAATTTTTTTTGCTGTTTTCGAAATCTATTACTTTGTGTGCATATATAGCTTTTCTTAATATAAATAAATAAAATAAAAAATTATCTAATATAGTTTGACCGCAACCGTTGTACCGCGCCTTGGGTATGTGCGGGGAGGTCGGGAGTGAGCATGGAGCAATTACAAAGAGGAGATGCCGTAATAAGCGTTTTGTAAGAAAGTATTTGTGAGGCTACACGGGGCGGAAGACAGACGCGCGGGGTGCTTGGTTTCGGCCGTGGCTCCAATCATGGAGCACGAGCAATGACAAGCTCCGCCCACTTTTGTGTCGGCGAGGCGCCAATGATCACATCACTGCGCCATTTCAAACGGCATCTCTTTGTAATTGCTCCATGGGAGTGAGCATGAGATTCAGATTTCAATATCGAATTAATTTTTTTTTAACTGTATATTTACGAGTATAAATTTTTTACCCGACTGCACCAGGAGGATTATGTTTTTAGAGAGTATGTATGTATGTATAATTGTTGAGCACGCTCTGCAGCCTGAACGACTCGATGAATTTTTGCTTGAGAGGTGTCGATCGATACGAATCTAAATTCGTATTTACTGTGAGAGTGTCACTGGAAATATCAAAATAAAAAAAAAAAACGAAACGGCGGATTCTTAATTAAATTACACAGAAACGCAGACGGGATTTATTTTTTTAAATTACAATTAAAATCTAAGTACAATTAAAAAAAATATTGAACTGAAACTTGAGGACTTATCTTTAGATAGATATATCAAAATAAAAAAAAACGAAACGGCGGATTTTTTTTTTCGAATACTATCATTTCCAAATTACACAGAAACGCAGTCGGGATTTATTTTTTTAAATTACAATTAAAATCTAAGTACAATTAAAAAAATATATTGAACTGAAACTTGAGGACTTGTCTTTAGATATTTTATCTCATGTGTGTCTGACACTTTACCCCCCGTCTCGTCGCTCGCTTACCTCAGGTGCTGTACAGCGGTGGTAAGCTATATTAACCAAATATGAACACAGAAAAGTAGCTTATTATATATAAAATAAATTTTTATTTTATATTTTTTCTCTCTTTCATGTAATACGTACATAGTATTTACCATTTAGAATTGTTAAAGAATGAAAAGAGAAAGGGTTCCTACACTACACATGTGTGCTTAACTGGAATCCTTAATTATAAATGTGAAAACTGTAAAATGAATTTGAATTTTTACAGATATTATTTATACAGTCATGAAGTATGGATGACGCATCGAAAAATAGCAAATTGAAACCTAAAAAAGGCTTCACTTTGTTTCTTTGCGGTGTGCCATTCATCTATTTATTACATCCATGTTTACAGTATTTAGGACCGCTCACACTGACGCGAAACCCGCTCGCGTGGCGGGACGCTCACAGAAATAAGTATATAGAAGTGTCATTAGCAGGCCAATTAACTTTGTCATATACGCTACGGCACTTCTACCGATTCTTATTTCTATGGCCGTCTCGCCAGTCGCGCCTGTTTGAACGGTCCTTTAAACAGCTAGTAGTCGCACATGCCATACAATTGGTAAAACAAGAGCCATGTATTTATTGTAAAACCATTTTTGGGGTTCCGTAACCAAAGGGTAAAACGGGATCTTATTACTGAGACTACGCTGTCCGTCTGTCACCAGGCTGTTGAGACACAGAACCGTGATAGTTAGACAGGTGAAATTTTCACAAATTACATTTTTATAGGTAATGGTACGGAACCCTACGTGTGTGTCTGTCTCGCACTTGACCGGTTTTTATATGTACCATGTTTTGTGTGAATAAAGAATATGGGCATCAAACAATCGAGCAACTCTGCTTGCTTGGTATCATGATTTAAAAACTGCTTCATGATTTAGTCCATATATACTAATATTATAAATGCGAAAGTCTGTCTGTCAGTCCTGGTATCATGATTTAAAAACTGCCTCATAATTTAGTCTATCCATACTAATATTATAAATACGAAAGTCTGTCTGTCTGTCTGTCCGTCCGTCTGTCTGTTACGCTTTCACGGTCAAACCGCTGAACGGATTTTGATGAAATTTGGCGTTGACGACCCGGGGTCAAACATAGGCTAATTTTTTGACGCAGGCGGAGCTTCGGGAATCAGCTAGTTAGACTAAGTCAATACCACGGAGAAAGTTGCCACTAACAATCTATATGACAGACTGCTTCCTTCCATGCCTTTTCTTCTCCCTTCTTCCTGCCACCCTTGTTTATGAGTTTCTTAGCTAAAAATTGCCCCGAAAATTAAAGGAAGTTGGTTTTATTATAAAATTGTTTCATTTTATGTGTAACTATGGTAAAAAATAAGATTACACAAAGTCTGTTTGTGTTTTGGAGGGAAAAATAATTAGAAAGATCCTAAAGAAGTGATGTTCAACAGAAATTTGGCGACATCGATGATCATGCCATCAATGCCGAGGTAGAATTCGACAAATTGAAAGATGTTCTCGAGGGAGAAGACGCGGAAGCGGAGGAAAAGCCGGCTGAGGAGGCCTCGACCGAGGAGAAGAAGAAGAAAAGCTCTACTCCCAAGGTATTTTTGTTTAAACCTTACTTACCTACTAGTATTACTTCACCGCTGCGACGATTATGACGCAGATACGTTAAAATATTGCTAACCCTACAACTAACACACTCATTGACGCTCGTTCGTACGCGAATCGTAGTAGTGATTGGTATCAGACTCGCCGCTGTTGTATGGAGTGTCCGGGGAGGAGCGACCTAAAGCGAGTCTTGCCTTAGGAATATTTAAACCTATAAATATTTTATTCGGAAAACCATACAGTTTCCAACTAAATATCACATCCTTAAATATCTATAAATACATTTATTAGGTTTTCGCATTTAGACGTTAATTGAATGAATGAATGAATGAACACTTGCACCATTTACAAACAAAAGAAGCACATAGATAAACCAATAAACTAAATGGGTACAAAAGCGGACTTATCGCTTAATTGTTCCTCGATATTTCACCCTCTCGATGTGCTTGCATACTTCTCAGGAATCCGACAGTATGTTTTTTTTTTCTAACGAGTTCATGGCGTTATACAAACTCTTAGTGTATGTCAAATGTCATCCACCTTAAATATGAAAAAGGGGTCTTAGCTTATCTTAGAAATACCTTAGAATGCGTTTTTTTGTTTTAATTATCAATGAAAGAGGTAAATCCTAAAAAGCAATCGTGTTTGAGTTCGACAGCTGTCATATGAAGATATATTTCACATAGTTTCAATACATATATTTCTCATCGTGGATCAAAAGTTACAAAGGTGGTACAGAGTCATCAGTATAATGTTGCTAAGTAAGTATGTCCTACAGCTAAACGTTACAATGATAATGTCATAAGATAATTTACATTCCAGAATTCAAATCATCATTAATTACAATTACATTAAGTTTCATTACAACTTTTTTGCCATACGTTAATAGTCTCTAGAATGTCATAGACTAAGTAATTTTCTTCTAGAATATTTCTTGAAAAACGCTGATCAACCTTGACCTTTTTGATAATAATTGACTCCGTAATCCTAACGTCATTTATTGGTATTACAAAATGGATATGGCTTATTTAGAATACGCATTCAAAACAAAAGAAAAAGTCTACATTTTTTTCTATAAAAGAAGATAATTTTGTGTTTTTCTTAGCTGTCATACGTTAAGCGAAACAAAACGAAAACAAAAAAAGTGGAGGTCTGAATTTTAACAAGGTGATAATTTTCAACCATTTCACAATTTATGTACAATAATATAGGATTTCAAAGAGTAACCATAAGTTAATGGTTTTGTTATTATTAGCGTAATAAACTTTCCACGTGAGGGTCCATTTTGAACGGAGATATAGAAAATAATACAATGTTTTGCTATAATATCTTGTTTCCACAATTTTTGTTTGGCATTATCTTACATTTTGGCGCAAAGACTTTTTCTTTAGTGCCCTTAGTTTATCCAGTACAAGTGGACCCTCAATCCTCTATGTGTGGACTGAGGGTCCAACTTTAAATCCCATAACTCGCTTATTTGATTTTCACAAAATCTGGTTCCAACTTTCACAATTCTTTGGGAATGTTCACTAAATACTGAGCATGTTTTCAAAGAATTCTGATAGAGTGGCCCTCAGAGCACACGCATATTAGTAAATGTGGCTGACTTTGACTGCTCTCTTATAGTTGCAAAAACTTATTTCTTAAGTAGGGTTGGACACGTTTGACATAAGAATCAATAAGATACAGACACAGTAAAGCAAATATGATTTTTTTTGACAGCTGTCATAAAGTTTAAATAAACATATTAAATTTTTTATATTGGCAACTCGCCATTTAGGCAGAACTATGAAGCCATAACCATAAAAATGGGCAAATATTAAGTATCATACATTGAATCCGTGTGCATGCTTCCAAGCTAGCAATGACTGCTCTGAACATTTATAGATACGTTTGGGCATTTCAAAGGTGAAGCCTATAAAACGGTCGTCATCTGGAGGTCAGAAGTCTACGCCGCGCAAGAAGGTGAAGTCTCTCTCGCGCTCGTTCGGGGACGATGACAAGCCCAACATGTTGAACCACTCGTTCTCCAAGAAATCCAGTCTGCTGCATCGTCCGTCTAACATTTTGAGACCTGTAAGAATTACGTTTATTATTATTTTTATTTGTTTACCTAATTCATGTTCAGAATACAACATAGAACTTTGTGTCAACGGAACAAGGGTGACGCTTATGTCATTGGCATCGCATAGGATGTTGCTGAGAAATGCAAATAGCCAATGCCGATGAAATGTGTGGAAACTCTAAAAACCTTTTTATAACTGTAATTCTCTGGAGTGCTATTTTTGAAAAGTGTGACTCCGCAAAATCGGCGAGAATGATTTTTGTTCGAAATCGAATAATTTTCGTTCGAAAACGAATTAATTCTGTTCGATTTCTATTCGACTTATGAGTTGATTTTAAAAATAGGGCTCCAGAAGTGTCTCCGTGTCCAGTGGTTAATGCATTTTGCTTGATAATAATGATTCCGTGCTTAGGAAACCACGTTAAGCCGTTGGCCCCGGCTGCCATTTGGTGGTCGTTAAAAGAATCACATAAGAGGCCCATAGGTCAAAGGTTCCAAAAGACTGACGGCAGGAGCCCAATTTTTGAAATGTATTACTCGTATGTCGAATGAGAGTCGTTCAGACTCACCGATTACGACGAACGAAAATCATTTGATATCGATCGAAAATAATTCGAATCATAATTTTTCCGTTTATAAATAACACTCCAGAATGTATTAGGGTCGAATGTTCACTCTATATGAATCAAAATGAAAATGAATATAGTAACAGATACATAACAGACTCACAATTTTGCAGGAGACACCACCACTCGACTTAGAGAATGTCTCGGAGACACTCCTCGAGAAGAACATCAAAGCAAGTCAGATGAAGTTTGGCTTCCTCGGCCTGGGCATCATGGGCAGTGGTATAGTCAAGAATCTGCTCAATTCCGGGCATAAGGTGCTTGTCTGGAACCGCACTGCTGCCAAGGTAAGTGATTATTTTAGATAGCGGGCAGTATTTTTTTACCGGACGGCCCCAGACGGAAGGTTATATCTTTCCAGAGTATGTATGTATGTATAATTGTTTGGCACGCTCTGCAGCGTGAACGGCTCGATGGATTTTAGCTAGAGGGGTGTCGTTAGATTCGTATTTACTGTGAGAATGGTATATCAAAATAATAAAAATTACGGTGGATTTCTTTGGGTTTTTTCATTTTCAAATTACACTAAAATGCAGTCGGGTTTTTTTAGTTTTTTTTTTTTTATTATTCTTATCTTGTTTAGCTATGTTTTTTAGCCACTGCTGAGCAAAAGACTCCCCGCTCACCTTCCATAAGACTCGGGACATAGCACTCTCTTGGCAATTTTTATCGTTATTTCGTGTACCCATCGCATTCTTGGCTTTCCTAACTTTCTGTACCCATCAGATGGAGCCCAAGAGATTAAAATGTAGGCCAATCTTTCGGGCCCAATCCCCTTTGAGCTTAGCCGATCTTTCCCCTATTTATTAATTTAACTTTTATTACATGTCATGTAAATGGCGGAGTTAAAGCCATAGGCTTTTTCTACCAGCCAACCAACAGGTGATGTTGAGAAATTTGTTCACGTTCCCTATGTTAGTGATGGGCAGTGTTGCGAACGACAAATTTGAAGGTCAGACCAGAAAATTAAGTAGAATTGGCACAAAACTTTTTCGGTTTATTCGACAAATTACTTATTCTCAAAGTGCCAACGTAGTTTAAAATAGACCCATTCTGTGATTCTGTAAATGCCGGATTCTAGAAAAGACTAATTCTCAAAATTTTGTAAATGGCAGATTTCAATATTCGTCTAAAACATTTCTCCATGAAAATAACTTATTTATAAGCCATTTCGAGGAATAGGCTTACACAACAGATGGCTTTAATCAGATATTTAAATAAGCAAGAATAAAAAAAAAAACGCATAAAATTCCGTACCTTAATTTTAAGCACGGTTATCGTGTGACGTAACACGCTCAACTTTTATTCTATAAGTTGGCAGCGTAATGAAATAATATTTTTATTTTGGCAACACTTCACGTACTTGTCAGCTGTCAAAATAACATGCCATCTCGGTTTAAGTAAACAAAAACATTTACCCTCGTATTAAGAATCGTAGCAAAAATCAACAGATTAAGAGACGGCAGTACTGTGTCAACAATTCAATATTCAATATTTTGTGATCAAGAAATGGGATACATATTTTTTCGATTGTGAAAACACAAAAACAAGCAAAAGATGGTGGTGGTCAGAGTACCAATAGGTCCATCCTGACATTGACATAATATATTTCTTTTTAATTTCCCTGGGTACAATTATAAACGAGCATGACCTGCTAAGCTATTTTCATAATTCTATGAACAGTAGACCTCCCGAACATGCTCTAAATATGAAATCTATATAGCGCTACTACGAACTTCGCTCGGTCAATTATAGACTACAATAAGTCATTAAAAAGATTAAAATCCTGTGGGTTAGTTAGATGGTCAATCGACTATACACTCTGGTGTAGGTGTTGTTCGATACCGCCTCTCGGCCTCTGAAATGCTTCCTTTAGACAACAAGTAGTATCATCTCAGTATTTACTATTCAAACCTTGGGTAATCCGATATGATAGGTTTGCCATGACAACCTATTTGTACACTATTGCGTTACAAACTTCATTACTATGTAGATTTCTCTATAGCTTTGTGTTTTTATTATCACTATTTTTTACCTATTTTGTGTCCCATTGTTGGGCAAAAGCCTCCCTCTTTCCTTCCACACTTCTCTATCTAGGATTGCTATTTTTGAAAATGGCGACTCGCTTAAAATCTGCGAGTCGAATAATTTTTGATCGAATTTCATTCGACATATATATCATACATTTCCCTCCAATTTTTATCAAAATCTCGTAAGTCATCGGACCTCGGAGGTCGGACAAAGACGAGGTGTCTTTCTATACCCATCCATCAGTTGGGAGCCAGCTAGTCAATATTTTTGTCCATCTTTCCGGATGCGGCACACACGACTCGCTCAATTCTATTTTAACCTAGTTTTATTTATTCCCTACATCCGAATCATGAGTAATAGAACGCAATTTGGTATTAATTTGTCTATTTTTATTATCACTAGTTTGTTTTATTTTTTCCCTGTTACATTATCAGCATGTATTTCCAAGCATAGCACGCAATCATGAACATCGTGGTCCTAGAAATAAAAATGCATTCTTCATACTATCACCTATAAAAGCAGGGCAGAAAAGAGTGAGTGAACGAGATGGCGCAATACAAGGTGTAAGGCGACATCTCGCTTGCTCACTCGTTTCTGCCATGCTATTAGAGATGTTAGTAAGGCACTTGATCATTTATGAACATCAAATAGGTCACGGCATCAACAGTATTATTTTATCTACTAACGGCCACATAGCTTCGCAAGGATTATCATGTGTCTTTATGAAAAATTTCAATCTGTACTATCTTTATACTACAATTATAAAGCTGAAGCGTTTGTTTGTTTGAACGCGCTAATCTCAGGAACTACTGGTCCGATTTGAAAAAATATTTTAGTGTTAGATAGCCTATTTATCGAGGAAGGCTATAGGCCTGAGCGAAGTCGGGACGGGCTGCTAGTGTATTAAACATGTACCTAATCACCCTCCAGTCAATCTATCTATTTGTGATATATATTGCTGAAAATCTTAAAAGTCGCTTGAAAGTTTTAAGTATGCTTCCCGTGGGAATCGAACCCACGACCTCAGGATCAGAAAGCAAATGCCTTAACTACCAGACCACAGAGGCAGACAAGTATAGGGATACAATTATGATTTTTTAATACTATAATCTAATGATGTCATATGTTTTTCTTACATACATACCATCACGCCTTTTTCCCGTAGGGGTAGGCAGAGACTACGGATTTCCATTCCATTGATTTTTCTTACACTTAAATTAATCTATTTTACTAGCTTTTTCCCGCAGCTCCGCCTGCGTCAAAAAGTAGCCTATGTTTGACCCCGGGTCTTCAACTATATTCATACCAAATTTCATCAAAATCCGTTCAGCGGTTTGGCCGTGAAAGCGTAACAGACAGACAGACAGACTTTCGCATTTATAATACTAGCTTGTTTCTGCATCTCCGTCTGCCCCAAAATATAGCCTATGTTTGACCCGGGTCTTTAACTATATTCAGTACAAATTTCATCAAAATCCGTTCAGCGGTTTGGCCGTGAAAGCGTAACAGACAGACAGACTTTCGCATTTATAATATTATTATGGATTTTAAAAACCGCAATAACCCAGATAGACCGACCAACCCATACATGGAATTTGTAAAATAAAAAATTCTACCTCCATTACTTGATGATTTATATATAAGTTACATACATTTTTAGAAACTTTATTAATTGACAGTTGATGTAATGTACAAATAACTTTGTGGATCGTACAGCTTTTTTTCTTTTTTGTTAAGTGAATAAATTTGAATTGTCAATTGTAAAACATGTCTTCAAATAGGTCGGCTTAGGTAAGATGCTAACTAATACTTTTTAAATCTTATATTCAAAATAAAAACTACAAAACATAACCAATTAATATTGCGAACAAAGTTTTAATAATTTGGTTTTCTGCATCTTTTATATCATCATTAATTTCATAATCCCATATATGGGTCCGTCGGCACAAGATGGTACAACCTTAGTAGTACTTCAAATAAAAAAAATATATCTAGTTGACGTAATTTCAACAAATGTCATTACATTGCATACCCTTTTAATTAAAACATAGTATAATGTAATGAATGTGATCCAATATTTAACATTTAGTCCATTTAATTACCCTAGCGCCTTACTGTTGAAGGTTCTGGAGAAGAGCGTAATATTTCCAAAATTTGATTACCTACCAGGTTCTAACTTACAGGGGCTATATTGTCATACAATAAACTGCAATAAAAAGTTACTGAAATAAAAAAAAAAACATGATATTTTTGTTTATTTTTCGCATGATGTGTATCATGGACTCCCATACTAAAAATATTTTTAAATTACTAAAAGACATTTTTTTTTAAATTAGTGTCAACAATTTTGACTTTAAAACGTAGCTTAAACCTATTTTTATTGATAACAAATGTTGTACTAATATTTTATTGATTAATTGAAAATGTTTTATAGAAAAAGTAAAAAGGGACCCCGTGCCGACCGACCCTTAAATGGGATGTCATTTTCCAGCTTTTCCAGAAGAGTTAATTTTTTTTTACTATTTTTCCTAAGGTACTAGGGACAAAATTGCAGGCATAACTGGGATAAAATACACAATGAAATAACACTTAAACAATATGATGAGCTGTATCTATTTATTAATAAACATTATTATGATGGTATAGACATGACAAAAATGAACTATTAATCCCTAGCAAAATGTCCATAATTTTAAACCATGTTGATTTATTTCAAGACCAATTGTGAAATGATTTCAATGTCTCTTGGTATTTTGATTTTCAATACTGACTTAGTGTTTTTTAGGATTTCATACCCAAATGTTAAAAAAGTAGGTTTCCGTCTGTACCCAAGGGGAACAGAATACAGTTATGGGATCGGACCCTATTACTCAGACCACGCTGTCCGTCCATCTGTCACCAGGCATCTCATGAACCGTGATAGTTAAATAAATAAACGGATTAAATTTTCACAGATATGTCCATGATTTCGTCCATAACAACAAATACAAAAAAAAAAACAAAATAAAATAAATATTTAAGAGGGATACCATACAACATAGATGACATGTTTTTATAGATTTTACGGAACCTTTCGTGCGCGAGTCCGACTCGGACTTGACCGGTTTTATTATTAAGTTTATCGCGGACAGACAGACAGAACTTCAATTTATAATATGTATATTGATAGAGATTTTTACTTAATAATGTGTAGTTTCTTTCAGTTGGATCTACACCATTTTTTATAAATATAGATATAAATTTATGATAATGTGTTCCGCCATTACGTGCCAATAAACTGATGATAAAACTTTAGTGTTTTATTTATTATCGGGTTCAAACTAAAATCCTCTTTCTATAGACTTAAAGGTCAAATTACAATGCTACATGTCAACCACATGTGATTTTATGGACTGACTGTGACAGTTCAGTAATATTTACTTTATGATATTGTCTGTCCTATTAAAAAGTTAAGATTCCAAATCTGTTGGAAATGCATTGAGTTGAAATAACTTGTGGCCAGCTATGAGAGTTAAAATGATACCAAATATTACATTGAAAAATAATTTATTCTCCATAGTTAGCTGCTTACTCTTGCTATATATTTAGAAAATCTTCAACAATATTTGTATATTTTTTTTATATTATGAAACGTTATACAATATAATCATTGCTGGATTGTATTATTTGGCATATCACTGCAAGACTCATTTCATGCTAACTGTACGACAATTTCACAAAATATATATCAAGTATACATAAATACTCTATTAGATTATTATTATTTAATGCGAATAGTAGATGTCCAAATAGTTTATATGTTATCGTTCAGTTTGCGAGATCCGGGCATGTCCAGTGCTGCCCTCTGGCGCGGTCCTAGATACACCAATACAATAACCTCGCAACAATTACAACAAGACAGTAACAACTTCCTTATACCTCACTTTATCTACAGATTTAAGTTAAACAAATATAAAAATGCATAACACTCTAAGAGTTACCCTAAAAATACATCAAAATGGAAAATGATTGAAACAAACAGACGTATTTACATGACCTAAACCACAGAACGCTTAAACCACGATACACTACTGATCCGACGCGGTACACCTTACAACCTATCACTAGACGGTACGAAATAAGTCACTAACGTCCGTAAAATTCACATCTAGTCTATCACAGCTTACTTAGAAGTACAAGCGGTCGGTCCACTGTAGGCGTGACGCCTTTACACAAACGAAGGGCCGTAGTCTTGTAGTGGCAAGTCGCGTGCGCCACGTCGAGACAGCTTCCGCCCCGACACCGCGTAGATCTTGAAGACGCGAGTTATCAGCCTGTACTACAACGGCGACTGCGCACACAACGCCGCGCACTCCCCGCACACTAACTGTCCAGCAGCATGCCGCACTTGGCACTCTGGCTTCGTCAACTCCACCGCGAGCATCACTCTAGCTTGCTCGTGCAACATCTGCCTCTCCTTCTCAGACTCTTCGCATCTCAGTTCTGGCGTGCTCACACTCGCTGGGAAATTACACCGTCTTCGCCTTTCTTTTGTCTCTCGCTCTCTGCCCAGCAAAGGCTCGCTTGACGGCTTCTCTTTCGGCTCTCTGTATTTGCTGGTGCTCGGTCTGACCGGAGAGCCGCATGTGATGACGTCGATGGGCGCAAAAGGACCAGGGGAATCTTCGGCGGTCGGAGGCGGGTCTATTTGCAATGGCTTGATCATAGCCAGCAAGCGAGGGGGGCCTTTTTCTATCATATTGATATGAATGCCTTCAGGCAACAGCACGGGAGAGTTTCTTCTCGAGTTGACGGACCGCTCTGTTGGGGTGTAGTAGACCGATATCTTGCTCTCGTCGTCCGCAATAGGGTTAGGCAGTTTGGACAGCTTTTCGATCTTCGTCTTTAGGTACATGTCGATGATTTCTACGTCAGGATCGAAGGCCATACTGTCGCTTCTTCCGCACGAGCCACTCCGACAGTTTTCAAAATACAGACTCGGTAGGTTTTCGAGCACTTTGTTCAGAGTCTGCTGTTGATACTTGTAGGATTCTCGGAGTCTCAGGATCTGGTGAGCAGAGAACTTGCGTATCTTATTCCTTTGGAACACGTAGTTCTCCCGCACCCAGTTCAGCTGGCATGTGGAGTAGTCCCTCACGCGTTTCACCTGAATATAAGAAAACAATGTGTAATGTTATTGCGTAGACAAAATAACAACGGACTGTCGTGTCGTTTTATTATTATTTAAATGTAATAATGGAAGCTGCACCAAAAAAAAATCATTTAATTGTTACTAAGTGGACTGAGTATTCTTACACAAATATTGTTCCAACAATTGTATCAATAAGAGCAGCGTATCACGTAACTGCAATCCTATTGACACAGGACCACTGACATAGATCACGTAATAAGTAGACTGTTATTGAACAAGACATCAAATGAATATTTATGCACATACCTGATCGTAATAATTATCTCGCATAGAGGACAGGTGGTTACTCCCGATGTCTCTTATGTTCCGGAGGTGCGTTGCTTGCGTCGAGTAACTGTTTTGTATCCAGTCCATCTGCTGAGTACAGTTCTCCTTTATTCTGTGAACCTATGATATAAAAAAAAAAGAATAATTAATAATAAATACAGGCAACTGAAAATATTGTTTCATTTCGACGACAACTACATACTTGTACAGCATAATTCTCACGTAATTTCTCCAACTGTTGCCTTTTATACTGTTCTATATTGTCCAGCATGTTATAGATTTGACGCGAGCGCGGCGCGTCGCGCCTTACGCAAGTGCAACAACTGCAACACGTCTCCATAAGATTAAATCTGAAATTACATACAATAAACAAGTTAATAATTTCATATTGAGGTTTATATTTAATATCTACTCTTGTTTTTAGCTCGATACTGACCTGTGGAATATATAAAGTAGTGCTTGTACCAACAGCGTGAGACCTAAAAACGCCGCCGCGCAAATCGCGCCGCAGAATAAACTGTATATTTTTATTTCGTACATCGTCATCGGATCGATGTTCAACACGACTTCAGTCGAAACATTCCCTGAAGGATTCGTTGCAAAGCATAAGTATGTTCCACTGTCTTCTCTATGAATATCTCCGATGAACAGGGAACCATCGTCGCGGATGCTCAATCTAGATTTAGTGTTGTCTATAATGTTGTAGTGCTGGTCGTGTGCGATTCCATGCTTGTGGTATATGTCTGGTATCAACGGGTCAGGATTCCAATGATAAACGTGCAGCGTCGGTGTGATCCAGGTTATTGACGGCGCGGGGTTGCCATCAAACTTACATTCCAACAACGCATCTGTCTGAAGCCTGTTTAGAGTCAAAGGACTGCTTTCAACCAACACGGGCGGCTCACAGTGCATATGATTCAATATAGTCAACATATCATTCGGATAGCCTAGTCTACAACTCAGATCACCTTTAGTTATATTATTTTTACTCTTCTCCTCGCCCCAAACTGCAAACCACGCCATTCTGCAGTCACAAGCCCAAGGATTCCCGTTCATCTTGAACTCTTCAAGCCTGCCCAGATCTTTCACTGACATTGGTAGATTGGTTAAAACATTAAAACTTATATCCAAATAGGTAACTGAAGGTGTATCTTGGAATACAAATTGCTCTATTTCCCGTAAATATAAATTATTCCTTATGTAAAGTCGCTGTAGATTAATTAAGCCTTTGAAATTAGTATTCTCTATGACATTTATTTCAGTGTGTTCAAGGTAGAGTGTTAACACATTTTCATTATGTTGGAAGAGCATTGCTGGCAAGTTTTTCATTCTGTTACCTCCTATGTTTAACCATCTAAGATTTATAAGATTTTTAAAAGCATCTTGTGATATGTTTTGGAAGTAATTGTAGCTCAAGTTGAGTTCTCTCAGCTGTCCGAAGTTATCAAACATAAATTTTGGTAAATAGTCTAATTTGTTACTAGATAAGTCAAGTATCTCCAATTTCCTCAAGTTGACTAGAGCATTAGAAGTAATTTTGACTAGGCTATTATTATTTAGGAACAGTGCTTTTAATTTACGATTAGGATTAAAATAGTAATCTTGGAAAGTAGCAATCTTGTTATGCGATATATCCAAATATTGTAAATTAATCATTGGCCCGAAAACCTGGAATGGTATGGCGTGGAGTTGATTGTGAGATACATCTAGGACCTCTAGGTTGTCCAGGTCGCTGAAGCTAAACCTGGGTATGTCATCAAGATGGTTCCTAGATATGTTGAGATGCTTTAAGCGCCTTAGTCTAGCAAACAACCCATGTTCAGTCCTTTTGATTTCGTTTCTACTCAAGTCGATGTATTCTAAATTGTGTAGTCCATCAAACAGATGTGCTTCCAATGTAGTTACTTTTGAATCGGTCCATGTTATTTCTTGCAGGTCTGTCCCAAATTCTTCTAATAGTTTTTTTGTTAGCCTGTTTTCGGGGACATCATAAGCGGAGCATGAGAGGCGTGTTGTAGTGCATTTGCAAGTGGAGGGACATCCTGTGGCCTCCACGACTGCGCAGATTATTGCCACTGCTAATATTTTGTGCCACCACTGCATTATATTGCAACCCACATAGTCTTTTATTTACTGTAACAATGAAAATATCAAATTTACTCTCTTATCTTTAGGCCGATTACAAGTTACACCAACAACATATCAATTATATTTCTACCTACGTATCTTTGTTGTTTAATGAAATGAAAATATATATTTATTTCTTATCTATTTTATTTAAAAAAAAGTTGTTACTGTAATTATAACTTGAGTCACTACAAATGTTTACCTATATTGCCAACTCATTGTTCAATAATTTAACCTGAACATATCTCTTATGGTTGTCTTTGAATAAATTATTTTAGCCAAGCAAGGTAACCAAGTAACCAGAGTTTTACTTTGTCGATTCTTAACTAAAAATATGGCTTTGAAAATGTTTAAGAAAAATTGATAAGAACATATACATATAAAAAAAGATCTTTATTTTCAACTAGGTGCAGAAGAATTACTATTATTCTCAATAAACAATAACCTTATTTAGCATGGCTACATTACTTTGTTCTTTACACATGATACGAACACATTTTATGCTTGTTAGACTGATAGATATCCTGTTAATCATTGTTGAACTTGTGCAATGAGAACAAACAAGTAACAATTAGGCAACATTGTCCCAAGCTAATTGCTCAAGCTAATTGCTCAAATCTCGCAGACTGCAACGTCGACTTACCTTTCGTATACTCTTTGCTACGTCCAGAACATTCCCACTAAAGCATTTCCAGAACACAGTGACACAAACACAAAAACATTGACTGAGATGTACTCCTGTTTAAACATTCACATTTTTACTTTAAGCTTGCATAATCCACGTTATTTTCTGTTGACAACAGTTGCAATCCGACCGCGCATTCCGTACGTCAGATGCGTTTTCTTCACGGACACTTTGCATTTGATGACATTCCACACGTTCACAAAACGAATGCGCACCAGTTTTATAACTTTTGCGTAAAATTTAATATATTAAATTCACTAGTAAAACGATTAGACTCCTCGATATTGATATAATGGAATACGCTGTCACTACGGCCGAGGCGAACACTGGAAAGAAATAAAGGGCGACTGTCGGAGTTGCGCGGAACGCTGTCTTTGTCTGTCACGTTGATTTGACGTTGCGATATCTCGCTCGCTCATTGGCCCAGTCAGCTGTGGGGAGCGAAGATGGCCGACAGCCGCCGAATGTAGGCGAAAGTGCTTTCGGCACTTCGGTTCGGGAGCCTCGGTCGCCGCGTCGCGTTCGTATGTCCACGCATTCTTGCAAGATTTTCTTCCGTTACAAAAAGAAGGAACTAGGGAATATATTGTTAGGGTTCCGTTCACGAATATTTAATAAGATTAGACGGGATGAGTATATTTGTTATTTCGCAATTTAAAATATTTTTTTTTTGTATTAATGTAAAATGTATGACCTCGCCAGAATAGCCAGATTCCAAAATGACGTAGGATCGGCATCGGCAACACTCAAGTCAGAGTGTCAGTTGCGTGTTCACTCAATCCATTTTTGTAGGCAAAAAAAAAATACTGCCTGCCAACTAGAAGGTTAAAGTTGTCTATATATAGACACCTGCATCTTCTGGAGTGTCACGTCTGCAGTGCCGATTAACAATTAAGTAGGCATCTATGCATACAAGCCGCCTAATGGTGAGAATTCACACTAGTCTATAGACAGCTACAACACCTTGCATAATAGTAAGGCGTCGTAGTAGTCTATGGACACCTGCAAACCTGGAGTATCCACATGCGCACTGCTACTGGTGTCCGTAGACCGTCCGAATTGACTATTACGGTCTCTTTCCGAAGAATTGAAAAAGAATAATTACTCTCGCATTTATAATTTATAAGCTGTGTCCTCGGTTTCACCCGGTCGTGAATTCGTGATGAGTTACTACTATAGCAGATGGTTAATTATGTTATTTAGAGGTTATAGATGAGGCTCAAGAATAAGGTTCTCAAAAGTAAAAGAATAGAAAATAAAAATGTATTCATCCATATCCCGAGTGAGTAATATAGTCAATCAACCCTGTACACCCTTTTATCAGATTTTATCGGAACCGCCTTTTGTTCTCTGACGTGGTTCATTTAACGACCACCGGGTCTAAGACAAAATCCTTAATCACTGCATAAAAAATACGATTACTTCCCAAAATTTGCTGTTTCCGATAATCAAACAAATAAAATCTTAGTACGGATATTACCAAATCGATAACCGTAATCAGTGAACAAGTTGGAAATTAATTTGAAATATAATTTAATCCTGATAGAGGGGAAAACACGTGAAACGTGATTTATTTACCCGCTCACTCGCAAGAAGGTTATGTTTTTTTAAAGTTAAACATATTTTTGTTACGTAGACTGTAGTGTATCGATGCGCTTGCAACGTTCCCCATTTCTCTATACTTTTTCATTTGATAACCATCCTTCACCAAATTTTCATTTTAAAATCATTTCGTATTTCGAATCATCTTTTTTTATCCACATTGTTTTCACGTCATCTCACGTCACATTCCACATTCCTCTCGAGGGAGCAACAGCTCCACTTCGATTTCGTGATTGGCTGAGCCTCCTCACTAGCGAGCTGTTACAGAACTTGCATGATACAGTAACCAGGATGTGTACGCGTGTTACGACTTAGGGCTCGCATCGTCGTCAAACCACTACAACGAGCGTACTCATTGACCCAGCTGTAACTGTAACTTGCGTGATACAGTTACAAGGTTCTAGTGTGTACGGGACGTCCACATCACTGTAATCCTAACAACGAGTTGGATCTATCTGCGTATTGGCTCGTAACTCTATGATGTCGGCTGAAGTATCTTTTCTCTTGTGTAGCATACATATTATTCATGATGCCTACGATTTTAGCTCAGGCGTCTTCTTTCAATTGTTTTTTTGTAATAATATTCGTTCTTGGGGTTTTACAATACATCGCTTGCCTTGTGCGAGTCTATCAGAAGACATTTATACATTGACCATTCACTTAGGAATTATTGAATGAACACTTATGATTATTAAATATAAAATAAAAACTCGAAACATTTGATGGGTCGCGGCAAAACCCCACAATCGCCGATTCGCTGCAAGCCGCTCTTGTACTCATTGCAGGTTGGCGAGCCACGTACACACAATGTTTTTGGTTACAGTTACGTGCAACGTTACAGGTTCAGAAATGTACGTTGTAAGCGACGGCTCGCTGCAAACCGCACGCGTACCGCTCGTAGTAGGTTAGCGAACCACGTACACACTATGTTTTTTTGGTTACAGTGCATGCCACGGTTACAGTTCGCTAGTGAGTACCTGGAGTCTTGATTTTGAGATTGACACTTTTTATATCAAAACAATTTAATTCAATTTTTGTTTTAAGAATGTACATTCTTATTTTACAATAAATTGCATTATAAGCTTTGTGAACCGTGGGCTCCACCGGGGCACCAAATGCTTAAAATGTTAGATAAGTGGATTTCTTTTAAACTTTGAACGATCTACTATACTCACTCAGGACACGCACGAGTGTGTGGGTGAGAGTGACCTTTCGCTTTGGTTCAATGTTGATAGATAGAAGTAGAGCAATATTTATAACTTGAGCGTAACGTTTATGTTTTTACGCGTGTTAAAACACGTTCTATGATAAAATTTACGAAGTCTGCAACCCTTTTATCTAATTTATTGCCAATAGTTTCGTGATTAGAAAATATTCATACATGACCTTGACTTTTTTGGCTTACTGTGTTCTGCACCGTAGGAGGACTGTGCATTGTCTTTTAAGTACGGTATCAAATTGGTCACGTTTTTGTGGGACATTTGAAAGACATTTTCTTTCGAGTAACAACGTAACTACCTTGTATGTCATGGTTATTGCAAAAGCTTGTTTATTATATCGCTTTGGGATGCCTGTAATTATAGCTGTATGTACATAGGGCGCACTGTAAGTTTCCGGAACTGGCCACTTACATAAACAATATTTAAAAATTTATTGCAACATTTGAAAATAGAACTCTTTGGCTGTAGAATGCAGTTTGTTTCATCTGGCTGTCTTTTGTTTTACCTTGTGGCGCCATTTAAAAAATTGTGTCTGCATCAACTTGGATTTAACTCGGGAAAATTTTCGTAGTATGATTTTCTACGATTTTAAGTGTAATTTGACAGCTCAACAGAACATCGCTCGGCTTGAAACAGCTTTTGGCAATGAAGCACCATGCAAGACAACTGTTTATAGCTGGTTTGCAGAATTCAAGCGTGGTCGTATCAATCTCAGTGACGAATCTCGCGATGGTCGGCCGTCCACCGCTGTGACCAACAAAAACATCAATGCTGTGCGCCGTATGATTGAAACAGACAGGCATGTGACCTACCATGAAATTCGCGCATCCTTAGAAATAGGCATGAGTCAAATACAATTAATCCTACACAAACATTTGGGTGTGAGAAAGCTGTGCTCGCGGTGGATCCCACACAACTTGACCGAGGCTCAAAAAACGGACCGCGTCACTTGGTGCAGTGCCATGCTTACCAGATTCAACGAAGGTGCGTCAAATTTGGTGTGGGACATAGTAACAGGTGACGAAACATGGATTTATTGCTACGATCCCAAAACAAAGCAGCAATCGAGCGTATGGGTCTTTCAAGATGAGCCGAAACCAACCAAAGTGGCGCTCGTGAAAAGTGCATCTAAGCGGATGATTGCTTCTTTTTTTAATAAAACTGGACACGTGGCTACTGTTGCTTTAGAGAATCGTCGTACAGTGAATAGTGACTGGTACACGACCATTTGTTTGCCGGAAGTTATTGACGAACTCCGTAAAAATAACCGTAAACGCCGTATCATCCTGCACCACGACAATGCTAGTTCTCACACGGCCAGACAGACAAACGACTTTTTGAAGGCGAAAAATATAGAACTCATGAGTCATCCTGCATACAGTCCCGACCTGGCACCTTGTGACTTTTTTCTGTTTCCAAAAATTAAGAACCAATTACGCGGTCAACGATTTTCATCACCAGAAGAGGCTGTCGAGGAGTATGAAAAACACGTTTCAGAGGTCACCACAGAGGAGTGGCACAAAAGTTTTCAAAACTGGTTTCATCGAATGAAAAAGTGCATAGACGCCAAGGGAGATTATTTTGAAAAACAATAAATTAATTTTGTACCTTTAATAGTATTTTTTCATATTCATTCCGGAAACTTATAGTGCGCCCCACGTAATATATTATACGTAAATAATTTTTGTTTGTTTTTAATATAAAGTGTAACGGGCTTAATCTGTGGAATTAACAAAAAAAAAATTACCGACTTATATGGATTTCATGAACATGTGAACTTTTCCGTCTAAATAAATATCTCGAAATGCTGTTTTATTTTTTCGCGGTTGTTACACATACGGTTTTATAGCGTTTCTACTAACTAAATTAATTTATTTTATTCTAAACATAATATTAGTACTAAATATCTCAAAATCATATCAAAATAATTTATTTTGTCATTTATCGAAACGAAATTGCCTTAGTATTTTTTGGCTGCGTTGTTGAATTTCGTATTATTTCACAAAATAAGAAAAATAATTGTAAAAATATAAAAGCAGTGCACGTTGCATGTCAATATAACCACGGAGGATATAACCGATAGCAGAGATGCTGAAACGGTATTGTGGCCTTGTATGCTAATATCTTTGCTCGCACGTTCTAATTTTCAGCAACTTTTTACAACATTCTGAAAAAAATTGAAGTCATATTTGGCAAGTTCATGAACACTTACATAATATGTAAAAAAAATCACGAGCATGTAGACTGCTCAGTGTAGTTTTAATTAGAAAAAATGGTTATTGGAATCGGTACAAATGTATCTATTTAAAATTAAAACAGATTAACAAAAAGGTAAAAAAAATTGAATGCCATGTTTTTCAATCTGTCTCGTATTAATTGAATTGCAGATGTTCACTATACTTTTAGGTATTCTGGCATTTACGATGTTAAATTATTTATAAGTTAGTTCATTTATAGACTTCAGTGTTTGCGATAACATTACTTCTTTGCAATTTAGTATTCTTCTTCTTCTTAGCGAATCGACTCTGGCAAAGTTAAATTTGGGATGACCAAAATTCCGCCACTGACAAGGCCTAGTCAGTGGCTTCGTAAAGGTCCTCGATAGTGCAGGTGACTGGGCACTCAGGGCATGATAAAAGATGCGCCATAGTCTGGGGAGAGGCACCACAACGGCAGGAATCCTCTGAACTGTAACCCCACCTGAACATGTTTTCCCTGCACCGGCCGACCTGAGTTCGAAGTCTGTTCAGAGACTTCCACGTCAGCCAGGGAAAATCATGTCCAGGCGGTAGATTTTCTGACAGCGGAAAGTAGCATGTATTAAAAGTCCGCGTCCGGCGCACCCTGGTCAACTTTCTGCGAGGACGGCAAGTCGGTAACGCAGACTAGCCGATCCTTATACCACGACTCAATGGCAAAAGATAAATTTAGTATTTAACGCACTTTTTAATATCTTCTGGATCATTAGCGTTAGTAGTACTCTTTTCGGTGTCAAAAACTGTCTTTCATCTTGGCAATTTTCCGTTTGCATCCTTAGCTGATCGATTCTGTTTTATACAGTTTCTTTTCAAGTTAGCATGGTCTTGTTAACCTTGGTTGTAAAACCTGCACGCATCCACCATCGCTGTGTCAACACAGAACCTAATTGACGCACAGAAAGCGTTGTTAGGGATATCATTAAAATTTCTTAGGAAATGTCAAATGACACGTCGTTGCAAAGCAATTATAATCACGCAAGTTTTCAGTCTTATTGCAGCGGTTCTATAGGTATATCGGTAGACAGAACCGGTTTGCGCTGTCACTTTCAATATGATTTTAGTAGGTGTGTGTTTGATGATAAAGGTTATTCATGCTCTAGGTCTTATTTTTATTAGAGGACAAACTGATAGAGACTACATTTTATCAGTTTTATATTTTCTTTTCGTAACCTATTAGATTCCACTGCGCGGAATAGGTCTCTCCTTTATCCTTTGAAATTTCTTCTTTATATACTTTTCTATTTCTCCTACCATTTTTCTTTAAGTTAACAATTACCAGCAATCTTCATCTCACCCTTGATCTTTCCCTTTGTTTTTTGAATAAATCCTATTCTTATACTCTTCTTTAGACTAATGACAATCACAATAGCAACCTAATGGTATTCGTAAAACGAAAATTATCTTTATTAATTTTAAAAACAATAACTAACATCTAGCAGTAAATGATGTACATGCGACTGTAGGGAAATATGACCCTCTTGCCACAAGTGTAATTTTGCTACTGTGCTTATGGATCAGATTTCGATAATTACAAATGCACTAAATAATCACATTGTGTGCCAAATAAAAATACCTGATTGCGGAAGAGATTGCTTAGCAATAAGTCCGCCTTTGCTCCATATTGTTAACAATGTTATAATCCAGTTTTGTGATTTCCCAGATGTAGGCAATAAAGTTATATTGTATTGTATTAGGTATCACATTAAACTGTGTACTTGTGTGTGTGCGTGATTGATAAAACGCTTTGATAGCAAGGCGACCGACGATTTCCCAACCAATTTTTGCAACTAAAATTTGCATCGACGTATTTTACTTTATGGTATATTTAAACCACATACAACTGGGACATAACAATTGCATTATGTTAAAGCTAATATCGTACGTGGTCTTATCAGCATAGCGAAAACCTTCCTCATGCTCAGCCCGACGACTGTGACACTTGTTGACGTAATACTGATCACTAACGTTAACAAAATTCTACACAGTGCCAATGTATAACGTAGTTAATAATTACTACTTAAGGTATGTGTGAGGAGAGAAGATAAATCCAAGTTACAGCGAATAGCACACTATTTATTATTTCTACTTTACAAATATAGACTGTTAAGGATATACGAAGAAATATAGATAGGGCTCGGATCATCTCGTCATCTCGAAGTTAAGTGGCTGGCTATTTCATAGCGGCTGCCTGACTGGATCTCGTGCCTACTTCGATCTCACGACCCCTATCTATATTTCTTCGTATATCCTTAACAGTCTATATTTGTAAAGTAGAAATAATAAATAGTGTGCTATTCGCTGTAACTTGGATTTATCTTCTCTCCTCACACATACCTTAAGTAGTAATTATTAACTACGTTATAAATGTCAATAGAATTTTATGACAAACAATAATTTCAATTGTTAAAAAATCTCTGATACACAAATAAGTACAGTATAATGACTTCGTTTCTATCCCGAAATTGACATTAAACAGCGAAACACACTAATGAAATGATGAATAATATATATAGGTAGGGCTCGGATCATCTCGTCATCTCGAAGTTAAGTGGCTGGCTATTTCATAGCGGCTGCCTGACTGGATCTCGTGCCTACTTCGATCTCACGACCCCTATCTATATTTCTTCGTATATCCTTAACAGTCTATATTTGTAAAGTAGAAATAATAAATAGTGTGCTATTCGCTGTAACTTGGATTTATCTTCTCTCCTCACACATACCTTAAGTAGTAATTATTAACTACGTTATAAATGTCAATAGAATTTTATGACAAACAATAATTTCAATTGTTAAAAAATCTCTGATACACAAATAAGTACAGTATAATGACTTCGTTTCTATCCCGAAATTGACATTAAACAGCGAAACACACTAATGAAATGATGAATAATAGGCTACTTGACTGTGTTAAATTTTCGGCAATATTTAATAGGGAACAAACATACACTATAAGTAACCGATTCCGAAAATAACAACAAAATTGGTAATTAATTAAAGCTGTAATTAGCATTTAAAGTTTTCTTATGAAGAAAAATGGGAGCCTGGCGGGGACGTCTTGTTGTGTTTTTAGTACACACGAAATCAAGTGGCAGTGACGTCAGTTCACCATTAAGTGCGTCGTTTTCTCGTTTCTGTACAGTTCGTCCCCGTTCCTCTTACACAGGATTTCAGAGGCATATAACTTATTTAATAATGAACGAATTTAAAAAAATATTTCTGTTTTCGAATTCGAATACATAAATTTTGGATATGAATGATTAAAAAATATTGAGTAGGATAGTGAAATGATTAAAATTAAGGTTGTTTTTGATACTTCCTATTTTGCTATGCTAAAATGTCAAGTAGGTCAACATAACTGAGGTCTTATCTTATATGTATACGTTGCGACCATGAAAATCTGATTAATAAGCGAATGAAATGTGCAACAAAAATCGCATTTATAACAAGGTTTAATTTCATACTTATGCTGTCTTAACTCATGGAAGTCTGAACAGGGACAGCATTTAATTGCGATTACCGCATGCAGTTTGCGGTCTCAATCCAAATGCAGCTGCAGCGCACTTCACGGAAACCCAGTTCATTTGGCGATTATTGAAATTACACATCAATTCATTCGAAAAACACAGGAAAGATCACATTGAAACAATAATGAGTTCCATATTTGACCCAAACCGGATAGTAGCACCTCTCTTTCGTGCGTCACGCCAACGAAAGGGAGACAAAGATGTGAATAATAGAGCGTACACGTGATTTTTTTTTCTCCAAAGACACGAGACTTTATTAAGTTAACGCCACTTACCTGTCTAGAGGTACACTATTGCTCTCTCATTCTAGCATATGCATGGGTATGGTTTAGAAAGAGACAAATGTCCGTAACACGTGAGCGTGAGTGAATATTGTGAAACGATCTTGGCCTTGTCGGATAGGGCTTCGTAGACTCGGTAAGAGTCGATAGTATTTTACCCTGTGAATGTGGAATAGTTGCCCAGTAATTAGGTTAATGACTTCGTTGTTTATCTGAATGTGTAGCAAAAAGAAAATTGTATTTTGACATGCTAAATCAAACATATTAGAAAATGTCCTCAAGTTTTTTTTACATTTTTTTTAAAGATACGCTTAATGAACAAATATTTTCAAATTTAAGCACACTTTTTATTGGCAAACATATCACAATGTTATCTTATCAACTAAACGATTAAGAGGCCATGACTTGATATTTCCTCTAATAAAAAATATTTACACAGATTTGAATAAAAATCGGTCGTATTGATAGTATTCTTGTACAATATAAGAATTACCTATTCCACATTATAGTATTAATACTAACATGCCGTCTTTCTACAAAAAGTTAGACAACTGTTCAACGTGTGTCTAAAAAAAGATATAAAATTACGTTTATCTATAACCTAAATTACTCTAAGACAGTTTTAGTAGACGTTTAACAAAGCTTAAAACCATGTCTACACCCCGTTTAACTTTAAACTATAGAAAAACTTAGTTTAATGGTAGCAGTTTTTTTAGACACATGTTGAACAGTTGTCTAACATTTTTGTAGTTTTAAGACGTATAATGTCTAAAAAGTTTTTTAAAAACAATCGTACCCATTTAGATTTACCAATTTTCATTAACAAAATGAGTATCTAATGATTTCTTATGTTTTCGCGATTGTTATTCATTAAATTAAACTATTTTAATACGGTTTTATCGCGTTTATTACTTATTTATTTACACCTGACGTTTCAAACACTTTACAGCGTTCATGGTCGCAGGCAGACTAAGTTAAAATTTGTCTTTGATGTCATAAGATTACAAGATGCTGGAGTTTATAAAATTGACTGTGACTGTGGTTTATCATACATTGGGCAAACAAAGAGAAGCATTAATACTCGTATAAAAGAACATATTGCTGACATGAAAAATAGACGCTCAACCAAGTCTGCAGTCTGTGAACATGCTCTAGACAAACCCAACCACTATATGCGTTTTGATAATCCTCAAGTCCTTGCAAAGGAAAACAGATTCATTCCAACGATGTTAAATGAAGCTATTGAAATTAAAAAACATCCTAATGTCAATAGAGAGGATGGATGGCAGGTACCGCCAGCTTGGGCTATGTATATGTGCTATACTATTAACTTAATAAAATCGCAAACTCTGAAGCAGACTGCAAGACCCTTAGTCTGCCTGCGACCATGAACGCTGCAAAGTGTTTGAAACGTCAGGTGTAAATAAATAAGTAATAAACGCGATAAAACCGTATTAAAATAGTTTAATTTAAAAATGAGTATCTGTTACTTGAAAAATTCAAAATTTATAGTCAAAACAAACTGAAAATAGCATTTGCTATTATTAAAAATATCCGTACGGAACCTAAAATTTTGGCCACATTTGTTTTGTTTAGCACAAATACGAGGCGACGACGTAGCAAGTGGTTAAAAATCAGCGATTTAAAAAAGGAATTTCAGTACTCTAGGTAAAAAATGGTCTAGTTTTCTTTGAATCAACTAACAATTTACAAATTCTTGTCATCAACACAGACATCGTTTTACATACAATTTTAGTATCACATAGGGATTAATATAACATAATATTTACCTAATAGCTAGTACGTGCCTATTGTCAACTCGTAGGTTTTGCAAACCGCCCACGCCAGGATTTCACTCTATCCGTTGCGTAGGATTTAATAATATTCAAATCATTATGTTTATTTTGGGACCATTCATCCGATATCTAAATATAGGATAAGGTATACCCATATTCCCGTTATGTTCCCGGCAACTTTGTCAAAATCCGCTAGTTGAAGTTGTAAAATCAGTCTGTTAAATAAACTAACTCTTCTCAATAAGATGTGACTCAATACTTATGATGTAACGCACTCGGAGATTACTCGAGCGTATTCTTCAAAGTCGAAGAAGAATTCTCCCTCACAGGGAGAACTTTAGAATCTATGCTCAAAGTGCCGTCTGAGTGCGGCTGTCAGGTCAGTCTATGATATGAGAGATAAAATTTTCTCATATGTGATACCTTGGACATGGAAACTGCTAAAAGCTATAATATACAGCATGAGATTAGTGACTCTTCCCTCCTAACGTCTCCATTTTTTTAAATGCTTTTTCCATATTTAAAATTTAAATGTGCCATTTTCAAACTTGGCCAATAAACGACTTTTTATTGGCAACAATCGGGCCAATAATTAGCATTTAGCAACAAATTGCTGTTTCATGAAGAGTACGCGAATGCGAAACAATATAATCGGAAATTCTACCAATGCTACTAGTTTGGGCCAAGGACTAGTGCACTCGTACAATTAGTGTGTGTACTTGGATATTGAAGTTATTTATAGGTGTTTGTATGGCGTTATCTTTAATTAAAATTAAATTTATTGCAACACAAAAATTGTTTCCATAAAAATTCTTAACTCTACAACGTGTTTGAAATTTTTCAATGCCTAGCAAGACTCCGTGCTACCAATCCTTCAATCTTCTTGGGCCTTTTCACGTCGAGGATTGCTATTTTTGAAAAATGTGACTCACGCAAAATCGGGTAGTAGAATAATTTTTGCTCGATATAGAACGATTTTCAATACATTAAATGAAACTTATTTTAATACGGTTTTTATCTCGTTTATAAGAGTCTGCCTGTGACCATGAACGCTGTAAAGCGTTTCAAACGTCAGGTGTAAATAAATAAGTAATAAACGCGATAAAAACCGTATTAAAATAGTTTAGTAAAACATAAGAGATTTTCAATACATTTAAATAATAGGGTTTCTGATCCAAAAACGACTCTTATTATGCCTGAGAATAAAAACTTTTTTCATTATTTTATATGTTCAATTGTTTTAAAGTAAGTATTTGGCGCTTGCAATCTTTGTAATGCGATTGATGTTTTTATTTTCACTCTCGGAAATCTACACATTTTGATTTTTGATAATTTTCGTTACAAAAAGTCGGCTCTCGGTCTAGGACAAAAGCAATAACGGCAATAGTTGCTATCAGTTATCTAATCTGGCAGATAACAGTGAAGAATGAGCTTTATCTGTAGGAGGCCTTACCTATGGCGGGTTTAATATGTTCGTAATTAATGAAGTCACAGAGCGATATTTAGGCAATATACTTAATTTTTGAATTGTGAATGAATTTTAACGCAACATTTCTAACGCGGTATTAGTAAACGTAAAGTAAACATGTCGTATCAAAAAATAAAGGATCTCTGATCAAGAGGAATGGAAGAAGCTCCACCGTTAAGAGCCAAGCTCTTAAATTTATGACGATATAGTAGATATAAAAATGCATTAAAATTTTCCAAGCATTAACAATTTTGGTACACTTTAATAAAAAGATCATTGTTCTTTAATTCACTTATAATGTTACCAGCTTGTAAGCTTATAATTGGGCATATTACATGTAAACAAATGAAATCCGACCAAGTACTTCCAAACAAGCAATCTCTTCTAATGTATTTTTTTTATACTAGAGCTGCCCGTATTGTCTTCGTTCAGTCTATAGCCTTCCTCAATATATATAAATGGCTATCCAACACTAAAGCTTTAGGTTGGCTTCGATTTCCCTGGGATCCCACCATCATATCCTAACTTGGTGACCTCGGGAGTATGCCCTTTCGAATAAAAAAAGAACTATGAAAATCGGTCCACAATTGGCGGAGAAATCGGTGAACATACATAGAAAAAAAAATACATACACACGAACATAAACCCTCCTCCTTTTTTGAAGTCTGTTAAAAATAGGTACATATTAACCCGAATATACAAAGGTGATGCTCATTCGTTTTATTCATTAGTTCCGTCTGTAGGTAAGTGTGCCGCGTTTCGATCGCGTGCCCAGGTGCTCTCTATTTATATCAGTCCAATCTCTGTACTGTCACAGAGACACATGCAGGTAGATACCGCAATTCAGTAAAACCGCCCGTGCTTGCAATCTCATAGTTATTTGTGAATGGTGTATTGCAGCAAAGTCAAAAGCAACAAGATAATAAAAACCCGACCGACTTGTACGAGAGATTGTAAATGAAAAAACCAAAAGTATGCCATTTTGTTTTATTTATTTTGATACAGAAAATAAGAAAAACAAAATGGCTGAAGAGCGTGCTAAATAATTATACATACATACTCTCAAAAAACATGACCCTCCTTCTGGCGCAGTCGGGTAAATTGGACAATACCTTCATATAGGCCGCAAGCGTATACATAATTTGACAGAACCCTACTACGTCTGTTATAGAATTTATGAGTTTCCGTCTCCAATTAGTTAATTCTAACTACTTCTACTAGTCCGATCATACCCGCCACAACGTCAATCCCTTGCGACTCACGCTTAAGCGATTCCTTCCAGAAGCTTTTAAATACATTGAGTACTTTTAGTGTCTATATGATCTTATGCCTTTGGTACTTGGATGTTCTTGTCTGCATTTACGTATAGCATTTTTGTATAGGTAGCTGCATCCATCCGCTTTGCAGGCGTGCCCGGTAGGCTATTTGTGAACTGAAAAGCATTTTTAGCATGAATTTTTGAGTAGCAAACTGGTAGATAAATTTTTAGCTCATGTCATTTCGTCTGAAATGTTGGAAGTGTAATTTGATATTATGAGTTGTGATCAAGATGATGTATCTAAGAAAGAACCAGCTAATAGGAACTCCACCGGCAACGCAAGAGCTATCTTGAATTTTTGATGATGACTAAACTTCTTGCCTTTAAAGTGTTTACTACAGATGCATAAATATTTTACTAAGTTTGTCTTGAGAAAGAAGTCTGTATTAATGGTAGTGCTCGTTTTTGTTGTATATTTCCTGGCTGGACTGTAGTCAGTTCGTCTGCATAAGTTTGTTAAAATGAAGACCCGCGATTTTTATGTAACGGCTTTTATATTACCACAAGAAATACATACAAATACATTCGTTTGTGTATCTTGATTACGAATCGTCCATGTATCAGGAGGTCCAAAATGGCTACTTTGAACAATTCATAAAAACGAATCATTTCATGAATTGCGAAGCTTAGCAATTCTGCAAATTTTGACATTGACGTTTCAACTCCAATTTAATTCATTTCTTGAATAACTTCTCGTGTGATTATTGCTATAGTAATAAAATAAAATCGATTTTATAATTTTAATAATTTTATTTTCATACTAATATTATAAATGCGAAAGTCTGTCTATCTGTTAACGCTTTCACGGCCAAACCGCTGAACGGATTTTGATGAAATTTGGTATGGATATAGTTGAAGACCCGGGGTCAAACATAGGCTACTTTTTGACGCAGGCGGACCTGCGCGAAACAGCTAGTAGAAGTAGAAGTTAGAAAAACTTACATAGAGCGCACTGTAAGTTTCCGGAACTGGCCACTTACATAAACAATATTTAAAAATTTATTGCAACATTTGAAAATAGAACTCTTTGGCTGTAGAATGCAGTTTGTTTCATCTGACTGTCTTTTGTTTTTACCTTGTGGCGCCATTTAAAAAATTGTGTGTCTGTATCAACATGGATTTAACTCGGGAAAATTTTCGTAGTATGATTTTCTACGATTTTAAGTGTAATTTGACAGCTCAACAGAGCATCGCTCGGCTTGAAACAGCTTTTGGCAATGAAGCACCATGCAAGACAACTGTTTATAGCTGGTTTGCAGGATTCAAGCGTGGTCGTATCAATCTCAGTGACGAATCTCGCGATGGTCGGCCGTCCACCGCTGTGACCAACAAAAACATCAATGCTGTGCGCCGTATGATTGAAACAGACAGGCATGTGACCTACCATGAAATTCGCGCATCCTTAGAAATAGGCATGAGTCAAATACAATTAATCCTACAAAAACATTTGGGTGTGAGAAAACTGTGCTCGCGGTGGATCCCACACAACTTGACCGAGGCTCAAAAAACGGACCGCGTCACTTGGTGCAGTGCCATGCTTACCAGATTCAACGAAGGCGCGTCAAATTTGGTGTGGGACATAGTAACAGGTGACGAAACATGGATTTATTGCTACGATCCCAAAACAAAGCAGCAATCGAGCGTATGAGTCTTTCAAGATGAGCCGAAACCAACCAAAGTGGCGCGCGTGAAAAGTGCATCTAAGCGGATGATTGCTTCTTTTTTTAATAAAACCTGGACACGTGGCTACTGTTGCTTTAGAGAATCGTCGTACAGTGAATAGTGACTGGTACACGACCATTTGTTTGCCGGAAGTTATTGACGAACTCCGTAAAAATAACCGTAAACGCCGTATCATCCTGCACCACGACAATGCTAGTTCTCACACGGCCAGACAGACAAACGACTTTTTGAAGGCGAAATCTGCATACAGTCCCGACCTGGCACCTTGTGACTTTTTTCTGTTCCCAAAAATTAAGAACCAATTACGCGGTCAACGATTTTCATCACCAGAAGAGGCTGTCGAGGAGTATGAAAAACACGTTTTAGAGGTCACCATAGAGGAGTGGCACAAAAGTTTTCAAAACTGGTTTCATCGAATGAAAAAGTGCATAGACGCCAAGGGAGATTATTTTGAAAAACAATAAATTAATTTTGTACCTTTAATAGTATTTTTTCATATTCATTCCGGAAACTTATAGTGCGCCCCACGTGTTTAACTAAAAAAGATCGTAAAACTACGCACGCTATGCAAAAATGAATATTATATTTACGCCTGGCAATAAGGTAAAGCTTTGCTTGAATTACTTGTGAATTACAAGCAATTCACAAAAAGTAAGCCATTTTGCGACTATCCGTCAAACAGCAGAATTGCCATAAAATGATTCATTTCATGAACTGCCAAAATGTGGCTATTTTAAGATTTGCAATGATTCATAATGTGATCTTCGTACAAAGTGGCCATTTTAGATCTACAGATCTAAAAACCGTTTGTTTGAATTGAGAGAGTTTACGAGCTCTGGGATTTTTATTGTCTCAAATTGAAAGGCGATTCAATTCTATCTCAGTTACTGCAATTATCATATGTATGTTCCAAAGCATCATGATCCTTATTGATATCTAACACTTTGGTTTTGGATACCACTTTGCTTTTGTCGAAAACACTACACATAGCTGGCGGAAGCCTAGGGAGTTTTCTGTCTCTTCTGGGAGGTCTTGTTTCATCATACACCTACACTTTTTTGACAGAGGTGCAACTTGGTTCATTTGTCACTTTCAGCCACATAAAGATGTTAATGATTTTAGTAATAATTAATCATTGAAAGTCCAATAACATATTTTCTTCGATTATTTTAAAATCTTTATGGAGTGGAGTTCCTTGTGAAAATTAATACTAATTATCATTCTATTTTACAAATTGTTCCTCGTATGTGGTTCATCTTTACATAATATGCAATTAGTGAAAAATCTATTCAGTAATTTTTGTTCTAACTCTAAGACCATTCAAATATCTCTCCATTGAAAATGCCACAGTTAAGTTTATATAGTGTTTCATAACTGCAGGGGCTTTTACAGTTTGATTTGTAAAGTTGATATCTATGAGGTTATACAATTTATATCCGCGATAAACTTAGCTAGGTCACTGTTTATGTAACAGTTGCAAGCCAAGTCGATATTTAGTAATTCTTATTCTCCCACGTTAACTTTCTTCCATCTCTCATTTTGAATCTTTAGTCGATGCGTCATCTTTGATAATAGGTCCCACTATCCAAAAATTATGTTATTCGTGTCCCGAATGTTATTTATTGTAATTACAAACAAATTTCATAAAAAAATTAGCATTTCCTCGTCAATGTCAATAAATGTTACGTTTACATCATCAGCATCGTAAAATCGATCTTGTTGATTTACCTGCCATCTGCTGTCGTTCCCAGCGACGTAAACAGAGATTTATAATTCAGACATGTGTATTATAACGTACGATTAGTGATGTGTCGTATCCAATTCCCGTTCTTAGGAACATTGCTTTAGGGAAACACTCGCAACTTTCCAGCAACAAGAGAGCTAAGAATGATATCATAAAATTAGTACTTTTAACCCTTTAAAGCGCATGACTATATTTTTTTGCTTTTTGGTGTTTTATTGAAATAATATGTGAATATACTAAATAAAGACCTAAAAAAAAATAATTATTAAATTATTCATATTTTACTTTTTTAGAAATTGGATGTATCAAATATGGTACATTGCGCAATAACCGGAGAAGAAGCTGGTAATAAATGTGTATCTCTGTTGTCACATTGCTCTTGGGGCAAGGTTTGAATAAAAGCAATAATAATGAAAAGAAAACTTGTTTTTAATATTAAAAAGAGAACAAAACAGCAAAAAAAAAAAAACAAAACAATCAAAACGTTATTTTATTATTAAATTTAATGTTATTTAGAGTGAAAGTTAAAAAAACAGTTTCTTTTAGGTACAAAGCAGAGCCGCATGCCACATTTTACGCAATGAACATTTGTTTGCCCTTCTTTACATAATCGGCACCTGCCTCGTTCTAGAAATACCGGAAGATGACCAACGTCATCAAAACGAATCGCATCATTTGGTCGGGGAGCAACGGGTTCAAGAATTTTGTTTACTGTAATACTATTCTGCTGTTCTGAACAACTATTTTTTACTCTGCCTTTTTGTAACAGTTCTGTCGTTATAGCCTTCCTGAACTTTTTCAGTGACATTTTTTTTCTCTCTTTTATCTCCCGACGGTAAAGCAACCATGCATTATTTACACAGATATCAATTAACTGCGAAAAGATTGCCATATACCACCTTTTTGTCCGAAAACTGGTTCGGTATAGAGCCACCAGCATATCCGAGAGATCCACGCCGCCCATGAACGAGTTGTATTCTTTTACAATTGCGGGATAGTCGACATCGGCTTTCGATTTGGCCTCTTTTGACCAGCGTTTGATTTTTCCTATTGGGTAGGAATCAACAAATGAGCTTGCTAGTGTGACTGATTTGTTGTCAAGCCATTTTACGACAGCAATTTTCTTTTCATTGCAAACTATCTCTTTACTAGAACCTCTACCTTTCTTTGCCAATTCTTTATCCAAAGGTAGACATTTTTCACAACCCTTCAGGCGATTTGACCGAATCGTGCCAAGACTAAAGATGCCATACTCCTCGCGCAAGTAGTGGATAAGCTCTAGCGATGTAAAAAAAATATCAAAATAGACAAAAGCAGGTTTCTGTTCTATTGTCTTGCAAAGAGCCAGTACTACTTTGGCTCCAAGCCCAAGACTGTTTTCATATTCTGAAAAAGAACAAAACCGAAAGGTGTCTTCACCGCCATACGGAAGAAAGTCATACACCAGCCCTGAAACCCCAGCCCGAACAAAAAGTTTGATGCCCCATTTCTTTGGTTTCTTGGGCATATACTGTCTTCTGTTACCAGCCCTGGTTCCTTTGTATGCAACCATCATT
Organism: Euzophera pinguis; assembly: GCA_947363495.1. NCBI lineage: Eukaryota > Metazoa > Arthropoda > Insecta > Lepidoptera > Pyralidae > Euzophera > Euzophera pinguis. Next base: position 1,456,360 of record OX376172.1, read on the forward strand.
TCATCTATGCTATATTTTCCTTCTTCATCTTGCTGTAAACAGTTTTCCTTATCTTTTCTAATAATGGCCGTATTTTGAAGTAACGATCATCTGTCATCTCAGTGTTATTTACAAAATGTAAAAAACGCCTTATCTGTTCATACTTCTTGAGAGACATAACATCTGCAATAAGTGTATATCTGAAATCGTTACTCCAGTAGTCCCGATATGATGGCATTTTTACAATGCCCATAAGAATTGTCACAGCTAAGATATCACGCATGTCTGAGATAGTTAAATTTATGCATCGAGTAGGATCACTTTGAACAGAGTACAAGTTTGTTTGATCAGTTACGTAAGATATTATGTCTTCGGAGAAAAATTTTAAGAAGTAATCTAGGGGCGATTTGGTCGTTGCTTCAGAGCCATGGTTCATAAAATGCGGTTCTTCGAAAGTTGCTGAGTGTTTGAATTTACCTGATTTCCAATTAAAAGTAATAGGCGGTCGTTGGTATTTTTTTACTCTCTTCGCTACAAGTCTAGGTTCTTGATTCACACTCCGCTTGGATCGTGTCTTCTGAACAATAGGTGTATTCGTTTGAGATAAAACAGATGAAACGGAGTTTGTGACTGGCAATGGATCAAATTGTTTTTCAGGTGGAAATAACTCGTTGACGACTGGAGTAAGGGCGACAGTTTCCTTGTCAATATGACTGAAAATATCATGTGGTTTGCACGGAGCTGGTTCTTCCTGGGCAATAAGCGAAAATGAATTATCATGATCATTTTCTGAGGTTGAACTGTCAAGAATATTCATTTTTACAAGCGAAGAGCAAATGGATGGTGCATCAGAGCTGCATTCAGAATCATCCTCTTCAGAAAGACGACGACGATGAGCTACGGCGTCTTCAATGATGACCTCATCGTCTGAAGCTGATGAGTCTGTAGATGAAGCATGTTCGGGGGGAATTAAAGCTAATATTTTCTTGGTTCGCTCCCACTGAAGCCCCTGTTAAACGCAACACAATCGCACATGCAACAATCACCAAAAACAAAAAAAAATAGGTAGACTATAAAAAATCTTTAAAATATAATATATAATATTCAATATTTTTAATTAATTATTAATTGTTTTTAATTAATTATTAATGTTTAATAGATATAATTTTTTATTTAGTATTAGTAAGTGTTTATATATGAAAAAAACTAAAAACATGGTTAAAATTCTTATCTCACACTACACATAACATAAAAAGCTCATTCTCATAGGTTAGTGCATAAAGCTATCCATATAGTTAAAAAATAAGCTTCCAATACCAAACAAACTCATTCGTTAATAGTTGCGTAATGTATCACCCGTAATACAAACAAAACGAAAACTAATTCAGTGCTACTTGCTCAGTGTAACACGGGTAATACATACAAATATTCATAAAAATTACATGAAAACTAAACATAACCAAATCATATTTTTACATGTTTTGGATAGATGCAGTTACTAAAAAACAATTCACAGTGAAACATTGCTGAAATATTCGCTATAATAATTATTACTGAATAAAACTTACCGAGCGACCGTGTGCTCCACGACGTGGCGGCGCCATTTTGTAATTTAGTGACAGACAGTGCGTCGGAGTGCCTTCAAAATACTTGTCGCTAGATGGCAGTAGATGCCGAATTACATAGTGAAATAAGTTTATAAAAAAAATTATTAAGTTTGACGGAATATTTTTCTGTTTAGAGTGTATCACCATATACACATTGCGAAATAAAGGGTTAAAGAATGTCAAGTAATTTTGTAAATATAAATTAAATTATTACATACGAATATGTTTTTATATTATTAGCTGTAATGTAAGAGTTAAATCACAACTTTCCTCAACATTCCCATTTCTAGGTGAATCGTCGACAAAGCCTCCCATCGAACATCAGTGTATCGTTTTGGAGTTCTTTCGATATTCAGTTCGTCGGTAAATTTTATTTCGCTAACAAGTCTCGGACTCGAAAAGAAAATTAGGTACCAGGTACTTCCAGGGATGATCATATCACACTATACTACGTACGATGCATACTTTTACCATGTAGATAATCTTGCCTCTTATCCATATCAGATTAATGAAGATGTATTGGTCTTATGTGGCGCATTTAATAGCCTTTAGCCTATGGAGCCTCAAATTTCAATATAATTTTTATCTTGTTTGCGTTTTGTTAGGTATATTTGTTTTGCTATTTTTTATTCATCTCCAATATCAATTTACTTCTTATCACATTCACTTTCATTTTCCATTACGTCTTTTTTTCCTAATCTCCGTACTAAGATTGAATAACCGGAGGTACACAAATTAAACATAAATAAACATGGCATCTGACAAAGTCATTGAAGTGTCGTTTCTGGACTCATCAGAAAAAAATCAAAATCACTAACCACACTCGTAGACTTTTTTTTACTCCAGTAAAAGTCTTCAAGTGCAAAGAACTGGCCTTTAAACCCACGTGGTATTTTTTTATCTCGTGTGATAGCTCGGTCACGCACGCGACTGCCAACTCGCGCCGCCCACGTCGAGGCGCTTCCGAGGGCTATTATCGACGACCGATGGATACAATTTAGTTTCGAATGTTTAATAAAGTGTGCGAATGAATTTTCGTTAGTCTTTTTCTTACTAGTATGTTAGCTTGGCAGATACGCCATGACTGCCTGTGTAAGACGCTGAGTGAAATATCTATTCTGTGGTGATACTTTGCAGTTGCTACTTGACCCGTGGTGGATGTGTATGTAGCCAATACGTCACAGCATCCAGTTTCACTGCCTCTTTCAAACGTATCGAATCGGCAAACATGCGACATGCCAATGAACATAAAATTAAATATCGTCTAGTTTCAGAATAGGCGCACCGATTTCTCAATAGGAAAGCTGCCAAACTCACAAGTATCGTTTAGCAGCTAAAAGTTCAACTAGCTTATTACCAGATAATTTACACAATTATCATTCATGCCAATCGTCCGAAATGTTGTGATAATTAGTAATAAAAAAAACCATAATCTGAATTGGAAATTAGTTTCTTCTAGGCAGATCGATTCTCGATCTGGTTGAAGGCCTCTTAGTCATAGAATATTAGATAGGATGAAAGATAACTGTGTGTAAGAGAACTTTAGGGAGATCAAGCAGATGCGATGCGACTGAAAAGCGGCTAGCTAGTGCACTGTATTTTTGCTCCGCGCGAGATTCGGCCCATATAACAAGGTTGATAAAACCACGAAATATGTTAACGGAGAGCAATTGGTTAGTTCTAGATTTATGATAAGTGAAAAAAAAAATCACTCTAGAGGATGTCATGACTTTCGGTGATTTGTTAGGTCGGTGCGGCAGACATTTGTAAATGTAACAAGTGATGAAATGAAATCGTTTATTTTCAATACATAGGGCGCACTGTAAGTTTCCGGAACTGGCCACTTACATAAACAATATTTAAAAATTTATTGCAACATTTGAAAATAGAACTCTTTGGCTGTAGAATGCAGTTTGTTTCATTTGACTGTCTTTTGTTTTTACCTTGTGGCGCCATTTAAAAAATTGTGTGTCTGCATCAACATGGATTTAACTCGGGAAAATTTTCGTAGTATGATTTTCTACGATTTTAAGTGTAATTTGACAGCTCAACAGAGCATCGCTCGGCTTGAAACAGCTTTTGGCAATGAAGCACCATGCAAGACAACTGTTTATAGCTGGTTTGCAGAATTCAAGCGTGGTCGTATCAATCTCAGTGACGAATCTCGCGATGGTCGGCCGTCCACCGCTGTGACCAACAAAAACATCAATGCTGTGCGCCGTATGATTGAAACAGACAGGCATGTGACCTACCATGAAATTCGCGCATCCTTAGAAATAGGCATGAGTCAAATACAATTAATCCTACACAAACATTTGGGTGTGAGAAAGCTGTGCTCGCGGTGGATCCCACACAACTTGACCGAGGCTCAAAAAACGGACCGCGTCACTTGGTGCAGTGCCATGCTTACCAGATTCAACGAAGGTGCTTCAAATTTGGTGTGGGACATAGTAACAGGTGACGAAACATGGATTTATTGCTGCGATCCCAAAACAAAGCAGCAATCGAGCGTATGGGTCTTTCAAGATGAGCCGAAACCAACCAAAGTGGCGCGCGTGAAAAGTGCATCTAAGCGGATGATTGCTTCTTTTTTTAATAAAACTGGACACGTGGCTACTGTTGCTTTAGAGAATCGTCGTACAGTGAATAGTGACTGGTACACGACCATTTGTTTGCCGGAAGTTATTGACGAACTCCGTAAAAATAACCGTAAACGCCGTATCATCCTGCACCACGACAATGCTAGTTCTCACACGGCCAGACAGACAAACGACTTTTTGAAGGCGAAAAATGTAGAACTCATGAGTCATCCTGCATACAGTCCCGAAATGGCACCTTGTGACTTTTTTCTGTTCCCAAAAATTAAGAACCAATTACGCGGTCAACGATTTTCATCACCAGAAGAGGCTGTCGAGGAGTATGAAAAACACGTTTCAGAGGTCACCACAGAGGAGTGGCACAAAAGTTTTCAAAACTGGTTTCATCGAATGAAAAAGTGCATAGACGCCAAGGGAGATTATTTTGAAAAACAATAAATTAATTTTGTACCTTTAATAGTATTTTTTCATATTCATTCCGGAAACTTATAGTGCGCCCCACGTATATATAGGATATTATAAATATCACTTATTGACGTCAATTTACTTAAATTAAGTTTACCACGACTTAAAATTAAGAAATTTAATTTTTTTTTATTTAGCAGTCTGATTACGGCTAGAAAATTTATCATATGACGCTAGTTTCCAAGTGAAACGCCCACCAATTCTCTCTGGAAAATGTAGTACATTATTATTCATGAAACGAACAATGGTTTTAGTTAATTTTGTTCTTAGAAGATGAATTACATTACGAGTAGGTATTTCTTGGAAAACCGATTTAGATGGCTGAGCTAAGCTTTTAGCCAATGTTTTTCATAACCTTATTCAATTTTTCTATTTATGGTTTTTTCAAAATGTTTTGTACTAGCTGTTTACTGGGTTCTGAAGTCATAAAGTAACCTAAGTTTGACCCCGGGTCTTCAACTATATCCATACCAAACATCTAAATCGGTTCAGACAGACTGTCGCATTTATAATGTTAGTATGTATACTAAACATTAGTATAGATGGATATTATGGAAGTATGGATTAAGCTCGTTTTGATTGCTTCTCACAAGTGGTGGTCCGTATGGCTCTAAAAGCTAACCCAGCCTACGGTCTTCCTTGAGTCGTGGACTCTCTTATTATTTTTCATCTGATCAACAGTTGAAATAAAATTGAGTAACAAACTACTCATTAATAACATGCTTACTTACATCTCTCACTGAAATATATTTCAGCCATTTAAATATTGTTACAACAAGCATGGTTTGTATTGCATGAAAACCGGCCTTGGGCCGTGTCATTTTCTTTGATATTTTGCTTATTAGTAAAGAATATTACAGAGCTCTTGCGATTTTTAAATTACTCTGCAAATGGCGGCATGATATCTTAATTAGTTTAAGACCTAAGAATCCTTAAACATACGCATTAAATAGTTTATGGTAAAATCTTTACACAAACCACGTCAATGCTCATAGGCTACGATAACCATTACCATCAGGTGGGCCGTACGCCTGTTTGTCTACTTAGTTGTATAAAAGAAAAAAATGCTCGTTATCGTCATTTTGCATTATACAGCCGGTTTTTATAGAAACAGTCAAATGCAAAGTCAAACGCTTTTGTACACCGTGGTATTAGTAGTGTTTTAGTTTCTTAATACCTTACGGCCTTCTGACGTGGCTTATTTTGACGTCAAGCGACTCCGGGATCAAGGGCTTAAATGAGTTATTCGAAATACTTACGGAATTCTCTTACTCGTTTATCTTACCAAACATACACACTGTAATATACCAAAAAATTTGGCAGGAACTTTTATCATACACGATACCTATGTGACTTCTGAGTTATCAGGATAACTTCTAAAACCAATATCCGTCGAATAGGGGAATCTATTAAAAATTTAACAAGTAGCGCTCTTTACGGTGGAGTCACAGAGTTCTTGAAATAATTTATGACTCCAATTTTGTTTTGTCTTCTTGTTCTTCGTGGCTACCTACATGGTCTACATCTCTCATTTTGATATCCAACTGGCAAACACAGCAGTCTTCTTGTTTCCGACCTTTCCCCATATATTTGGGGACGGGCTTTCTCCATCTCTTCCTTACTGCACGGTCTTTATCCCTTGTGGAGTTTAGTAACGGGCATCCACATTACATTATTATTAAAATATAAAGATAGACCAGCTGTCGCAGTTCGTACATTCACAATATCGATGGACAGTCGCCAAAAATTGCTATGTAACGTTGACTAGGACGCCCCCCAGACGGCTTCTTTATTAATTTGTGCGTCATCCTTGGAAGTTTATGTATTCAATTCCACGCGCCACATTTCGTACCATGGGTGCTTGAACCGTTTCATTGAATTCATTATTACGAGTATTTTGTGGGTCTTGTATTACATCAAATGTTATAATCTTACTCGATCCTCATGTCTCTAATTCTTTGTATGCTTCTCTCTAATTTACTTTATGTGCATTTAAATGCTTACCTAAGATTGCTTCTGAAACTGTTCTTGTAATTGGATTCTTGGAATTTTCAAAATTAATAAGCAATGCAGCAGTATAAATTTATATAAGTTAAAATCTAACTAGGACTAGCTCTCGACTTAATAAGGAAATTAGTATCATAAAACTTCATTTTGTAACCGTAAATAGAATTTTCCTTCCTACAAAGGGCTATTTACTAACCTCATTAGTTGATAAAATAAATTCCATTACAATAACAAATATAGCATCAATGTTTTTACCTTACATAGTTTCCTTAAATCCATACTAATATTATAAATGCAAAAGTCTGTCGACCAACCGCTGCGGGAAACCGCTAGTACATTATAAACCTTTGAGATAATTACTTCGGTAATTATATTTCCATTCAAATTGATTTGAGTTGTTCGATTATTTCTACGCAAATATTTAGTTTAGATGTATCTAAGTCCCTATTCGCGTGTTCATTTCTATTTTTAGCTTTAATAGAATAGTTTCTTATTTATCTACTGGAGTATCGAATGGATTGATAATTTGTTAAAGATCACAACAGGTTGCACGAAATTCTGAATTCGTAGTCCCAAGAGTTTTATTTTAAGAATAAAAAATATAGTGTATTCAGGTGTTAGCAGCCATGTTTTCTTGCTTGAATCCAGCTTTCAGGCAGACAATGGCTGTTCCAGATTATCCGCCCTTGTTCCTTGAATAAACACACCCCTGGGGTCAAGGCGGAATGGGATCGAGTCGTTCTTGAACTAATTCTTCACCTACTTTTAGGGTTAGAGGTTTGTAAGATTAGTAATTTAGGATGAAGGGAAACATTCTAACTTTCCGCCCGATTACACTGTACATAGTTCACAAATTAGTTTTCGTAAGACTTAAAATATTGACAGTAATAGGATGTTATCAAAACGTATGGTAACTCCCACTAGCCACACTTTTATAGTTACATGTTATACTAATGAAAATTATTGATATTATTTATGAGTCAGCGATTTGTGTTTTCATTTTGTAATCTGCATTATTATGTAATCGCTTATGTCTAACAAAAAATGTTTCTATTTCTAGCCAATTGAGTAACGCTTCGAAAAAGATTACTGCTGAGAAAATCTCATAATCCAGTAAGAGAAAAATACTGGCATCGCCCATTCACAATTTGAATTCAGAGCCAAATTTTCTAAAGTGAAACTATGAAGATTAATGTTCACGAGGAACACTATGACAATGGCCCTATAAATAAGCTCGTTTATTTGCAAGCGGAAACAAATGATCAGAAAGGGCAGGTGTTCCTTCCCTGTTTGCCCTAACGGGTCAACCGGTCACGCTTGCTTTAGCCCTTATCGAATGCCAATAGAAAAGGTTATGCGTTCGTTGCTCTAGCAATTTATTTGAATCCATCTTTAGCTATTGCAATTTCTTTTTTCGGCCAGCCAAACGAAAGCGGGCAGGTGCCTTCAATTTTTGGGCTGACGTCCAAGTTGCTAAATTAGCTTCCTGTTCAAATATTTTCTTATTAAAATTAGAAGTTGGATGCAGATGACCGCTTGACCACCCAAAATTTTACTATAATATTCGTTGAATTTGTTTTTGTATTGTATTTCATTTTGCATACATATTTACCAAAGTATAGTGTTATAAACAACAGCGCTTTTCGTGGAAAATATTACCTGGCACCTTTATTTTTCTATGTTGTACCCAAATAACAACATGTCTTAGTCAGAAACTCCTAACACAGAATAGATAAACAGTACTGTCGTAGTCTAAGTTAAAGTGTAATTTTTGTATATTACTTATGACTCAGTGAAATTAAGTAGAACGGCACGACAAAAGATCCTAATTGTCATGGGTTAGAAAGCCTGACAGCAGGTGGGCTGGCGCTTACAAAGAATATACCAGCATTATCATCATTAAAATACAGGTCACGGTTAATATAGACAATGCTAATAAAATACTGTTTGCAACCGACGTTGTTAAAACAATGATTACTGCCTATAGGATGTTACGTCACAATGACAGTATTGGGTGTGTTAACGTTGGTTGTTTCAAATAACAAATCGTTTTCGCGAAATATAATATCAACGACAGTTCTGTGTCCGATTTTACAAGTCATAGTAGGGATAAATCCGTCATTGTACAATATTGAAGTTCTGTTTTGTTGTTACTTTTAAATGTGTTATTTTAAGAAAAAATAATTTTACATACATAAATTCATCATGAACGGGTGGACGGCTAAACCCATTGGATTATTTATGTCAAAGTCTTATTGTGGTTTTTATGAAACGAGGGAATTATGAACAAATCAACTAAATACTTTGTAGACGCGGGCTTTAATAAATTAAGCTAAGCTACCTAGATGGTTGTATCCGATTTATTAGACAATCAAAGTTCTATCGTGGAATCCCTATACTATGTTAATCTAAGTATATTAATTATGTAATTTTAATTGAATGTGTTATTAATGGATCAGCGATCTGCATCATGGACCAATCAGTCTCTGGACCACGGCTCTGGACATTAAGTACATTAAAATAATCCTTCGTTCCGGTCTGGTTTTAAAATAACATTTTATATCACACCCTCCACGGTCCCTGTGACTGTGACACAGTCAACTATTTTTAAATTTGTTTTAAAAGAAATAGTCGTCTATGTTTGAGACCGGATACCACTTTAACTCTGTTCCAAAAACTTTATTCTAACTGGTATGCGGCACCTGTGAATTTTATACTGATGTTATTCATATCCCGTGGCGAAATTGGCATTTTTCTTGGTCCAAAACGCAACAAATTCTTTGTATGTTTTTATCTTCAGTCTTGTAAAGTTGTTCTATATATATATATAGAGTTATTGCTATCTCAGCTTTTAGTTTGTGTAAACATGCGATTAGCTGAATGTTAACTAAGTTTATGGCGTTCCGTCTATCATTGACAAAACATTTTTATCGTTTTTGTATAATTGAAACCTTGACTTTGTATGGAATATCTTCATTGGATATGTATGTACCATGGTTCAATTATTTCTTCTCTGTTCCTCCCTCGTATATTCCACAAGTGATTCTGCGTTTTTGCTTCTTTTGATTTGTCATTCCAGTTTGTTGGACTGGCCACCATATATTTACTAATAGACTGGAGATACAGATTTCACTTATCTGATACATTACATTGCGTTTTATTTAAAAATCGCTTGACTGCTTGATCATTTCGATTAGTCCATTTTATTTATTCATCAAACCACTATCCATGTGAAAGGAGTTTCATCACGACTCGATAAGACAAATATTGATTACTAACTGTTCCCCGCAGCTCCGCCTGCGTCAAAAAGTAGCCTTTGTTTGACCCCGGGTGTTCAACTATACTCATACCAAATTTCATTAAAATCCCTTCAGCGGTTTGGCCGTGAAAGCGTAACAGAAAGACAGACAGACTTTCGCATTTATAATATTAGTATGGAAGTATGGATATTGTGTGCACTTAATTTGAAAACCACTTGGCGACGATAATGATAATTTAATTGGCTATAAATTATGAACTCCTATTTTTTATCGAACATGAGTTGTGTTAAAAAAATTATTAAAAAGTAATTGACATTGGGCGTATTCCTTAAATATTTCTACTAGATGAACAAAAGCTTCGGGTCTAAATGGATACTCAAGTCGGTAACAATATATCGTCTTAGATCTATAAATTAGGCATAATGTTTTGCTATGGCATCGTCAATATATGTTTTCACGTTAGCACAATGAATGATGTGCCTAGTATTGATGGTTTTATTGTTTGGATATTTATGAATGGCACGTCACAAAAGATTGATGTAGGTGGATAGGACGCAGCGTTCGTCAATACGTGGACTACAAGTATTAGATAATGTACATGACCTAGTTACTTTAGGATGTTTATCATACTTTGATGACCTACATGTTGCAGACAGAATGACAATTTTGGAGCATTTTTAAGTTTTATCTCTCCCCCTAGTACTCTTATATTCTTATAGCCTTCACATTTTCTTGTAGAAAAATAATCCAGAACTTCCTAGTTTCTACTGGTAGCTTCTAAATAGCGGAAGAAACAGATCCTGGTCGTAGTAATTTTATACGGCTTTGTCTGTCTGTAATCCTGCTCATGTAGCATTCATTAATGTTATACGTAGTCAATTGTATATAGTGCTGTATCTGTTAATCATTTTATTTATAACTAGGACCCCAGTTTAATGCTGTTAATAAATACTACCAAAGCTATTACGTCCTACTACAAAGCATAATATGTGGGTTAAGTATTCGCTGTAGTAAGTATAACGCTGGCATCTCTAATATTTAGTCAGCTTCGCTTTCTTCATGTATATTTTTATAGTCTTCAGACATTGCTATAAATATATACTATCCGGTGGTCTCGGTTAGTTGTATGGAGCACTTCATGACAATACCTTTAATTTTTACAAAAGTAGAAACATTCTCCTAACACATGTAATAATTTACATAAATGGAGATCCCGATCATAAAGAAGTTAGTGTAATAATTGGTACAGAAATAAAGAATTATTTATTTATTGCTAGTTTTTTGCCGCAGCTCCTCCTGCGTCAAAAAGTAGCCTATGTTTAAGCCCGGGTCTTCAACTATAGTATTTATACCAAATTTCATCAATCCGTTGAGCGGTTTGGCCGTGAAAGCGTAACAGACAGACAGACTTTCGCATTTACAATATTAGTATGGATTTCTCAAATCAGAAACACGTAGAAAATTTCTCAAATCATAAAAATTTAGGTAAAGAAAATCAACAATTGATAAGTAAATTTAAACTTGGAACAAAGACTATCTATAACGCTAATCTGAGATTAAAATGCGAAGGAATCGAGCATTTAGTAGTTTTGCAAACAAATTGCAGGGCAGTAATGGATTTACATACAAATTCTCCATCCGCATTTTTTGGCGGGAAGAATGACGTTCTTTCTACCCCGTCCTTGCGTAAGTATGAGTGTACTTTCCGAACAAGTGTAGTATAAAGAGGTTTTACTAACTATATCTCCATAGATAACAGTATTCGCACCCAACGCACGACCCTGCGGAACATCTACCTACTACCTGGGTAGGGCTATTGTCCCTGACATCAAAAGAAACCGTTCAACGCTATTCTGGTTCACTCCAATTTGCTCTTGACCTTGTTCATTATTCAATTGTAAAACAGAAATATTTATTACTTGCCGGACACAAGGAGTATTGAATTTAACCTAGTCATAGAAAGTACTCTAGATTGTATGTCTGTGAATCCTGGTTATTATCTAGTCTATCTACTAGAGTTTAATTCTCATCTTTATTGTCCTGCGTTCGTTCAAGATCTATAAATTTTGTAGTCTTACACTCTTATTGTGTTAACTGGTTACATCTAAGACTTGTTTCTCTTGTCTGATGTCTGAAATCGTTATTGACTAAAAGTATATGTAGGAGTTATTTATTTGACACGATTAACTCATCGGAAGTAGTCAAGAATAATCATGATCTAGGTTTCAAATACTAATTATTAAAAAAAAAGTGGCCGCCATAAATTCACATACTAAAATGGAGATGAGGCCAAATATATTTATTTTTTGCAGCATGTTTATCAAGCCGTAGAATGTAACCTTATATCGATGAACATTTGTAAAGTGAAGCAAAACATCAAAGTGCATTGATGAACTTATATTTATTTCTAAATACCTTTTCTATCGACGTGGGCGGTTCACGTCTCTGAAATATAATCGTTACACAGAAATAAGATTAGATAGAAGTGCCACGTGTCGGCCAGTTAAGCCTCTCGAGTCTTATCTTAATTTTGGCACACAGGAAACGCCCTCATGCCACTTCTACCTAATCTTATTTCTGTGGATCGTTATCGACATAGTATCTATGCAAACATAAATTGACCTTCGTTGACTCGCCAGACGCGTTTGTCGCAAATTTGTCAATTTGCTTGCTGCCGGTTGTAAACACTTGGAACTTTTGAAGTGTTCTTATAAACAGATTTGATGTTACGTCTATGCAAATAATAGGAGAGAATAGGACGTTATTGCAGACTTAAATCACTTGATTCTTTTATTGTTTGTGCATGAAATTTATATTTTGACTTTAAATAAGAACTGTGACCATATTATAGTATTAAATACTTATTTGTATTCTGTGCAAAAATAGCAAAACATAGTGTGTCTTATATACTGTGAAACATCTAAATTATGTACCTATGTTTATCAAATAAATAATGATTGATTGATTGATTGATAATAATAATTCCTTGCTTCGGATGGGACGACAGATAAGCTTTTGGTCCCGGATAATATTAGATTGTCCGGTACCGAAAAACTTATGCCAGGGTGTGTGGGTAGTACCTACTAGGTACATGGTGGATTGACCATGTAACCTACACGATATGATGATGATAGATTTGAATGTATGTATGTATGTATGTAAAAATCTTTATTGCACACAAAGAACATAGTATCAGAATACAGGTTACAACAAAAGGCGGACTTATCCCAAATAGGGATCTCTTCCAATCAACCAAACTAACATAGGACATAGACATATGGGCACAGAAGAGGGCACAACACGCAAAGAAATCTTAGGTGCATAGACTTACATCTAACATATAAATGTAGTATGATGATCTATCAAATTGTGATCGATCACGTCCTCGTTATTTCCCTATTTATGGCTCTGAATGTCAGTCCCATGTCAGCTCTTCAAATATTATTTCTTTGTTATACCATACCATATTCGTGGAAACTGGAAGCCCTCGTGTATTAGGTCAAATATCATATGAAATCGAAAATTCTGTAGGCATTTTCAGGAACTAGTTTGATGAATTTTATGCGTTCTTTGATTTTCGATAAAACAAATCCATACTTCCATACTAATCCATACTTAATAAGAATATTATAAATGCGAAAGTCTGTGTCTGTCTGTCTGTCTGTTACGCTTTCACGGCCAAACCGCTGAACGAAATTTGATTAAATTTGGTATGAATATAGTTGAAGTCCCGGGTCAAACATAGGCTACTATTTAACGCAGGCGGAGCTGCGGGATGTTTGCGGCTAGTTTAAAGAGAAATCAATGAATTCATAAAAGAATTAGTTAACTTAATTTTGCTAAAGTTATCTGCGTTAGCAAAGTCTATTTATGTATCTAATTACAGATTACTAATCACATCAATTAGATTAATGACCATTACTTGAACATTAAGACTAATATTCGTTGTTGTTATTGAGTGGTTCATTAACAATAACGAATAGTTCTATTTTTAGATATATTACCTCCCAAACAATACTAAACCCATTTTCATTGGTAATGTCGTATGCAAATTTATTTTCAACCATACTGAGTTTTCCTCGTCCGGCGATAACAGCGTATCTGGCTTTGGAGTGCTATTTTTCAAAAGTGTGATTCACGCAAAATCGGCGTGTCGAATAATTTTTGAACGATCTTCATTCGACATTATGTCACACATTTCAAAAATAGCACTGCGCGTCTGCGTTAAGAAAATGCCGTTATCAAAATGGCGGTGCTTACTTGGCGTCCATTGCAATTGCGGTCGTTGACGCGTCGCGTCGGTGAACACCTATTGATTCAACTTGGTAGCAGACGCACGGCGACATCTAGTGGACAATGCGTGAACTAAAGTTGTGGTAGACGTTGGATAGATGGCGCTGTGCGTATAAATTGTTGTTAAATATTTATCTTATGAATTTAACTGGTTTTATGAGCCTAAATATATCAAACCAGGCTCAATGTTTTTGAAGAAATGTTTATAGTTAAAGCATATTATTTAAATAACAATTACGTATTTTCTTCTTACATAATTCTTTTTCTAAATATCTAAAGATGGCGTGCTCGTTAGTCTGCTTACTTATGAAAATTGTTACAAGTATCATGTTTCACTCTGTTGTTTTTTATATCAACGGAAATAGTTTAATTACAAATTTTCTACTATGCTATTTTATAAATGAATCATTCCCTACAATGAAAATTTAGTATGTAATTATTTTTTTATTTATGTAGGTATGTAAATCCAAATTCTATATACATCTCTGCTTACTTTAAACTAGCATGTAATCAAAATAAAGTACTTACAACGATGCAGAAACCCAAGACGGCCATGGATACAAGTCCTTTATAGCCCTTCTTAATTTTTCTATCTTCAGTCCTATAGTGTGGTTTCGTCAAGTCCTAGTCAAGTCTAGTCAGAAGAATCAGGCTAAGCTTTTGGTAACAAGTATAAAAATCACATAAATCAAACACTGTATCACTTCCTAACACTCGCGCTTGTTATCGAATACTTTGGGAATAATAATCCACCATTATTATTGCACAAACACTCAAAAAAAAACACAAATTTTGGAAAATAAAATACAGCGCCGATACTGCTCTTCACAGCTTCCCGCCAAAAGTCCCTTATGATATATTGAAATAAACCTTATGTAAATTATTTTTTTTAATTTCTTCAACCTCACAAACCTCTATACTAGGTTTAGGCTTTATACTAACAAATATATATTTTCATTAACATGTTAAATTAACTTGTTACAGTGCAAAGACTTCGAGAAGGTCGGCGCGACGATAGCTGTGACACCATGCGACGTGGTTGAGGAAGCTGACATCACCTTCTCGTGTGTGGCGGACCCTCAGGCAGCTAAGGAGGTACAATACAATAGTACATTGTTCAACGAGGGAAGAAAGTGACCGATTACTAAGGAGGGCATGGGCCATATTATGCCCAAGTTAGGAATCGCACTTTCTACAGAGTGATACATAGTCATAGTGTATTCGATTACCTGATAATGAAGATGTGCTTCGAAAGCCGTAGGTAGGACCAAATGTGAAATGACCATACTGTCATCTGCTGGAGTGCTATTTTTACCCGACTGCGCCAGAAGGAGGGTTATGTTTTTCGAGAGTAGTGTGTTCGAGAGCTGCCAAGGAGGTACAATACAATACAAGGTTGTTGTAAGTTGACAAAATATACAACCAATACAATAAAAATACTCTTTATTGCACCAAAACAGAAATTTGACATAACACATATTCATGAAAATGAGGTACAAAGGCGGACTTATCGCTAGAGCGATCTCTTCCAGTCAAGCCTTAGGGTGGAAGTAAAATATTGAACAAGGCGATGGCGCAGTTTAAATAGATCTACTAGGTACTGTATTTTCATCTGGTGTTTCAGGACATTGTAGGCTTGAATCACCCGATTGTCTATTCTATATATATAAAAATCAATTGCTGTTCGTTAGTCTCGCTAAAACTCGAGAACGGCTGGACCGATTTAGCTTTTTTCTGGTTTTGAATTATTTGTGGAAGTCCAGGGAAGGTATAAAAGGTGAATATATTCGGAGGCGGTACGAAGTTTGCCGGGTCAGCTAGTCTGAAAATAAAGACGATTCGGTGCTTCGAAAGCCGTAGATAGGCCCCACTGTTAAATGACCTATGGCCCTGACTGTCCTCTGCTGGTCTTTTCAATGACTCGGGATCAATTCAATATGTCTCTTTCAGACTAAATACCCAAAGAGACCACCTTAGTCGTTGCGAGTTAGTTTTTAAACTGTTCTTAGTTAGCGATTGGCACTCAAGGTATCACGAGCTTGTAGGAATGCTAAAGCGCGCCATCTTTGGCGGGTCTTGTTGCTTGAATGCCAACTAGAGATGGGCAGCGGGAAGAAATTCAAGAGGGAAAAAATGAAATGCAAGGGGAAGAAAAGGGAAAAAATAATTAATTCCCATTTATACCCGGGAATTTTTTAAAATTTTGGGAATAAATGGGAAAATTTCTGGGAAGGCGCCCATCTCTAATGCCAACGTCTATAGTAAAGTGATAGCGATAATGATTTCTTATGTTTTCGCGATTGTTATTCATTAAATTAAACTATTTTAATACGGTTTTATCGCGTTTATTACTTATTTATTTACACCTGACGTTTCAAACACTTTACACAGCGTTCATGGTCGCAGTCTGCCTGCGATAAAACCGTATTAAAATAGTTTAATTTAATGATAGCGATAAGTCGGTCTTTGTGTACATTGTTGGAAGTTGTATATTTTTTTTTTTGTACAATAAAGAGTTGACATATCTATCAACAACTACGGGTATCAAATTCCGCTGTCGAGCTAACGTTTATCAAACCATCGCTCGCTTCCGACGTGTTTCCGGTATTTAACTAAAAAAATACCAGTGATTTTACACACCTAATTTAATACTATATTATTGAAATACGGCTCTGCTTGCATTTCAGACCACTTCAAATTAATCATTCATTCATATCGAGTCAGTACATGATCAATCGACCCCACCGACCGCCTCTACAGACTCAAAGTTAAGTTAAGTAAAGAAACTAGAAACAGGATTACAAGAAAACACTAAATGAATGATTTAATTTTTCACCAGTGTCCAAGCCAGACCAAGGTCGCCGTCTTTTGACACATACTATGACAGATTCAGGATTCGATTTGAGGAGCTCGTTAGTCGAGCGCCACCCGCGTATCCGTAGCGAATGTGCGTGTCAAGCGACGGCGTGACGTGACCACTATGGGGTTGGTCGCCATTTAGTGACATTTTCTATCTTGAGCTCCTCCGTGCTTCGGAAGGCACGTTAAGCCGTTGGTCCCGGTTGTTATCGATAGATAGCAATCGTGAGGCTGTGTCAGATGCCTTAGAGCAGCCTGAAAACTGACTGTTGGCCACTAACACACCTCGGATCATGTTCCTGTTGATCTGGTTTCCTTGTAAATAGGGTTACGGAGGTCAGACGGCAGTCGCTCCATTGTAATAACCAGTTCCGCCAAATCTAGGACCATGACTTTACAGCGTACCCTAGGCTCTAAAGCGTAAGCTGACGACGCAACTAGAAATACACGCCAGGATGATGATGATGATTGGACAGACTCAGGATTGATGTTGGAAGGTGTCAGGAGAGTCGGGCTAGGTGGGGCTTTTCCAACAACAACCAGTGTTCCTGTGGAACTGTGCAATCTATGGCTCACCTGTCGTGCACCAATAGTCCCGTCTCCTGCACTATGGTAGACTTTAATATGGCGAATCGCCGGGCAATAGAGGTGGCAAAGTATTGGGCAAAATTAATATAGTGCAGTCAATAGCCATTTTGACTCGACACGAAGAAGACGCATTCTATCGAACAACACGGACGCGGTAGGCTAAACCATCTACATAGTTTGTTTCGGTAGATCAGACGAAAATTAACTGTAAGACAATGCTCCTAGCATTAAGTTCACATTTTGTACTGTACGCATTTTTATTTTGTGCAATAAAGTTGAAATACACGATAGGGAAGATTTACGCAAGAAGATACTGAGAGCCGACCCTAATTGAAATGGGAAACGGCTAGGATTGATGATAATGAATGTTTAAATAAATGCCTAAATCTACACTAATATTATAAAGAGGAAAGATTTGTATTTTTGTGTGTATGTTTGTAATGAATAAACTCAAAAACTACTGTGCGGATTTCAAAAATTCTTTCACCATTGGAAAGCTACATTCATCCTGAGTAACTTAGGCTATATACCGCAGGCGGAGCTGCGGGAAACAGCTAGTAAATAAATAAAAATATACGGGTATTACCGATCGTTGGGATCAATCTTTGTCATCCGATCCCAAATGTCAGTTAAGTGCAAAGCCAGTGACCTTTGACTGAACTTAATGTGAGGTGATGGATGTGTTGATGACACAATGCCCGGGTGCGGTCACAGTAGATAATACTTAGGGTATGTGGTAAGTTTAATGGCTTTTGTTATAAATGAGATAAAGATAGAGTTTATGATTATTAAAAACTATTGTTCTTGAAGCAATAATCTAAATACTAAGGGCCCATTTCACCAAAGTCTGATAAGTTTTATTCCAAGGATAATGGCACAATTTACTTTCGTATAATAAAGTTATATATATCTTAAACCTTATATATCACCACATAGTTAACTCGAGAATATGCTGTTAATCTACGTATGATTCCGGCACAAGCACTCTCTCAAGAATAAAAATGTCTGCCATCCATTTTACATGCTTAGATTAGTTTACTCTTGGATAGGAATGATGTTGGTGAAATCGGCCCTTAGTCAGGTTAGTTAGACCAATAATAACTTAAGAATGGGCTGAACAGAATCAGGTAAAATGTTGTACGTGGATAAGTCATGGCCTAGATGAATTAATACCATAATAGGTTATTTCTTCTCTAAAAACCGGACTCCGGCGAAACTCTGAAAACACTTAAAAAATAATATAATAAATAATAATCATCTTCTATCCTAAGTTTTCAATAGGCTAGTTTCCAGGGTCAAAACACTAACATTAAAATTAGTCCGTAATTTAGGGCATCAAAATATATTAGTGACTTATTTTTTCTTTTGTCAATTGAGCGATAAATTATAAAGATATAACACATCAAAGTTTAGGAGTGGGGGCTTGTGACGTCATATATTGCGAAAAAGTGTAGCACGCTGTGACGTCACACGGAACTTTAACACCATAACACGCCATATCTTTACCATTCTTTTTTTAATTTTCAAAAGAAAAAATACGTCTCCCATATTTTTCGATTATCTAACTGACGGACTAATTATATTTTTTTAGGAAACTAGTCTATTATGTCTGTAACGATGCACTTGCATTATTTCTAATTTTTCCATACTTTTTCATATCATAACCATAATTCGCCATATTTTCATTTTAAAATCATTTCATTTTTTATCCGCATTGTTTTCACGTCATCTCATCACATTCCATTTTCCTCTCGAAGGAGCAACAGCTCCACTTCTTTCTGTGTATTATTTATAAGTACCTAACTTCAGTTATAATCATTGATTAATATGTGAAAATCAGTATTAAAATAAAAATAGTTTTGTGGAGTCTCGGATATGAGCAATTTTACTGAAGATACCACCTCAACACTTCTATTCATCTACTTCGTGTGGTAGGGCCGCCATATATTAGTCTCATGCCAAAATAGCCGAGCTGGGGAGCCCGCCGCATGTCTTATTGTTTTTGCGATTGATAATCAATAACGTTTCAAACACTTTACAACGTACGTGGTCGCAGGTAGTCTACCATCAACGCTGTAAAGTGTTTGAAACGTTATATATGCGAAAATAATTAAGTCATAAAAACCGTATTAAAATAGTTCCATTTATTATGTATTATTTAATTAATTTCCCGACTGCGCCTGAAGGGGTTTCGTTTTTCGTAAGTATGTATGTATGTGTGTATGTAGGTATAATTATTTGGCACGCTCTGCAGCGTGAACGAATTGATGGATCTTAGCTTGACAGGTGTCGTTATTTACTGTGAGAGTGACATTGGGTAATAAAAAAAAAAACAAAATGGCGGATT
Organism: Euzophera pinguis; assembly: GCA_947363495.1. Classification (NCBI taxonomy): domain Eukaryota; kingdom Metazoa; phylum Arthropoda; class Insecta; order Lepidoptera; family Pyralidae; genus Euzophera; species Euzophera pinguis. Next base: position 1,476,362 of record OX376172.1, read on the forward strand.
TTTTTTTTTTAATTTTCAAATTACACAAGAACGCAGTACGGTTTTTTTTTAGTTTTTTAATTTACCGTTATCTTGTTTTCTAGATGGTGTTCGGCAATTGCGGCGTGCTGCACTGCCCGTCTTTAGAATCTAAAGGTTACGTTGAGATGACGTCCGTCGACGCGGACACCTCCCACGACATTGTAGAGGCTATCAGCGGGAAGGGCGGGAGGTATCTCGAGGCACAGGTATGTATTATCCATATTTCACCAACATCGTTCCTATCATAGTTCATAGTTCATTTATTATTTATTTATTAAAACTTTATTGTTCCACAAAGTACACATATACTTATAACAATTGGCGGACTTAATGCTAAGAGCATTCTTTACCAGTCAACCATTGGGAGAAACGGAAAGATAGTTTGGCGCAAAAAAGTTAAGGGGGAAAAATGTATTACTTATAGAGCAAATTTTATCAAAAGCTTAAGTTTATACACTACAAAAACATACATAAATATATTTATTTATGTATGTTTACGTACAATAAACATACATACATACATATATTTATTCATAAAACAATATACATTGTGTCTGAAAATACAATTAAAATAATAATAAGAATTTGATTTCACATTTAATGTCAATACTAATTAATATTTATCTATACGAGTACATATATAAATAAGTTGCGAGTATATTTTAACTTTTAAGGGCCAAGAGTAACTAATCTCAGCATAACAAATGGATGGCAGACATTTTAATTCTAGTGACAGAATCCTTGTACTGGAATTATACTTGGATTAACAGTATATTCTCGGGTTAACTGTGTGGTGAAATGTAAACTTCATTATACGAGAGTAAATTGCTTCATTATCCTTGGAATAAAACTTATTTGTCTTTATCTGACCTTTAATAATATTATAAGTGCGAAAGTCTGTCTGTCTATCTGTCCGTTAGGTTTTCACGGCCAAACCGCTGAACGGATTTAAATGAAATTTGGTATGAATATATTTAAACACCCGGGATCAAACATAGGCTACTTTTTATAGGCTGACGCAGGCGGAGCTGCGGGGAAAAGCTAGTAAATTATTAAATTACTTGTATATTAAAATTGTCAACATTTCAGATCCAAGGGTCCAAGACGCAAGCGGAAGAAGGCACGCTGATTATATTAGCGGCCGGCGACCGCAGTCTGTTCGACGACTGCCAGTCCTGCTTCAAGGCGATGAGCAAGAACTCCTTCTACCTTGGTAGTAGTCTGCTTGTCCAGTTGGGGCGCGAGGAAACTTGCACGTTGACACTTGTTGCGCTCACTTTACACACATTTTGCATTGACAACACTTATCTTACTTAGACTGTATTGCGTTAGTCTTTGGGATCGTTTTGTCGCGACTTTGCGCTGAGAGCTGTAATTCGTCGAATCTCTTGATTGATTTGCATCGTCTTTAGGTTCATTCTGTCGTAACTTTGTTAAGAGTTTTAATCCTACGAATAGTTTGATTCATTTAAATCTTATTGTGTTTGAAGTTAGGTACATTTTGCTTTGACTCAATAGGTTACTTGACTCATTTTTTTTTTTTTTATATTTCATATCACAAATTTGAGTCCGTGAATTCGAAAACGGAAAGAATTTTTTGTATCCGTTCAATATTAAATAAGTTATAAGCCTTTGAAATCCTGTGGAAGGGGAAACTGTCAAGAAACAAGAAAAGGACGCACTTACTAGTGAGTGACGTCACTGCCACTTGATTTTGTACGTACAAAAGAGATAGCAAGACGTCCCCATCACGCTCCCACTTTTCTTCATTATAAAACTTTAAATGCTAATTACTGCTTTAATTAATTACCAATTTTGTTGTTGTTTTCGATATCGGTTACTTTTTAGTGTATGTATGGTTTCGTATAAAAATTTTGTCAAAATGTAAACACAGTCGAGTAGCCTATTACTTACAGCAATAGTTTAATCAGACCATTTTTTTAAAATTCTCATTTGTAGCCAGTATTTGAATTATGTACATAATTTGAATTGTTTTGTTCAATAATTTAGGATCTAGTCTGTTCGGTTTGGGCGCGAGGAATCATTTTGTCGTAACTTTGTCAAGAGTCACCCCCAAGTCGAGAGGTACCTTGAGGCATCCTTGAAATGAAACAAAGTGGTTATAAATATATATTTTTTTGCTCTATCACTACTTTATTTTAATTTTACTATGTTCTTTTGTTATTATAACCTGTGTCGTTCATTAGAGTTTGCTCAAGCAACCAACTAAAAATATCGTTTTCAAGAAAAGTTCCAGGACTTTCTTAAGGCTTCCTCCAATGAGTTTGAGTGGAGGACGTCCTTAAGGTTATGTTTAAGAACACAGAACTTTCTATCTGTTTTCGAATCGTTCTATTTTTTTGTTGAATTTTGTTGCACTTGAATTTACGATTATTTTCACGTGACAAAATGAGAATCTCTATCTCATTTTGTAATCTTTATAGCACGCCTTTAGGGTGATTTTCACGTAATTAAAGCGATTAGTTTTAGTCCCTCAAAATTAGGGAACGTTCGAAAAGTCAAGTTCGTTCATTCAGGTCAAAGTTAGATAACACAGAAACGGACTAAACATGTTTTAGTTAACGTAGACTTAGCGAATGTTCCTTAAATAAATAAGTCTGTTAGTCTTAAAGGTAAATTTTGTCACAGCTTTAATTCTTTGAACCGTTTTCGAATCGTACGATTGATTTGAATTTAGGTACATTTTGCTTTGACTCGATTATAGAAATCGTTTTAGAATTCTCAGTTTTGCAGATTTTTAATAGTGGCCCGTATTCGAATTAAGAACGTTATGTTAAATAGGCATTTACAGATTGGATTCTTATAGCAATAATCTTTAGCTACATATTATCGTGATTTTGGTAAAGATCTCGATTGAAGATTGATATTAGCATTGCTTGCATAAATCTCATTTGAGAATGACCACTTATCTTTTTTATTTAGGTGCTACGATAAGTCCAGTTAAGGCGTTTGGAACTCGTGAGTTCCATTCCCACAGGAAGCATACTTAGTTTAGTTGTTTTCAGCTTGGTTAGGACATTGCAGTCTTGAATCGCCCGATTGTCCAAGAATAATGATGATTCCGTGCTTCGGAAGGCACGTTAGTCCGTTGGTCCCGGCTGCCTAAGTCGTTAAAGTAACCACGTCAGATGCCGAGCATGTAACCCACTTGATATGAATGTGTGAAGTATACGTAAATTTTTTTCGTCGGCGTTGTAGATACGTAAAAAGTTAGTTTTAGACTTTGTTCTTTTTTCGTATCTTATTTCTTTTATTTAGTCGGCAATCATTATTTTAATGTGCTTTAGAATTAATTCACCTACACTATTATTCATAAAATTAACGAACGTTCATTAAGCCTACATTAACTAAGATATGCGCAGTCCCTTTCTGTCATATCTATTTTTCAAGTGAAAGAATGAGACAAAACATAAAATAGTTAACTTGGTATTATTGAACATTTGTTTATTTTTATGAATAAGGGGGTTAGTCTTAAGGTTTACTTTGTGGTGACTACAGTAGCAAGTGATTAATTTTTTAAAATTATATCTGCGACTTCTATTTTTTCTACACATTTTGTTTTATAATCTTTTTAAAAAAATACTTAGTAGATATGTGTTGCTTGTGCAAATTATCCGCTTTTTCATAACTGTCCATTTTTCGTCTATAATTATTTTATTGCCTTGTTATTTTATATTATAAGTGTCAACAGTCAAATCTAAGCGTCATTTTATTTTAGCATGCGCATGTCAAATCTATGATTTGTTATTTATTTTGCAGTAAAACATTTTTATTTTAACACAGATTCGTCAAGCATAAGTTTCACACCCTTTTTCCCCTCGGGGGTTAAAACAAGTTGATATTAAAGTGTTTGAAACGTCAAGTGTAAATAATAGGCTAGTTTCTAGGGTTAAACGACTATCATTAAAATTAGTCCGTCATTTAGGGAATCAAAATATATTAGTGACGTATTTTTTCTTTTGTCAATTGAGCGATAAATTATAAAGATATAACGCATCAAAGTTTAGGAGTGGGGGCTAGTGACGTCTCATATTGCAAAAAAATGTAGCACAGTGTGACGTCACACGGAAATTTAACGCGCCATTTCTTTACCATTCTTTGTTTAATGTTGAAAAGAAAGAACACGTGTCCCATTTTTTTTGTTTATCTAACTGACGGACTTATTGTATTTTTTTAAGGAAACCAGCATATTAAGTAAATGCGATAAAAACCGTATTGAAATAGAGTTATATTTGATGTGTAATAATCGCGAAAACGATGATGAGATAGATAGATAGATGTGGTTATTCACCAGTCCTTCCCTTGCAGGCGAGATCGGGAACGCGTCCAAAATGAACTCAGTCTTACAAGTCGTAGGCGGAGTGTCGTTAGCGGCGCTAGCTGAAGGTTTAGCTTTGGCTGATCGAGCTGGACTGAGTCAGGCTGACTTGCTGGATGTCCTCGCTTTGACTCCACTGGCTTCACCACATCTCATACTCAAAGGAAGAGGTCAGTAAAAGTACGCTTTTGACCCCTAAAAAGGTCCTAAATATTAATTTAAGTAACAAGGTAGGTATTTTATAGGAAAAAGATGTCAGCTAAGAACAGATTTCCCGAAATTCCCACGGTAACAAGAGCAGTACCTTCGGAAAGATTCACTCTTTTATTGAACTAGAAATTTTAAAAAATTCTAGGAATATGAAACCGATATTTAACAGGCCGGGGTCAGTGGAAATGGATTGGAATGGATTAATAGTTTGCCTCAGACCCGGAGGTCGTGGGTTCGATTCCCAAAGGAAGCATACTTTGTTTAGTTGTTTCCAGTTTCATTGTATCACCTAATTGTCTGTTAATAATGATGATTAATTTATCCAGATGATATGTTAAACCAGTCACGGTTACCATTTGGTGGGCGTTAAGGAACCACGTCAGAGTCCGAAAAGCGATTCCGAAAACACCATGATGTACAGGGTCGACTGATCATAAAACCCACTCAATATGAATGAACGAACTTACTAATCTAAAATAATTTCCACAGCCATGATCGAGTCATCATACTCGACCCATCAACCCCTAACTCATATGCAAAAGGACCTCAAACTGGCCCTAGGCCTCGGAGACACTCTCGAACAATCCCTCCCCCTTACGGCTACAACTAACGAGATCTTTAAGCACGCAAAACGACTTGGTTACGCTAACCATGACGTTGCCGCCGTGTATATACGCGCTAGGTTCTGATCGATTAGTTGATAAGAATGGATTTGAGCTTATGACAGAGGGATTTTGATTGGTATTGACCAAGGTATAAGTTCAGGGATAATACTATCACATCTAAAAGAAGAAACGAGTGTGTGAACGAGATGGCGTAATACAAGGTGTAAGGCGACATCTCGCTTGTTCACTCGTTTTTGCCCTGCGATAGTGAGCCACCAGCTAGAAGTGTCACATGCAGGCCAGTCAAGCCTTCTCAAGTGAGGCTTAACTGTAGTACGCATAGGCATTTCTACCTAATCTTATTTCTATGGTATTGACCTTAAAAAAATTGGTACAGAAATTTACTTCACAAATAACAAATTTGTCTATCCTGTCTTGACATATTCTATGTGATCCGTTTTATAAAAACTTCTTGCGGTTATAATTTTTCATAAAAAAATATTATTCGGCTATCACGGTAGACTTTTTAAGCCTATTTTAACTGAAAGGTGTGTTGTCTTGTTCTATCACGTGAAATATCGATAAAAGTGGCACACAAACAAGGCTGATGTAGTGTATTTTGTCACAGCCACAGTAATTCATTTTATGTTACGCAATATAGTTTCTGTATTTTCTTTACACTAACCGGGGTTAAAACGCCTAAACTGCATTTGATTAGTAGGACTTTTTGATGTTCTTGCATCTCTCCCTATTTTTAACTCTGGTCATTATCTTCAAGATACCTATCATGTCTCCTTCTGCTAAGCTCATTTTGTCCATAGAGAAACTTTATTATTAAGAAATCTACCTTTCACTATCATGAAATCAAAACTACATTTCAGCAGTATATAAAAATAATTATATTACAAATGACGGTAGTATGAAAAATTGTAAACCAACTCATGTAAATAAAAAAAAAAATTTTGCTAAACCTATTTTAATGGAAAGTTTTGTTCTGTTCTTTTAAAAAAATTAATGTCTAAAATGACCCGAATAATAATACCGAGTTTTATTTTGCTCAACTTCCAGATTTATTCCTGACGATCAAAATGATAGAATTTTATTTTGAAACATCTTTTTTAAATTAAAGTGTATAAGTACCTACTATAAAATTGAAATTCAATAAATATCTCCATCTGGAAACTTATTCATTTCTAGTGAAAAATGTATAGCCATTTTGTTTTCCTAAACGATGTCACAATCTGTAATAGCGAATATTGTGTAACTCCAGTAAAGACACATAAAGGCTTCTTTAAGCACCCACTTTAATACTATAATGACGCAATAAAGATACAAAACATAGTTTCGTTAAAATATACCTTAAAAGTGTTTATTTTATGACAAGTTGGTTAGAATTTATTGAGGGTAGCACAAATAATTTTGACTTGGACCTTGTATGTATGAAACTTCAATAGTAATAATATTACGTTTTTGATTTTTCTCTTTGACTAACATTCATCATATAATTATGTAAATTACATAGTATTTTGATAAATAAAAATGACAAATTTATAGAACGGAACAAATTTTTAAGAGATTAACACATATTGTATGTTCATTTGTTCGTTTATCAGATTGGTTATAATGTAATAAGGTGAAGGCCAATAATATTAGTATATTCGAAAAGAGTAAATAGATACTATGAATTATGACACTTTCTGTTTTCTTATGTTTTCGCGATTGTTATTCATGACACTTTCTCTTTCATTTTAGACCAATTTATTAGACTTTTACCGGTAGATTGAATATAGTACATATATTTGTATGTACAAGAAAGCGCCCTCTGTGTCCAGGATTGATCATTTAATTTTAAAATTTCATCAATAACATAAGCATATATATTTATAATATCAAATGAATTGGGTGTTAAAAAGTAATATTTTAAAATCATTGTGAAGCCACTCCAATATTGAATAGTTTTAAGGATTATTTTAGAATAAATGAATTGTATGTATAAGCACACTCTTTTATTTGTAATTTTGTATGGACGTTTGTATGGACACATGATTTCACTTTTGGTTTAGGAAGGTTGAAATCCTAGCTAATATTTCACTGTTGCATTTATTTGATAGATCAGAGCGCTGTCACACTGGCGCCTCTATCGGAAATAATTTAAAACTTAATGAAAATAAATGTGATTCCAAAATAAGGGTTTATAGTTGTGTTCAGCTTTTATTTTCGCTTTGACTTGGCGGGAGCACTGCCAGTTTTTAAAAAAATAATAAAAAACAAATGAACACTATACAATTTCATTCTTGTTTACATTTATTTTCATTCCATAATTATTTTCCAATGGCTATTACTTTGACGGCATGTAACGAAAAAATGTATGAACAGCGTCATCTATTGTGCAATTCTTATTACTTGTAAGATTGCACTCTGAAAGGACAATGCAACCTATTTTACTCAAACAAACAAAAATAATACCAAAAACATACGCTAGAAAATATTATCACCATGTAATTTTTATGAGTATTGTGGAAATAACTTCCATACTAGGGTGTTTTTAAAGGAAACTACAAGAGTCGTTGGTTTGTAAAATAACTGAATTTGCAGGATCGATGTTTCTACAGAATTTATTTCTTGTAATAAATATATATCAAAAAAGGTCTGCCTTTCAGAAAAGACAGTACGGCGGCCACGTCATTTGTTTTGCTCGACTTGGCGAAAGAACTGCCGTACTCCCTGATAAGCTGCGCCGTACATTATGCCGCATAGCCTTAGCCTAACGTTTGAGTAGTAAAAAAAACATTGTCTAGAAATAGGGCTGCATTGTCGAAAGTTTTTTAAAAGGCACTCATTTTAAATTAAGTTTATTTGTACCTATGTTGTAGGTAGATAATGTACGCATTGTAAATGTGCAAATCATTTTCGTATTTCATCGTGTAAATTACTGACATGATCAGACGAAACGAATAAATTTAAATATAATTTATAAGTGATTGTTTTATTTTTACAAAAAATCCCATTAACCCATTTTGATGTATAGTCTGTCTCAACCACAGAAATAGATCTTAATATAATAGTTCAGTGGTCTCAACGAAAAAATACAATAAGCTCACAGGAGCTAAAATTGTAGGTCAATTAAAAAAAAACCACAAGATGGCATTTGAGTTGAGCTATAGATGCGAACCAGTAGTGAAACTAGTGCGAAGAACAAGTGAAACCAACGACTTCGGCGATTCATCAGGACAGTGATAAGCAAGTGTTTGGACATTGTGTGTGATACGTGAACTTAAGTAACGTCGGCTACCATCCTTTTAGAAATAAACGTCTTTTCGAGTCACCCAGGGGCCTTACTATCACCTTACATCTTGTATTGCGCCATCTCGTTCACTCACTGGTTTCTGCCCTGCTATTAGAGTTGATGGTAAGGGCCCAGGTGTTTTTCTCCAATTTGCGAACCCCCAGCTCGATAACAGTATGTAATTTTTGCATTTAGAATCAAATGTTAGTGATTGATGAGTAATTTAATAAATTGCCATTGTTTACATTATTGTCTTTTTACATTGAGACAGAATTTAAAAAGAAAAACATATCGGTATGGATAATTGAAAGGAGCTATGTCGTCCAGTGGCAAGCGGGCCTAATTTTGATAATGCACGTTAAGCATACACGTTACATATATTGGTCGCCGGCATTAGTGGTATATTATAAAAGTTTCCGTAATCCTATTTGAATGTTTCCGTGCATAGGTCCTGGCTAGGCTGCCATCTGGTGGTCGTTAATGCTATGGTGTTTAAAAGTCAAATAGCAGTTTTGATAATTTCGTGCAAGTTAATTTAACGAGATTTTAAAGCCACACAAGGTATGAATAAATCTAAATTAATTTGTAACTAAGAAATGGAAATCAAACATTTTATTCACAAATAAGTACATATCAAAATATTGTAAAGTATAATTAAATATTATCTAATTAGGGCTAGATAATTAGATGTAAGTATAATTATTTTAAATGCTTTTGCGAACTTGTGAACTTGTGAACATCTAAGTATCAGTATTTATTAACTACATAAATTAAATAATTGGAAACTGTGCGATATGCCCATAAACAAGGGCTTTTGTTTCTCCGCATAAATATCAAAATATGTTTATGGTTATTTATGTGATGCGACAATGAGGATGTTCAGTATGTTATCTACCACTAGACGGCGCTATTAAGACAGGAGTGCTATTTTTGAAAAGTGTGACTCACGCAAATCGTTTAGTCGAATGATTTTTTTTTGTTCGATATCGAACAATTTTTATTCGACATAATGAGTCGAATAAAAATTGTACTGATATTATTCTGTGCTTCACTTTTAAGATAATAATATATTTGATGTGAGTGCCTTCAGGCGAGCGTCAGAATTTTTACTGTTAGAAATTCGGTGCAAACATTTTGTATTAGCGCGCTAACTGTTAGAATTTTTTCTATTAGTGCGCAGCCGCGCTAAGCTGTCATAGTAGGCTCCATGTTCTTAGAACAATCTTTCTCCATCATACGGCGCTCCGTCTAACTCCGGTTGACGAACGCCCTCTGGCGGCAGGCCCCATTTAGGCCGGCATCCGTTATGGGCCTGATAGCGGGGGATGCGATCATCTCTCACCAATTCGTATGCCAAACGGGCTATGCTGTGCTGGTAGTCACTTATGCCGGTCTTGTAAAGGCATTTGCGGACGTAGCCGAGGACTGGGGACGAGAAGGATTTGTTAATTTGTGATGCAGCTGGTTACTATGATCTTTTAATTCTATTTAAATGCGATACAATGAAACTATAAAATCTAAATTAAAGGATCATAGTAACCACCCTTGACATCCAACTAATTAATTATCTGCGGGTCCAATATGACGCCTTATATTGTCTTGAACTATATTCATACGAAATTTCATCAAAACCCGTTCAGCGGTTTGGCCATAAAAGCGTAACAGACAGACAGACTTTCGCATTTTTAATATTAGTATGGATTAAACAATGATTGAATAGGCAAATTGTAGGCCCGCAGGTCTTTAGCAGTGTCCCATGCAGACGGAACTTTTTTTTTGAAGGTACCTATTTAAGTATCTCGATTTTTCTCTATTAACCTATATTGTTCCACTGCTGGTAAAATGTCTCCATAATTTGCTTCCAAAGATCTTTGTTTATAGCCAACACCAACCAACGTTTTTGGAAGCCTTTCAGATCGTCACTCCAGCGCTTCCTTGGTCAATGTAAACAAGTGGAATAAAATGCCATTTACCTCGTTACGTCATTCCGTTTGCATAAGAAAAAAAATATTTAGATATCGATTTTTTATACATGTGTATTCTGGATGATTCAACGGCATTGCCAAGGAGCAGAAATACGCTAGATGTGGTCGCGTATAAAATCAGTTATTTACTTTTGGTCTAATGATTATCTAACTTTGAACAAAGAGTGTTACAGTGAATTCCTAGGCCACCTTCATGAGGACGTGGGAGAGGGAAGCATTCTTTGTTCAGTTGTTTCCAGTATGGTTAAGACATTGCATTGAATCACCTGATGTCTCGTAAAAAAGATGATTCCGTGCTTTGGAACTTCGCTGTTCCAAATGGAGATCCATATTCATCCATTCTTTCCGGAACGATCTAAGATTCATCCGGAAAGCTGATATCACCGAATAAGATACTAATTTCTGATGGGCATGTCAACTTCTGCTACTATACTCCTATTCAGTTTCAATAGAAGCCCAGAGAAGATAACTGCGAGCTCAAAGCGAGTTGGTCCTGCTCGTCCAGCGTCCAGCTCCTTAGCTACCTTCATGAGTTCCGTGTACTTCATGGCGACGGCTGGCTCTGCTGCCGGGGCTTCTTCCTCTTGTACCTATGCCTAAACATTTAGGAAAGGCCGAAGCCAAGGGCCAATAGAAAACCACAAGTGCGTTGGAGGCCCATACCCATCATATAGCTGATACTCGTAAGCGCTGGAGCTCATCTTCTTATGGATATGGCACTAAAAATACGATATTATGCTTTGCAACTAGAACTGTTTAGATTGTATGGTATCCCAAAGACAATAACTACAGGCTACAATCTCAAAGATTCCACCTAAACTTAGTCGTAAAAAAGACAGAGAAATGGATTAGGTACCTACTACCTACAATTATTATGTTTTTTTTTATCAAAATGCAGTGTGTATACTATGTTTGGTTCTTTAGTCGGACTATTCTAGATCTATATTCTGTGAGGACCTATAATTGGCTTCTAAATTGTTTAAGTTAGTTATCTATTGTATAGATATAAGCTGTTGGTCTTTCTTATAATAAATAAATAAATACCTATTACATGTGAATGTAACTCCTCTTCCTTCGAGCATAGTGATTCAGTCTGTCATTTTACGTTTAGGCTACACCTAAATTATTAGAAGAAATCAGAACAAACTTCTCAGATGCGTCGGCAGCGGTTCCAGCGTGGGTTTGTCCATGTCCTGCTCGTACAGCTCCTTGGCCACCTTCATGAGTTCCGTGTCCTTCATAGCAAGCGCTGGTGCTGCTGCCGGGGCTTCCTCCTCTTGCACCTTCGCTCCTTCCGGATCGCAAACGCGTTTTTTCTCGCGAGGTTTGAACGGACGCGTTTTGAACTCTAATAGAGCAATGGCAGTATTATACAGAGGCTTATAAACTAATATGGACTTCTCTGATAGAGCAATGTCAGTATTATACAGAGCCTTATATACTGATATGGACTTCTCTGATAGAGCAATGGCAGTATTATACAGAACCTTATATACAGATATGGACTTCTCTGATAGAACAATGTCAGTATTATACAGAGCCTTATATACTGATATGGACTTCTCTGATAGAGCAATGGCAGTATTATACAGAGCCTTATATACTGATATGAACTTCTCTGATAGAGCAATGTCAGTATTATACAGAGCCTTATATACTGATATGAACTTCTCTGATAGAGCAATGTCAGTATTATACAGAGCCTTATATACTGATATGGACTTCTCTGATAGAGCAATGGCAGTATTATACAGAGCCTTAAATACTGATATGGACTTCTCTGATAGAGCAATGTCAGTATTATACAGAGCCTTATGTACTGATATGGACTTCTCTGATAGAGCAATGGCAGTATTATACAGAGCCTTATATACTGATATGGACTTCTCTGATAGAGCAATAGCAGTATTATACTGAGGCTTATATACTGATATGGACTTCTCAGATAGAGCAATGGCAGTATTACAAAGGCTTATTTATATACTGATATGGACTTCTCTGATAGAGCAATGGCATTATTGAACAGTGGCTTACATACTGATATAGACTCCTCTGATAGAACAATGTCAGTATTATACAGAGGCTTATATACTGATATGGACTTCTTAGGGCTAACTATCTAATATATTTGTCGCTACGAAAGGGATGCAATAATAGGAAATAGAGAATAACTTCATAGGAAATTAACTGAAGGCACCAGCTGCAACAATTGAACGCTCGGCGCACTAAATATTACAAATACATACTTAATTAAAATATCAACTAGAACAAATTCTTTAAGTATAATGTCTTGACTCGAGAAAAACAAGAAGCCTGATGAAAGACAGCAAATAAATATGTGTTCTTATCTTAATTACACGATAGGATGATGATTGTGTTTGTTCACGCCAATTAATCAGCCATAAATTATAATGACGCGAACTTTGAAAAAATTGCGCTGGTTTGCCCGGGATTGCGACCGAAATAAAGTGGACTGTAAAAAAAACAAGGTAAAACGCTTCAATGCACTCACCACCATAAGTAGCACGAAGAATCTGATGTCACCAGTCCCAGGGCTTCAGTGTCTGGCTAAAGGTTCACAAATTAACGATAAAAATTCAAATCACATCACACGCGCGCGCGCCATCGCATCTCGGAAGCAAGACTTTAACTAACTTGACAGTTCACACCAAATGTCAAAGTTCCTTATTTTTTTTTTATAGGTAATGTTATGTTTGGGCCGTGACTTCTTGCATAGTGCACCAAGTTTAAGAATTACCTTGTTCCCAAACATACCAGATTATTCCAGTCGCAAATATAGCCCATCTGGCGCGAACACAGCACCCGGCCTTGAAAGGTTCCCTTTCAAAACAAAACTAAACCTAGAATACTTAGGATAAGTTTAACCCACAAATGAGTATAACAACTAATTAACTATAATGGTTAACAAAGAAAAGTAACCAAAAGAAAAATAATTAACTAGCAGAGTTAATAAAGGAAAAGTAACAATTAAAAAATATTACTTAAATCTAATAACAGATAGCCTCTATTTAAGAGTCCTATCTAAGAAAGTATAGGTAGAGGACATAAACGAACTACGGAACGTTTAAATGTGCCTGATTTAGTTTTAACTAAAGGAACACGCTTGTCTGCACCCTCAAACGTTTTTATTATAATGCCCAATGGCCAATGTAATGGAGGAGAATTATTTTCCATTAGCAAAACAATTGTACCTTCTTTTACAGGATTTACCTCTGTATTCCATTTTTCTCGTATTTGGAGAGTATGCAAATACTCTTCTCGCCATCTATTCCAATAAGACTGCGTTAATTTCTCTAATAAAAGATAACGCGATAGGAGATGTTGACGCTCTTCGGTAATTTCCGACGCGGGAAAAAATTTTAAAGGACGAGAATATAGAAAATGAGCGGGAGTAAGAGGTTGAGGTTCAGAGGGATCCTCACTTAAAATTCCGAGAGGACGAGAATTTAACACAGCCTCTACTTGACACAAGACTGTGCTGAGTTCCTCGTATGATAAATTTGTTTCCCTATAACTCTAAACAAATGAGATTTAACGCTTTTTATAGCACTTTCGCAACTACCAGCCCAGTGGGGAGATCGGGGCGGAATAGTTTTCCACGTAATACGATTTTCATTTAAAACGGAACGAAAGCCGTCACAAAATGAATTAGAAATTAAAAACTTTTGAATCTCATTCAAATAATTACGCGCGCCTATAAAATTAGTTGCATTATCGGAATATATAAATTGGACAGGACCGCGACGTGATAAAAAACGTTTAAATGAATTTAGAAAACAGTCAGTACTCAAATCTTGAGCCGTCTCAATATGAATAGCTCGTGTTACTAGGCAGATATATACGCAGATATAAATTTTATGACTTCTAGCTCCACGTTTACGTATAGGAAAATATTGAATTGGACCTCCGTAATCAACTCCTACATGAGAAAAAGGTTTCGAAATATCAAGTCTACACCTAGGTAGATCCGCCATAACTGGCGATGTGACGCCTTTGGGTCTTAATTTAAAACATGAAATACAAGAATGTACTCGAAAACGTACGAGACGTCTCGCGGATAAAATCCAATATTTCTGCCGAAGCAAAGAAATTAAATGCTGAGGTCCAGCATGACAAGTATCACTGTGCATCTGGTCTATTATAAGATTCACAACGTGATCTTTCGTCGGTAAAAGTATGGGAAATTTATGATCAAAAGTCAAATCACTATGTGACAATCTTCCGCCAACACGCAGAATATTATCCACGATAAAAGGACGCAATTTACGCAACGCGCGGGAATACGATTTTCCAGCTTGGATAGCTTGTATTTCCGTAGAAAAATATTTTTCTTGTACGGCACGCAAAATTGCTAATTCAGTAAAATTAAGATCTGGAAGTGTTATTACACCTCGAGTTTTCAGTTTGCCTATAAAACGAAATACATAAGTACAAACTCGTAAACAACGAGACCAGTTAGAAAAATTATAAACGATTGATAATATTCCCTCATTATCGGGGGGAGTAGTGGTAGTTAAAGTAATGACTTTAGACTCCGGTATCTTAGCGGATATATTTAAAATGAATGGTTTAATCGGCCATTCTTCAACGGTAGATGTAGCCCAACTGGGACCACTTATCCATAAAGGATGAGAAATAAGCTGTGAGGGGGTCAGTCCACGCGACAAACAATCGGCTGGGTTATTTTTACCCGGTATATGATAAAAACATTTTGGAGATAAATTATCTTGTATTTGGGCTACTCTATTAGCCACGAAAGTTTTCAATTTATGCGGACTCGAATGTATCCAACTCAAAGCTACGGTCGAGTCAGACATCGCGTAAATACGTGTGACTGAACAACGATCTTTAAAAGTACGTAAGACAGCTGATATCAGTTTTGACATGAGATGAGCTGCGCAAAGTTCTAAACGAGCGAGCGATACGACCTTAACGGGAGCGACTTTAGATTTCGCAAGAAGAAAACGAACTGAGTTACCACGCGCATTCTGAACGCATAAATAAAGGACAGCTCCGTACGCTTTCTCACTGGCGTCTGAAAACGCAAGTAGTATCACACTACTGTTATTTGTTACACCTAAGTGACGAGGTATGGACCAGTCACTTAAAAGAGGTAACTCTTCCTGAAACTTTATCCATAAATTCAAGATAGGTGGAGGAGGACAATCATCCCAGTCAAGTTTTAAAAGCCAAAGCTGTTTAATAATAAGCTTGGCATACAAAATTAGGGGTGCGGCAAAACCGAGAATATCCCATAAACGTGCAATGACTGAAAGCATTATGCGTTTTGTAGGAAAATTAATTTTATTTTTATCAAATTCAGACGAATTTATTTCGAATAAAAAGTTGTCAGTGCTAGGATCCCATTTAATACCTAGTACCTTTTGAATAGGATGCGAATCGAAATTTACGGCCTGCGGGTGTAAATGATCGAGCGGTAAGGAAGACAGTAACTCATTCGAGTTACTCGACCATTTTAAAAGTTCGAAGCCTCCAGCTGAGAACATATCAATAAGTTGCGAAGACAGAGTAGTGGCTTCTGACAAAGACTCACAACTACAACAGATGTCGTCCATATAAAAGTCACCGCGATCTATGACGTCAGCAGCTAAGGGGAACCTAAACCGCTCATCGGTCGCGAGTTGCTTCAACGTACGAAGCGCGAGAAAAGGACTTGAAGAAAATCCAAAACATACGCGTTTAAATTCAAATAATTGAAGTGGGTCGGTCGGGTCAAACCGGTAAAATATACGCTGAAATTTATGAAATTCAGGCAAAATAAGAATCCGTAAATACATCTGTTTTACATCGGCGCAAAACGCCACTTTGAAGAGTCTGAACTTAAGCAAGACGGCGTATAGATCTGGTTGTAGGTTAGGGCCTACATGAAGAACATCATTTATTGATACGCCAGAATTAGTTTTTGCACTAGAATCCAGAACTAATCTGACTTTAGTAGACACAGAGGAATGACGAAAAACGCCGTGATGTGGAATTATGTAACCAGACGTATCACTTTGATTCAAGACAGGGGTAAGATAGTCCTTATCGAGATACTCTTCGATTATACAATCAAAAGCAGTTCGACAGGACTGTGAAGATTGAAATTTACGCTCCAATGACATAAATCTCCTTTTTGCTATGTCCCTGGAAGAACCTAAAAGTTTGTAATCACTTTTAAAAGGAAGTGCCACAGAATAGCGACCCGAAGAATCACGACTAGTCGTATCCTTATAAATATTCTCACACTCTTCCTCTTCACTACTCAACAAAGCGGAAGGATGAGAGGGGGGCTCCTCCAACTTCCAAAAATTACGAAGTATAGTATCTAACGGAGCATTAGTAAGACTACAAAATGAGTAAGTTTCCTTATTATTTGAAGTTAAAATAGGAGCATCGCCCATCAATACAAAACCTAAAGAAGTTTTGATTGCAACTGGTGTGCCAGGCGGACCCTGAACACGGCCTTCCCTAAGTAGGTACGGAAACAATTGTGCGCCAATTAACATATCGATCCTACCGGGTGTATCAAATGTATCATCGGCTAGCGGTATATTACAAAGATAATTCAACCTAGACCTATCAATCTTTGAGGTAGGTAAATAATCCGTAATATTTTTTACTATTAGCGGTTTAAAAGAATATGACGTATTCTTATCAAAGCGCGAAGAAATAACTACATCAGTTATACCTATAATTTTACTAGACGAACCACCTAACCCGTTTACGGAAACTGGTTGGGGAAACGTATCATATTTTAATGATAAAAGTTTACGACATTCGTCACTCAAAAAATGATTTTGAGAGGCATTGTCAATAATCGCCTTTATAATATTTGGTTTGCCATGCGCGTCAAAAATACACACGCGAGCAGTAGCAAGTAAAACCGTAGTAGCATGCGACGTATTCATTTGCATAGAACACAATGAAACAGGAACGCGGCTATCGGCGTCGGTAATAGTGGACTTCGATTCGACGAGCGGGGATGTGCTCACTGGCAGCGTAGGCGCCGACGGCCCAGTGGCACGGAAAGTCGTCCTTAATCCATCGATCGTAGGTTCGACTTGCGCCGACAAAGAAGTGTCACTATTAGTCAACAAAACTGTTGATTTATTTTGTTCAGAAATGGAGCGCGGAAAATGTAATAAAGTATGATGAGAATTCGATTGGCATTGGCCGCAAAGTTTATTAGAATTACACATAGAAGTTTTATGTTTCATACTAAGACAACGTAAACAACAATTATGTTTTTTAATTGTATTAAAACGCTCAACAGGAGACAATTTCATAAATTGAGGACAACGAAAAAATTGATCGTGTTCCTTATTACATAAAAAACATAAATTTGTGTTATTATTCGAAGTTACAAAAGATTTTGTATTATTCGATTTAAATTTGTTTGAAATATAAGGCTTATTAACCGACTTTGAATACGAGGTAGAATAGTTTGTGCGTTCTAATATTTTACACTGTTCACGCACGAACGTAAGTAAATGTTTATAAGTAGGTAACTTTTCGGAGCGGAAATTATTTTCGAACAAATGAAGCGTTTCGCTATCAAGCTTTTTCGATGCTAAAAACAAGAATAAAAAATCGAGTTTATCGGAAATGTCGAGTCTTTCAAAAGCTGATACGGAATTGCCAAACTTGTCTAAAAACGAATTAAGTCCGCCAACCGAAGCGGTTGTCAACGTTTTAAAATCTAAAAGTTGATTTAAATATGAAGTCCCTAATGAACGCACATCTTGATATTTTTCAACTAATGTTGAATACATAAGCTGATAATTTTGAGCTGTCGGGTTAATGCCTGCAATGGCATTGAGCGCCTTATCTGATAATTGACCACGTAAATAATATACCTTTTCTGATTCAGAAAGGCTGGGATTATTATGAATGAGATGATTATAACACTCAAAGAAAGATGTCCAAGACTTAGAATCTCCGTCGAATGTCGGCAATTGTATAGCTGGCAATTTCAATTTTTGTTTAAACGCAAAACTAGGAAGTTCTTTTTTAGTTTCCGTAATGTCGCTTATCGCCCTTTGAATACGAGAGTATAAATCTTCAAATGATTCCCACGTACTAAATGACGGAGAATAATTTTCATCATATTTCATATATTCCAGGTTTAATTGTTCGACAATTACTAGAAATTCTGATCGAAGTTTTTCAATATTTCCTGTGGTATTTAAAAATGTAGTTTTATCGTTTAATGTTTTAATATTTTTCGATAATTCGTATATAGATTGAATTTTCATAAAATATGAATTTTGCCTAGCTTCTAATAATTTTATCATAGGAGGAAAAGTCTCGATTTCACTATAAATATCCTCTTTAGATTTTGATTTCGCCATTTTAAAAACTTTTAAAAGAAAAGAGGACTAAATTAATACAATCAAGCGAAATGTAATACAGAGGCGTATTTATTACGTGATAAGTTTCAATATGGTATGCACCGGTATGTACCTATCGTATGCGAATTACGCAGCAGAGCAAATTCTCGGCGTGAGTGTTTGGAATGTAAGAATACCTTCCAATTCGAAATATAAAATTATCGTATGGAAAATGACAAAGTATGTCTAAATTTGTGAAATAAAACTTTATCTAACCAGACACATTCAAACTATGTTGTTATAAAACGAAAACAGTTTATAATTAGCAGGAAATAATAGGATGCATTGCGATAAAAATCCATCGATTTAAATTCGCAAGCGGTACAAAGGACAAAAAACCATCGTTTTAAGCCTATTTATTAGGATTAATATCAGAAACGTCCCATCGGCATGTTCTAAATTAATAATACCTAATATTTTATCATGAATAAGTGGCACTGCCCATCGGTTTGTGTCCAACTTACCATGGAAATCCTAAGTATCCTGACTAAGTTAAGGGCCAACAAAGTTGTGGCTCTAAAACCAAAATAATTGCAGCTAAATGACCAAAACAAGAAATCCGGCTCGAAGGACCAAAACGTGTTCACGCCAATTAATCAGCCATAAATTATAATGACGCGAACTTTGAAAAAATTGCGCTGGTTTGCCCGGGATTGCGACCGAAATAAAGTGGACTGTAAAAAAAACAAGGTAAAACGCTTCAATGCACTCACCACCATAAGTAGCACGAAGAATCTGATGTCACCAGTCCCAGGGCTTCAGTGTCTGGCTAAAGGTTCACAAATTAACGATAAAAATTCAAATCACATCACACGCGCGCGCGCCATCGCATCTCGGAAGCAAGACTTTAACTAACTTGACAGTTCACACCAAATGTCAAAGTTCCTTATTTTTTTTTTATAGGTAATGTTATGTTTGGGCCGTGACTTCTTGCATAGTGCACCAAGTTTAAGAATTACCTTGTTCCCAAACATACCAGATTATTCCAGTCGCAAATATAGCCCATCTGGCGCGAACAGTGTTCTTATCATGGTCGCGCGGCTGCCATGTGATGGCCGTTACAGTCTGGCCACGAGGGAATTCGCCACGGCGAATTTTGCCTCTATGCCACTGGCGACTAAAATAAATACATTTGTTTTAGTATACTAATCGTTAGATACTATTCATCATTTCGCCTCGCAAGTCACCAGATCCCGTGTTTTTTTAGTGCATTTGTAATGTAAGTATTTCTTTTAGTCGCCGGTGGCATCGCGGCAATATTTGCCGTGGCGAACTCCCTCGTGGCCAGGCTGTTAAAGGAAACAAGTCAAGAGTCCGAAAGGCGGTCTCAAACCAGGGTATACAGGGTGGATTGACTATGTAACCCACTCGATCTGAATGAATGAACAAACCTGGTGATAGATGTGAACAAAAGTCATTGTAGTAACAAGACTGTCCGCGGAGACGCTTCATGGTTTCCTTGATGAAGGCATCGATCTCTTCGTCGGTCCATGCTTTCTAAAAAGCAATGTTTTTAAAAATAAGTTGAGAAACGTTTTCGTCAGTGGTCATCATCATCATTTCAGTCGCAGTCAGTCCACTGCTGGGCATAGGCCTCCAAAATTACCATATTGCGGTGGTTTGCGGCTAGAGTTTGCCTGCAACCTTAAAGTCATCTGTACGTCTGGTCGGTGGATGTCCAACGCTGCGCTTGCCGTTTCGTGGTCGCCGTTCGAGAACCTTTCTGCCCCATCGGCCATCGGTTCTCTACGCTATGTGCCCCGCCCACTGCCAACTTAAAGAACTTATCCGCTGGGCTATGTCGGTGACTTTTGTTCTCCACAGATCTCTTAATTTCTGATTCCTCGTAGAGCATCAAGCATCGCTGTTTGATCGACATTGAGCTTTCTTATGAATTCCATAGTCAAGGACCACGTTACAGACTGAGGTATTTTGGACGAGAAGACGCTAAGGACTGAACGAAGCCCAGCCGAGTCGGATCCGATTAAAGACCTCGTCCTTGAAGCTGGAATTGCCAGCCAGGATCAGCTGATTAACATTTCTTTCTATTTAAGATGACTTCTTTTTATGATTTTTTTTTGTTTCTAAAAATTTTTTTTTTCTTTTCTGACCCAAGTAGCCATTATGGTTTACAACTTCAAGGATGTGGCTCCCAACAGAAACCACCGATGACGCAACATGGATATTAAACCAGGGTAGGTACGTTTTAATTATGGTCCTAGATATGATGGTAAGTAATTAGAAGCAACTATTTGTTTCTGTATATGGGGCAATAAAGAGATTGTGTATAGTATTGTAGAAGATGGGGATGTAACTAGGCCGCTTAATGATTATTAGTTTGGGAGATCATTTCAGCCGCAGTCAGTTCCACTGCTGGACATAGGTCACCCGTAAAGCTTTCCAAAATGATTGGCTGAAAATGGACTGCTTTGGGATAGTTATGGTCAATTTATCATTTTTTTTTTTGTCTTACATCTTGGGTGCCAACTTTCGGGTCCAGCCATTTGCCTTCAAGCTTCGCCCACCTGTTTTCTGGACGGCACCTGAATAAAATAGCGAAGTAGGTATCACTATCATTATTATTATCACCTGGTGCTTTACTATCACCTCTAATAGCAGGGCAGAAACGAGTGAGCAAGCGAGATGTCGCCTCACACCTTATATTGCGCCATCTCGTTCACTCACTCTGTTCTGCCCTGCTTTTAGAGGTGATAGTAAGGCCCCTATATTATCATTTGGAGCTGGTAGATTAGTCGCAGGAAAAACTGATGTTTTGTTGTTAATTATTGTTTATGATTTACTGCATGTTTAGGAGTCCTATTTTTGAAATGCATGACTCGTATGTCGAATGAAAATTGTTCAACTCACCGATTATGACGGATGAAAACCATATGGTCCCACTAATTTTGCGTGAGTTATAAGTACTTTTCAAAAATAGCTCTTCTGGGAGTATAATGTGAGGAGACTAATGTTTTTTTCTTATTAGTATTGGCAAACGGGCAGACTGCCCATCGGAAAGTGGTGCAGTTAGTGCCACGCGCACGTTGCCGATTATGCATACTCAGTGCATCTTCACTTTCATTTTGTGACTTTCTTTTAGAAGGCCTCCGTATTTTAAGAAAAAGCATTTCATACTAACATCTTCGTTTTCCTGATCGGATGCTGCCGAAATTCGTCGAAGTATTCCGTTAAGAACGACATTTTTGGAATTTTTTAATTTTTATGCGACTCCAAAAATTATTTTGGTTACAAAAAATTCTTGTAAATAAAGTGAAAACACGAAGACAATGTCAGTCACACTTCATACACTAGTCAGTTTTATGATATTTCGGAAAGGTTTTGCACTTAAGTCAAATTTACCCGAATTTAGAAAAGAAGGTTTTTTGTCCGATGTTTATTGCGAAAACAAAGGTTTTAGATATATACGTGTTTGAATTTATGAAGATTTATAAAATAATTACGACAATTTGTACAATAATAGTTTTCCGAAATGTACATTTTTGTACAATTTAATCGAAAGGCCAGAAATGCCAAAATTTAAATATCAATTTTAACTTCCTAGTCAAGTAATGCGATAAGTTTCAGCTTGCTGTAGCGACTGAGTCTTCGAGTAATTTTTATTTCCTTCGTAATAAGAAGTCACGGTTATTGGCAAAGCTGGCCCTGGCTAAAAAAAGGAGTACTTTCTTTGGGACAGAAGTAACATGGGCCCCCATTGAGAAAGGAACGTCATTTATGGGCCCCCAAAACAAAAAATAATTCCGGAAAAGTACTTACGTAGTACCAGAAGGAAATTCGCTCTAAAGTTCAATTTCGCTTTGAGTTTTCTAGTAATTTTAATTTATTTGTGTTATACATATATATTATGTTGAAATACGATTTTTTCTAGTCAACCAGCAGCTATCAACGGATCAAATACTGCCCGAAAAGATTCCATCCAGTGGTGATTTCCCCTGAACAATCTAGAAGTTTAACAGACTAAGGTAAGATTTTTCATGTTACTGAAAAGCATACAAGCGTATTGGCCTTTAAGGCTTCAGGGCTGTTTAGTCCATCCAGGGTCCACCTATTGACTTTTGATATACTACCTAGACTCATGCATGTTTGAAAATTTGGAAGAGGTTAACGAAAGAACAGCAAAAGTGTAAAAAAATACCTAAGTATATCCAATTATCTGTCGCTTTGTGCTAAGCCAATAAATAAATTTCATTCAATATTTAATTAGGGGCTTCGCCCTGTGTCCTCTTAGATCCACCGCTAGGTACACCAGTACATCCCTGGATACTTTTCCCCCCTTCACCCCACCGTTCGGTGGATTTAATGCAAGGTCTAGGGCCGGCGCTGGGTACAGGTTATGGCAGTATCGCGTGATGTCAAGTTCTTACAAAAAGCCGTTTTTCTCCCTAGTTTTGTAATGCCATAATAATGTTTGTTGAATCGCTTGATACTGCGGTTATTTTATTTTTCCGAATTTAGAAATGGAGATATCAATCATATCAGTTTATTTCTTTTCTACTAAGGGCTTCTATACTCTGTTTAAGTTTAGACTACAGAAAAACGTAGTTTAATGGTAGCAGTTTTTTTTAAACACATGAACAGTTGCGTCACATCATGGGTTCAAAAAACTTTGAAAGATAGAATATAGCTTCCTGTACGACAACATCGTCAACTTCGCTTGTTAACTACACTTTTCTCCATTCTCACAGATTCTCAGTCTCCGGAGTACTATCTAAAATGCAAATTCAAATATCTTTCTGACGGCCATGATCGGCAGCTCAGGTCTTCCAACACACGTCGCCGTCGCCTTGCTACTCCTTCCTTTCGGACCGGTTTCGTTGAATATTCTTTCACTGTACAGGCCATTCGGCTGTGGAATGCTTTGCCCAATGGCATTAAGGAGACCTCAACAAAATTTGCCTTCAAGAAAAAGGTTCAAGCTCATCTAATGAATTCTCTCTAACTTATAACCCAGAATCACAATTCCTCTGCATTGAAATCTTTAAATATATATGTATGCATGTTATACTCCCTATTTGTGTAAATCTATGTATGTTTATTTAGCTGTAGGGGTTTTTTTTTTTTGTAACACGAAGCTTCTTGCGCCGCTTTGTATTTTCTCTGTTTTTCCTCATGATTGACTGGGAGAGAATGCTGTCAGCCAATTGTATTTTTACTTGTGGTACAATAAAGTTTTATTAAATAAATAAATGTGATATGAGAATATTTATATTTTTTATATAAGTGGCTTTTACTTTCGTATTTAGCCAGTAACAAGCAAAAATTATACAATAAAGTCGTTTAGTCTTAAGACAAGTCAGTAGTTAAGTCGAGTCAGAAGTATTATGCTAAGTAAAGTGGTAGAAAAACTGCACTTTCCGATTTCCAGGAGCTTTTGGCAACAAGCAAGAAAGTCACATAAATCGAACATTGTATCATTTCCCAACACTCACGCTTATTCTTGAACGCTTTGCGAATAATAATTCACCATTATTATGCACAAACATTCAAAAAACGCAAATTTTGGAAAATAAAATACAGCGCCGATTCTGCTCTTCACAACTTCCCGCCAAAAGTCCGACATAAGATTAATACATCTAATTTATCAAGACATTCTACCACAGATTAAGTAGGTACCTACTGGTAGCCTTCTGATGGCAGAACAAGAGATAAAACATCCAAGGAAAAATAATATCATTATAAATTTAAGAGCTGGGGCCTTACCATGAACTCTTATAGCAGGACCTAAGCTGCCTCGCTGGCTTATTTTGTACTATCACCATCTTAAAGCAGGGCAATTTCTATCCAACTTCCAGCCACTTGCCAGCGAGCCAACTTTACAATCCACTATTCATTTTGTCCTATCCTCCAAGCCGGCTGGTCACCGTGGAGGAGATTGACCATACCCCCCCAAAGGATAAACAATACAGATCAAAACATATATACATAGCTAGTTTCAATGCAAGGACTCTACTTTCAGACAGCAAGTTAATCGAATTTGGCAACGCAATCAAATCAATAAGCTGGGACGTTATCGGACTGTGCGAAATCAGAAGAGACTACGAAGCTATAGAAGAATACGCAGATTACATTTTCTTCCATTCTGCCGGGAAAGGCGGACATAACGGTGTCGGATTTTTGATTAAAAAATATCTAAGACAAAATATAATTAGTCTCAAGGCAATCTCAGAAAGAGTAGCTGTACTGGAGATAAAAATATCTAACAATAAGCATTGGTCAATAGTTCAAATATATGCGCCTACAGAATCGTACCCGGACGAAGATATGGAACAATTTTATAAATCGTTAGAGTCAGCTCTCAACCTAGTTAATAAACAAAATCTTATAATACAAGGCGATTTTAATGCCCGAGTCGGAAAAATGAGAGCAGGCGAAGATAGCGTTTTTGGTGATTTTTCGTTTGGGGAAAGAAGTCCGCATGGATACAGGCTAGTAGAATTCGCACAAGAAAATAATTTAAAATTTGTAAACAGCTTGTTTAAAATTAAAAAACAAAAAAAATGGACTTGGCGGCATCCAGATGGAAGGACTTTAAATGAAATTGACTACATAATGACAAACCGATCTAGTGACATACACAATTTTGACATTTTAAATAATTTAAATTTCGACTCTGACCACAGAATGATCAGATGTAAATTGTACAATATGAAAAATAAAAAAAGACGATTCATCAAATCTGGCAAACACACAAATATCTTTCCAACAATTTCGCATGAAGATACAAAGTACTGGGAGGAAAACTTCTTACAGTTCATTCGGGATTCATCTGATATTCAATCACAGTATAATAATTTCACAAGCACAATGGAAGAAATTCTCAAATTGGTACCAAGACTCACTAGAAAAACAAAGAATTATATAAGTGAAGAAACTTTTAAATTATTAGAAGAACGAAAAACTTTATATAAAGAGAAGAGAACGCGACAGACTAAACAAAAGATAACAGAAATCAGTAAGAAAATAAATAGAAACATAGCTCTTGAAAGGAAAAACCACAGACAAAACGTTTTCGAAAATTATATTCAGAATACCGGAGCAGTACGTAAAGCATTTAACTCTTTAAAAGATAAAAAAGAATGGGCAGCAAGTTTGAATAACCGAACAGGACTTACGTTATCAAACCGTCACGACATCTTAAATGAGGCCACCAATTTCTACAGAGAACTCTATACAATGGCAGGAACGTTTCAAGAGTCACCAAACTTGCGTGTATTATGCTGTGAGGATGAACCAGAAAGCATACTAACTTCAGAGGTCGAATATGCTATTAAAACTCAGAAAATGGAAAAATCACCAGGCGAAGACAACATAACAAATGAATTTCTGAAATCATTTAGTGAATGCCTCTTAAAACCTCTCCAAATGTTATTCAATAACATTCTAGATAGTGAGTCGACACCGGAGCAGTGGTCGAAATCAAAAATCATTCTATTGTTCAAAAAAGGAGACAGAAATGACCTCAATAACTTCAGACCAATCAGCCTCATCTCAAACATATATAAAATTTTTGCCAAAATAATTTTAAAGAGAATAACAAGAACTTTAGATGAAAACCAGACACAAGAACAGGCTGGATTTCGGAAAAACTTTTCAACTATGGACCATATCCAAGTGGTGACACAATTAATAGAAAAAGCTAACGAGTATAACAAAGAACTCTACATATGTTTCATAGACTATAGGAAGGCTTTTGACTCTCTCATTCACAACGCAATTTGGGAAGCATTATCTGAACAAGGCATCCACATTAAATATATCAATCTCCTACGTAACATTTATTCCAAATGTAGAGCCACGATTAAGCTAGAGAAGGAGGGACCTGAGTTTCCCATAACAAAGGGGGTGAGGCAGGGAGATCCACTCTCGCCAAAAATATTTACTGCGGTGCTCGAATCAGTCTTTAGAAAACTTAACTGGGAAAATAAGGGAGTATACGTGGATGGCGAGTACTTAAACCACCTTCGCTTCGCCGATGATATTGTCATTTTTGCGGAGAGTACGTCGGATATGGAGACTATGGTTAATGAGCTGGTGGAAGAGAGCAAAAAAGTTGGTTTGAGCATTAATACTTCAAAAACAAAAATAATTACTAATAGCATAATGCACGATGTAACTGTCGATGGTGAAAAAATTGAATATGTACCAAGCTATATATATCTAGGACAAACAGTATCTTTTGAAGATAAGACTGAGAACGAAATAATAAGACGAAATGCTCTAGCATGGAAAAAGTACTGGAGCTTAAGAGAAATTATGAAAAATAAGGACATAAATATACAAATAAAGAGAAAATTGTACGAGGTAGCAATCTTACCATGTGTTACTTACGGTTGCCAAACCTGGTCCCTAACAAATGAAGATGAGAAGAAACTTGCTGTTTGTCAAAGGAAAATGGAAAGGAGCATGCTGGGGATAAAAATTTCAGATAAAATAAACAACAAAAATATTAGAAGGAAAACCGGCGTGACAGATGTTAGTTATAGAATACGACAACTGAAATGGAAATGGGCAGGACATATATGCAGGATGGAGGATTCTAGACCAACTAAAAGAGTGACCGAATGGATACCGAGGAATAACAAAAGAAGTAGAGGTAGACCAAAAATGAGATGGAGAGATGTTTTTGGCAGGAAAGTGGGGAAGGACTGGATGCAGAAGGCCAGAGATAGAAATAATTGGAGAGCTTTGGGGGAGGCCTACGCCAAAGAGGCGACTACTACCGAAAATTAATTAAGATTTAAATTTGACTTAGTATAATACATTGATTAGAATTAATTGATTATAATCTAATACTAATATGTGTGTGTGAAATGTCACAATTGACGAACCTGTACTGGTGAAGAAGACTAATAATAGAATGACATAGGTAATTTGTGTGTTAATAGACTTAAATCAATTAATAATAACAAATATATAAAATTGTTTTATGATATTTTCTTGTATTTAAGACATTCTGTATGGTAGTAGAAATAAAGGGCTTTTTTATTTTTATTTTATTTTATTCATTTTGTATGGGAATTCGTACCATGACGTACCATTTTGACAGCGATGCAGTTTTGCTGGAACGTCGTAAATGTCATCTAAGCGATTTTTAAAAAGCTCCTATTGTACTAGCTTTTTAACTCCGATTCTGCATAACTGCATAGAACTTCACAATATTGTTCCGTGATGTTGGGATTTTTGGGTTATATTTTTAATTCATTATCTCTCCAAGTTATAAATTCGCTCAAATTAAGTAGTAAAATCGACGTTATTCAAGAAATTAATACAACTTACGATATCGAATAATGATATTTTTGTTTTGTTACTTACATTACAATTATTGTTTATACGGTAAGTCGGCTTTTGTTTGTTCTACGCTTTTATATAAATGTTAAGAGGTAATAACACAAACTAAATAGTACCCCTAGATAGTAAATGAACTACTTATCGTTTGTACTTACAAAACAAACAAATCAAAAGTAGGGACTTAATTAAGACGTACTTAAATCTCCATTATTGTTTACAGATGGGCAGTGATGACTGACGATGAGTATGAAATTTATCTACATCCTACTTGGAAGGGGAAAATGAAAATAGTACTGCCAACCCGTATATGAGACTCAGAAATAAGATACAAAAGGACCCATTTTATTTGGACTATGTGGAGTTGGTTACAGAACAATTTGCTTTGCAACAAGTAAAGAAACAAGTTTCTACAAGGTAACTAAGAACAGAATGTAGGTATGGATATTGTAACTTCACAAACTGATATGTCTTTTTACGGTTAATACCAGCCATACTTTACACATGAGCAGATTAATGAACACCCACCCACACAAGTATTTTTATATTATGTATAAACTAGCCGTGGTTTCACCAACCCATGAGCAATTTCTCTCTTTCTTTACACTATGTATGTAAATGTAATAATCTACACTAATATTTAGTGTAGATTATTACATTAGTATTTTTGAATCTCAACAAATTGATCACCAATGACTCAACAAAACTAAAGATAAATCAACTGTTCTGTTGGGTTATTGGCAATCAATATGTTATTATAGTGGCGTATATTATGCAGTAAATACATTTGATTTGTCAAAGAAACATGACTAACAAGGTGTTTAAAAGTAAGTAACAATCATCTCTTTTTCAGGTTCTTCAATGCAACAATTTTGAATGCCGAACCAGAAGAGTAATTCAAATGATGAGAGGAAATTCAAAGATGTGATTAGACTGTCCATGCTTAAATTTTTATTGTGTATGTTCAATTATGTGTAGTTACATGAAAGTAAAATAAATGTATTGAAAATAGTTATTTTAATTGAATAATGAATAAAACCATTTGAAAATATGATTTAGATTTGTTTTATTGTTTTAACACTAGTGACTAACATATTAATTGTCGAAAAAAACATGAGACCTTAAATAGATCCTTACACATTCAAAAATTTAAATAACTATATTTTGACATATAAACTAGACGGATGGTTCAATGCCAACTAAAAATGAAAGCAGACAATATTCACTTCATTCCCACCCTGTCATAACCAGTGGCTGGCAATGCCTATTCTATAAATTCATGATCATACAGATTATAACAGTATGCAGCATGCTCACTGAAATATTATTTTTCAATCATATACAATTCACAAAATAAAATTATTAAACTTCTTTGATTCATTCACTGTACTTGACAGACTTTAATGCTAGTTTTTATTGAGCACTTTTCTTTCATATATCTCCTTCACCCACTTCCTATAATCTAGTATCTGCGGCTATTCTGGTATGTAAACTACATCTGCAGTTTTGTTGATAACTGGGTTAAATAGTAATATCTTCAGAAATTATCCATATGGGCCCCACGGGTAGCATGGTACCATCACTGGAAGCTAGGAATGCAGTGAGACAATGCGCGGTCTGTTTGCTCCAAGTTCTGAAAGATAAATGAAAACAGTAAATAATTATTTAAGTTTTGAAAATTCAATTGTTTCATCATGATGAATAATGATTATTACACAGACATATAAGACGTACACAGACGGAACATAAGTTAATAGTTATACTTATGTAACAAGTAATTGTTGTTATCCTTTTCTCACGTATTCGGATCTATATGGCGATATCTCTTTTTTACACCTGTAGCAACATTCACTCACACATAGATATTAAGCTACGCGTGGCAATTTTTGGCCGTGACGCCATTTTGTAATCTGCGTTGTTGGATCGGTGAACACTAAAAATAATAGAGTAGAATACCGTATAAATGATCTCAGATCATGCACTCCACACAACATTCATACATTCTTTGAAATCATGGGAAGCATTATCGTAAATAACTTACCCTAGACTAGATACAGCCCAGGCTGCATAGTTTTGCATGTGTGTGTTTGTGCTACGCTAAGTAATAGCATACCTTCCGTCTGTGGATTATTATGACAATTAAGTACTGTTTTTAACCTAGACACAACAGAACACACTTTTAGGGTGATGAGATTTGCTTTATATTCATTTAAGTTGATATTATTATATTTGTGAAATGGTTAAATCGGAAAGATAGGTAGTGGTATATTCATACCCGTAGACGATGGTAACAGTAAAATCATAATACATTTTGCACTTGAAATATAAACAAAAGTAGAACTTACTGGCAAGTTCATATAATTAGCGCCGTCAGCTAAAAGCAAAATTTAGGACATTGCCAATTTCCTATGTGAACTACAGCATCTTCAATAGATTATATTATATTTTATTTCATAATTTTTAACAAAAATATTGATATTTGATTGTTGATTTGCTATAAGGTTAGATTTGAGGTTCTGGGTGACCAGTTCAAAATTGGTAATTCTGCCAACTGCAAAAAAATACTAAAAATAATAAAGTAATTAATATTTCTTTTGTTTTGAGAAATATAATTGATTGACAATAATTGTTCGTAATTTATATATCATCATTCATGATTGATTGATATTAAAGATTTATTTTATGTATAGTTAATGTTAAAAAATACATTTATGATTAAGAAAAAAAATATACTAATACCATCTAAAACTATATATCAACGTGCCCAAAATGCTGGCCGCATTTAATTCATCATTTGTATGTATGTACAAAATATTTTATGTGATTTCGTGCAAGAAGCAATAGAACACGTAACATTAAAATATATACAGATAAAACGAAAATGGTCCAATCGAACTCAATCAAACCCCCTAAATTTAGAAAAAAATACTTCAAAATATCTTAACATAATACTTACCTATCTAAAAATTACAAAACACCAAAGTTACAAACCTCAACATACAAGACATGCGCGGGATGAGTGAGGCACAGAAATAAGAATAGTAAATGGAAGTGCTATGTGCCGGCTAATTAAGTCTCTCGAGTCTTAACGTAATATGGCGAAAGCTTAACTTTGGCACATGTTATAAAAGGCTCTAGTCTTAAGCGCAATCGAAAAGTCACAAAAATCAGTGCTTTTATTAGAAATGTCTGTTACGCTTTCACGGTCAAACCTCTACACGGATTTCGGTATAAAAATAGTTGTTGACCCGGGGTCAAACATAGGCTACTTTTTGACGCAGGCGGAGCTGTGGGATACACTTAGGTGCGACAAACATCTTTTTCAAATCATACAGAAAGTGTTAGTAAGTTATACCAATAGAAATAGTAATTATATTCTTAAAATAAATCCTGTTTCTGAATAAATTAATTATTTTTTCTCCAACCAATCGTACTTTAATTCCATTATTTTAAATTGACTAACTTCAAGTAGGATAAGATCTTAAAATTACGAATGTATGAATTTTCTATGATTATAATATGAATATGATCTCTTAATAATAATAATGAAGCGAGTGAGTAGGCGAGATGGCACCTTAGATACATTTAAGGTACGCGCACATTATGACGGGCCGCAGCGCAAAAATCCGCTTAAATCGCTCGTGTGTATTTTGTATGAACTATCGCACACTGTGCCGGGGCGCAGCGGTTCGCATAAATCCGCCGCGGATTTTGTTTGCGTGTGATGCGGCCCGCCCCGCCCCGCTGCGCCCCGACACAGTATGCCATAGCAAGCGGATTGGAGGGCACGCGCGCACGTGTATTTCAAGTAATTGATAATATCTTTCACTTGGAACAAAAAGGACGTATCCAATTTTTTTTTATAAGATTTTCATTGTTTTCTTCTTCTAACAGCATGTAAAAAAAGAAAGTTCTTTGTCAGAGCTATCCATGACGTACGCACGCAACGTCTAGCTGTGCACTGTTCTCAAAATCCGTCAATGCGCTGCGGCCCGTTCCGTCACCAATCTGCTAAGTACGCATTTTGGGCTGCGATGCGGCCCGCTCCGCCCCGCTGCGGCCCGTCATAATGTGCGCGTACCTTTACGGCATATCGCAAACTTATTAGCTTAATTTAATTCCTCAATAATAAAAGTAGCCCAATTTTCTGGGCCTAAAAAGTGCTAAATCTTTCAAATGGCACATTTCTTCCACAAATGGTAACACTGTTTGGATTTTGAATGAAGGAATTGAATGATTTTAAACAAGCCAGAGACTAAAATCCATCCACCTACTCGGAATTTCCAGCCAGCAGCAGGAAGGATTTTTAGAGGTGATGGTACGGATTTAATCCGTTCTTTAGCAGGCTGAATATTGAACTGCCTGGAACTTAGAGGTAGAGTCCCTTTTATTCGTGTCGATAATTAGCGAGTTTATTTAGTAAAATGAAATAAAATAAATTTATTTGCAGGCTTAGGTTTGTACCGTGTGGTAATACATGTTATGACCAAAATTGAGCGAATGAATGAATGAAACTTTATTTGCATTTTTTTTTAATAATGGGTATTATGGTCATGGATACAAGTCCTTTATAGCCCTTCTTAATTTTTCTATCTTCTTCAGTCCGACAGTGTGGTTTCGTCAAGTTCTAGTCAAGTCTAAAAGTTTAGTCGGTAGTCAAGTCTAGTCAGAAGAATCAGGCTAAGTGAAGTGGTAGAAAAACTGCACTTATCGATTACTAGAAGCTTTTGGCAACAAGCATGAAAATCACATAAATCAAACACTGTATCACTTCCCAACACTCACGCTTGTTATCGAACACTTTGCAAATAATAATCCACCATTATTATGCACAAACACTCAAAAAAAACAAAAATTTTGGAAAATAAAATACAGCGCCGATACTGCTCTTCACAGCTTCCCGCCAAAAGTCTTTATTTGCAATAAACATGGTAAATAGACACGAATAAGATCTTAGATATAATAAGTACAATGTAGGTATCACATGTTTTAGTCATCATTGACATGCAAGAACGACACCAGAGTGCCGTGAATATAAATGTTACAATTTATTTCATTTTCTTGACCAGAAAGAGATATCATTAGTCTTTAAAATAACACAATTTATACTTCACAAACAATACAAAAAAAAATTGAATATCATAGTAACTAAATTCAAGACAAAATGAACTTATACCTACACACTGTTGAAGATTGCTAAACTCGTCATATATCCATAGAGATTATAGTCTGGATACATCATGTGGAAGGGTGGCGTGACCGCGCGACATAAATCACGAAAATGCTGTATTTTTAGCGACAATTGCTCGTAAAGTTGGATCTGGAGTTTGAAGGCCAATCGATTGCTACGTAGCCAAAAGAAGCAGTTTGGCTCATTCCTGATTGCATTCTTAGTTATTTGCTTTTGTAGCCTACGAATTGGCTAGTCAACTAAAAAATAAATTGTGTATTTTATATAATTTATTGATAGAATAGACTATTTCGGAGATACAATTTAAACGAAAGAATTCTTAAAATTATATTTATTTTGTTATTTAATTTTAAAGATTTTATAGCGATGACGTCACGCAGCTATAATGGCCATTTCGAACTGCAAGAAAGCAAAAATTTCTAAGGTATTAAAAAATATGTATGTCAGTGTCAAATGTCAAAGTCAAGATGGACCGCGAACTGCGAGTTGGTTTCTTGTTTGTTTACAATCGCCAAATATCTAGGTACCCCATTTTTCGTATCTATTGCATATTGGCCTGTTGATTGGACTTACTGCCGTCCCTTCATCCGTTGACATCTGATTTTTCAATAATTGGACACCGATTCTTCAATAAATGTATGAATGAATGTAATGAAGATGTAGTTAGGTTATGTTTAATTGAACAGAGATGACATTTGACACGGGTGACAAGTACGTAAAGCGCCTAATTAGCGCTACCAAACAAAAAATATTTATTCACTACCCTGTGCTACCAACCTAAAAAATTAAAAGTGAATAGCCGGAAGTTATCCGGCTACGTCATACGTTAACTTTGCTAAAAAATGAAAGTCATTGGGTTTTCTGCGATTTTCTTTAAAAATACTTGCTTATCTAAAGATCTGATTAATGTAATCTGTTCCATATGCCTATTCCTCGAAATGGTTTACGAATTAGACATTTTCATGAAAAAGTTTACTAGCCAATTGAAAGTGGTATTTTAAAGACCCAAAAATTATAGTGTTTAACATCCCGTTTATCCCTTAAAAATTGTCTTCAAACTGATAAAAAAATGATGTTGATAATATTTTTGGATTTGATACCGGTTAACATGAATCAGTGTACCTAATTAGGTACACTGTGAAGTGAAATGAAATGATCATGGAGTAATTACAAAGAGGAGATGCCGTAATAAGCGTTTTGCAAGAAAGCGTTTGTGAGGCTACACGGGGCGGATGGCAGACGTGCGGGGTGCTTGGTTTCGGCCGTGGCTCCAATCATAGAGCACGAGCAATGACAAGCTCCGCCCACTGCAGTGCCGGCGAGGCGCCAATGATCACGTCACTGCGCCATTTCAAATCGCATCTCCTCTTTGTAATTACTCCATGGAAATGATATTTTATTTGTAATGGTAAATAGACACGAATTAATTTTAGGTTACACTTTTGTATAGGCAGAAAATTGAGCTGGTTATTAATGATAGATTTCCGATACCTGCCAGCGTTTCTACCATGAGAGAAATAAGTAGGCCTACTGACGGAGACGTTATGCCATTGATCTCGAGTGTTATCTGGTTGTTGAAATCTCTGACCAGGTAGTGCAAGGTCGATTGATCATGCAACCGAAATAAAATAAAAGTTGTGGACATCAAGAGGGAGAGAGGTGGTGCTCTATTAACTAATGATGGTTTAAGCTTCTCGTTTCTGAGAACTCCCATCCGTCCCGCCGGCCACGCCCTGGTGAAAAACACACACTGAGGTAGATGATACTTGAACAGTGTCATCTACCCCGTTGGTCGGCAGTGCCGGCCTACCGGGGTCGATGAATCAATTTTTCTCAACTGTCTCGTCACCGGGGCGGGACTGGTGGAACGGATAGGAGTTACTCTCATTTCTTAGACAAAGCCACCGTATATTAAAATTAACAAGTCCCATATGACTTTTGTTTACTTACTCCGCTGGCTCAGCTACCGGACTTGACTCATAACTTGACCTCCGAAACGAGCGAGCGTCAGAGTTCTTTTTTCTTTCTTTCATCGCTACAACTGTATCTAGGAAGGCCCACCGGCCGTCTGTCTGCTATCTTCCCCAAATCGGCTGCCTTGCCGTAACGATCCTCACCTATTCTCTCCAGATGACCAATCCAGCAAAAAATTTTAGCTCCTTAACCAGCTCCTCTATTTCCGAGTTTCGTTTAAAAATATAAATTTCTCACCGGAAACCGTGGTCTTACCAGGAAATCTGGTCATTTCGCACCGCGGCTTAAAAAATTTATTTATATTTTTAAAGGAAAATTTACGACAGTTAATTTTAGGGAACATGACAGTACAAAGGGCCACACACGTTGTTTCGTTTTGCGGTGAATTCGCGATTTCAAGTATCTTAATTACTACAAAGAAAGGGAATTTTGGATAACATGTTACTTAATTACCAGACTACTGGAAAAGGAGAGTTGTGTTATTGGCCGGGTTCAGGACCGGTTACTAATAACTTAGAGACCTGTTTTTTAAAATGATGACTCACCCAAAATCGGTGATTTGAATGAAAATCATTCGATGAAAATCGTTCGATATCGAATAATTTTCATTCGGCATTAACGGTAAGCCGAACGCATATAAATTTACTTTGATCAACGCGTTGTTAATCTTGTTTCAATAAGTACCTATATATGTAAATTAAATAAAACACAAGTTTCAAAATTACGAGGAAAAACTATTAGTTTTAGTTGTCACCGCCATTTTGATTTTCTGTCTGCTGTATAAAAATTTCTAACAAAAAAATTAACACGACATTTTCGACATGATTTTCACCTACGGAATGTCAAAATTAAACCGCGATTTCCCATCTCCGTGTCGCGTCATCGTTTATCTGATTTAGAATATCAAATCTTTTGGTTTTGGTTGACGAATCTTTTTGGCAGCCCGCCAATGCATTGGGGTTGGAGAGCGGAAAATTACCCCAAAATTAGGTAATTTTTCTTGCAGTGTTGACCACTATCCGGATTGCCCGACAACTTGTTGGTTGTCGGGGTTTCTTGTTTTTATACGAGATCCTGAGAGAGTTCTGTGGAGGTCAGATGGCAATCGCTCTATTGTTATAAACAGAATAGCTTAATCTAGAAACGTACTTACACCTGGCTCTGAAGCTTTAGCTACGGACGCTACTAGGATGAAGATGATGATGAAAAAAAATTTGGAGAAATTAAAAAATTCTAATAGATAATATTATAAATAATTCTAAAAGAAAAATACAGTTTGCATATATATATAGACCAAAATATCGGATTACCTATACATATTATACCTGATATAATACCACACTTATAAACAAGAGCAAAACGAGAAAGAATGTTTTTTGTTTTTTGTTTTTTTTTTGTTGTTGTTGTTGTTTTGATTGTTACGATATTTGGGAAACTAAACAAAAAGTTGAGGAAATCTGGAATTTAATCTATCAACCCTGCAACGCATTTCCATTGTCAGAGATGCAAGATTGTTTGTTTTGTTTGAATTTGGGAAGCTGTGCCATTGGTGGCGATTAGCGAGGAGCGACTGAAATACTTTCAATTAAAAATGTAAAAGCCGAGAAAACAAAAAAGAAAACAATTTCGAATACAAATCTAGTGATCGGCTGGCAGGATTTTGTAAAGAAGGTCCAAATATCAAGGTACACATGGAAATGATAGATCCAGTGGTCGTGATTGGATACTTTGAATTGAATTATTTGGGTTTAATTGTATTTGAAATGCTAGTACTTGTAATGTCAAAAAAAAAATCAGGCGTTAAACATGTTTCTACTGTATGGATGGAAACAAATAATAATAATTGATGAATAAGTATCTACCTATGTACATTGTACAACCTCAGACTAGCTATCGCCGAAACCGCCTTTTCGTAAAAATTTGGTTACTCGCAAGAAAGATCTTATGTCTGGCGGGAATATCTTCCCTTTGTAGCGGTCGAGCATAACACCATCATTTCAGCTTTTCTCCAAAACGTCAACAAAAAATAGAAATACTTGGATCGCTTATCGCTTCTTCCGTGACATGGCTGCAGCCTCAAGCTTCAACAAGCAATTCTACAAACAATATGATCTCTAGAAACCTGTCCTCATGTTTATTGACTCATCTGTGATTGATAGCCGGGATCCGCAGTTTTATTTTGACATTCGCAATGTTTTAGTGAAGCTTAATGTGTTCTAAATATTTTGTTGGTTTGTTGATCTGGATCTAGATGTTTCCAAGGCAACTATAGTAGTACCTACTATCTATACTTATCTATATTAGTATCTATAGTTGTATAATCTATCTATACTAATATTATAAATGCGAAAGTCTGTCTGTCTTTCTGTCTGTCTGTCTGTTACGCTTTTACGGCCAAACCGCTGAACGGATTTTGATGAAATTTGGTATGAATATAGTTGAAGACCCGGGGTCAAACATAGGCTTTTGACGCAGGCGGAGCTGCGGGAAACAGGTAGTTATATAATATATAATCTATACTATATTAATATTATAAAGCTGAAGAGTTTGTTTGTTTGTTTGAACGCGCTAATCTCAGGAACTACTGGTTCGAATTGAAAAATTCTTTTTGTGTTGGATAGATCATTTATCGAGGAAGGCTTTAGGCTATATAACATCACGTTGCGACTAATAGGAGCGGAGAAACAGTCGAAAATGTGGACAAAACGGGGAAAATTATTCATCTTTGAGGGCTTCCGTTGCGTGCGCTGCAAAAACCGTGCGAGATACCCAAAAAATATGTATGAAAGAATTATTCCTCTTCAAATTATCTAAAAAAATATCTGCGACAATATATGTCTATCTTTTAAGATTAACTTCCAATAACAGTTTTTATGATAATCAAATTTGGTCGAAATTAATGCATTATTACAAATTATTTGTCAGAGTTGTATCAAAATAATAATATTAATCTTTATCCAAATAAATGTGTTATTGATTCTGCCACAAGAAAATAAAACTAAAAATATAATATACGCAGAAGTACTTTAAAATATATACTTTTTAAAACTACTTTAAAATATATTATATTAATTATGTAACTAAGTCGTCTAAAATAAGTCGTGGGTAACAGCTATAGGTAATTTATAATAAAGCTGAGGAGGTAGGTTTGTAAACAAAAAATAAATATGATTCCCAAAATAACTATTCCACGCGGACGAAGTCGCGGGCACAGCTAGTTAATTATAAAGCTGAAGAGTTTGTTTGTTTGAACTTGCTAATCTCAGGAACTTCTGGTCCGATTTGAAAAATTATTTCAGTGTTGGATAGTCGGCGGAAGTCGCTATTGTGGACCAATCTTAAGGCATTGGAACCAAACACATGTTGGCTCTAGGCCTGCTCTGGTAAATATAAAGTAAAATAAAATAATTTATATTACTAACCCTAGTCTTAAGTTTTTGTGTTACTAACCTACACTATGGATTTTTTTCTGAAATAAATTTATTATTATTATTACTATTGTAGCCTATTTGTTGAGGAAGGATAT
The DNA here is from genome assembly GCA_947363495.1 of Euzophera pinguis. NCBI lineage: Eukaryota > Metazoa > Arthropoda > Insecta > Lepidoptera > Pyralidae > Euzophera > Euzophera pinguis. Next base: position 1,515,219 of record OX376172.1, read on the forward strand.
AGGCCTGGTTAAAATCGGGACGGGCTGCTAGTAATATTATAAAGCTGAAGAGTTAAAGAAGAACGCGCTAATCTCAGGAACTACAAGTCCGATTTGAAAAAATATTTTAGTGTTGGATAGCCTAATTGTCGAAGAAGGCTATAGGCCTAGACGAAGTCGGGACGAGCTGTTAGTAGGTTATAAGTTCATACATTATAAGTATGTACCATGCGTACCAGTCTATCTATCGGTATTTTTTTAACGGTGTGAAATTTAATGATGTCCGGGCTGAATAGTCAACTTTTTTAAAACCATTGAAAATTTGAAAACCAACATTTAATCCTGTCAGTTGATCACTAGATTTATCTGGGATGGGATTTCGAAATGTTTTACTGTTTTTGTAAAAAAAAATTGCCGGTAATGCATAAAATATCTAGCTTTTTATGAATGAATGAATAAATGAAACTTTATTTGCAATAAACATGGTAAATAGACACAAATAAGATCTTAGATATAAAATATACAATGTGTTTACATTATGTGATCGTGTCTTCTTTAACTTGCCATCTTTCTAGTTTATCTGGAACCCAGATGCCGTATGCCAATGGAAATAAACTGAATACACATCATGGGGCTTACCATAATGTCTTATAGCAGTATTATTTTAATATTACTCTCGAAATTCGTACCATGACACGTAAAAAACAATATTACTTTAAGCTTGCATTTCCTAGCAGTTTTGATGACGTCACAGTAAATTGTTCATTCAATTTCGTACCATGAGCAGTATTTGACAGTTAGCAATGTTGTTTTTACGTCAAATTTAGCGATCTTGAAAAAGTTGGTCGGATGTGATGGAAACAAAACTTTTTCCATATTGAGTGTGATTATTTCAATGATCTTGTGTTACAAATAACAAGGTAAATTCTAACTTGGTGCAAAAAAACCATTAGTGTGCGACTGTGTGTGTTGAATCTTTCATTATTATGTGTTAGATTTGTTTTGTGTTAGTTACGTGATGTTGTTTAAGTATACCTCGTCCGGCCATAAGTTCTGTTACAAATAAAAATGCATTTTTTATGAAGTAATGTTATATTACTAAAACTTATATGTACATATTTATTAGCCTCAGCAAAAAATAAAAACAATATTCTGTTCAAAGTGGCCACCTTTGGCTTTTAAGGGCCTTTAATCTGTCTGACCATGAATCTATGGATTCACGCACTGTTGCCATGGGAAATTTCGCCATTGCTTACTCCAGAGATTTTCTAAGAGACTCAATATCGCCGTGTCGTTTAGAGCAAGCCGTTAGACAGAAACCTAAAAATAAAAACATCTTAATTATTTTAGTAACTTAATATAAAAAAGTGGCAGTGGGCGGGGCACATAGCGCGGAAAACCGATGGCCGATGGGGCACAAAGGTTCTCGAATGGCAACCACGTACCGGTAAGCGCAGCGTTGGACATCCACCGACCAGATGGTCAGATGACCTGAAAAAGGTCGCAGGTAAACTCTGGATGCAGACTGCTGCCAACCGATCATTTTGGAAATCATTGGGAGAGGCCTATGTCCAGCAGTGGACTGACTGCGGCTGAAATGATGATGAATGTAAAAAAATAATAATAGACATTTTACTATTTTTTTCCACAAGACATGATAGGCTAGGCTAGCGACAATGCCGGCTCCTCTGTTACTGCTGGACCCTCGTTCACCAAAGGAAGGAGAAGAGTACGAGAACGCTGTCCCCATTCACAGTTGTCTCTTGAGAAAAACCTGTGAATCTGGACCCCGCATTTAACTTACTTGGAATTAGCCAAAGCCATTATTAAAATATTTTTATCTAAACAAACTCAGTGCGAGACCTTTTGAGTGGCTGCGCGTGAACTGTCAGTTGTCTTTATAAAACGTAAAAAAATGTTCCGAATCTCATTTGCGTGCACAGCTTCGTTTGTAATCATAACCCAAATTTCATTTTTTATTTGTGTAATTGAAATTTAATAATATAAATGTATTTTATATATTTTGAACACACAATAATCAACTTTAAAAACACAATTCAATATATTAAATTTAAAATTCAATATTTCGTAACGAGAGTCAATCGGAACACTGCGTAAAAGTGATGCAGCTATACGAATCATATAGCGGAGTCTCGCTCTCACAATCGCCAGGGAATAGACAAATCATTCGTTCTTTCACAACTCTACGCAGGAATACAACAATCTTGTTTTAATAGTTCATGGTACGATTTGGAACAATATTATTTTAAGCTTAAAACAAGATGGGCGAAAACCATCATGGTTTTGTTAAATTTTATGGTAAGCCCCCTTAGCGTTATCCGTCACGTGTCTGACACGACACGAACAAAACCGTATCACTGGCGAAGAATTAAACTCCTCTGTATCACACATTCCTACATGGAAAACGATTTCGTTTGTTTGTTTAACAGTAGGAAGTACATTATAAACATAAGCTTCGCTTTTTGACGTCAATTTATGGAACGTTTTAACAATCCATTGTTTACTTTAAGCTGTATTTTGTACAATTTGACTTATTTTAATGCACTTTGTTTTTGTTTAGTATATGGTGTAGAAATAATCATTTGTTTTCTGTTTATTTGTAGCATATTCTGTAGTATGTTTTCCGGATTATAAATAATACATACATACATATCCTCAAGCCTTTTTCCCGTAGGGGTAGGCAGAGACTACGGATTTCCGTCTGCTACGATCCTTACAGACTTATAAATAACTAGCTGTTCCCCGCAGCTCCGCCTGCGTCAAAAAGTAGCCTATGTTTGACCCCGGGTCTTCAACTATATTCATACCAAATTTCATCAAAATCCGTTCAGCGGTTTGGCCGTGAAAGCGTAATAGACAGACAGACAGACTTTCGCATTTATAATATTAATTATATGTATACCTTAAGGACCGTTCAAACTGACGCGTATCCCGCGCGACTGGCGGGACGCCCATAGAAAATAAGAATCGGTAGAAGTGCCGTAGCGTATGAAAAAGTTAACTGGCCTGCTACTTCTATATATTCCTATTTCTGTAGGTGTCCCGCCACGCGAGCGGGATTCGCGTCAGTTTGAACGGTCCTTTAAAGATCTCATATTTCCAAGAAAATCCCATACGCACAACACGAATCGTTTGAGAGAATCCTAAATCATTATAAAATAATGAGATTTAAAAATTTATACGGGAAAGAGTCGTTTTAAGTCCACTTCATATTCAAGGAACTGCAAATATTCGTAGAAGGTACATCAGTGTCTCATACAAGTTTTGTTCTTGAAAGTGTGAGCTCATATTTTCCGAAATCATTGGTTTTAGACTCTGAAGTGGAAAAATCATTTCGACAACAAGCATGCCACTACAAAAATAAAATTTCACACGTACGACAGTCAGATTTTCCATTGGTACCTATAATACTCTTGCAAAGTTTTCTCTTTGTATCGCGAAGAGATCCTTTGAGCCAAATACCATACGCAGAGTACTTAAGACTTGTTTGACAATAAAGATACGTGCCTTCGTGGTTCAGTGGGTTAGGCGTTTGACTTAGACCCAGATGTCGTGGGTTCGATTCCCACAGGAAGCATACTTTGTTTAGTTGTTTCCAGTTTGGTTTTTCTAATTGTATGATAATAATGATGATTCCAAGGCTTGCTAGGTTGATATTTGGCGGTAGTTAACAAAAACCACGTCAGAGGCCGTAAAGGCGTTTCAGAAAAATTCTGACACCAGGGCATACAGAATACCCATACAAGTGACGTACTCGATGTAAATAATTTAATCACTGTAGTTCTATCCTGGTTACAACCCCAGCCTACGCTTCACTAGCCATTACAATAGAGCTATTGCTATCTCGCTTCCTACGACACTTTTTAATATAAATTACAAGAAACAAGACCATTATGAATACGATCCGGGAGACTCCAATAGAAGGCAAAAAGCAATGACGTCAGGAATGAGAGCTTTGAGGGGGAAATCTTTAAAAATGTTTTAGCGGACCGCAGTTCTGAAGACACCAAGGCGGTAGTGAAAATGCTAAAATGTTAGAGAGAACATTGCTCATCCAGGTCTTAAACGCTTAACAATTGATTTTCTCGTTTTTAGTTCAAACAACTCTTTGAAGGTCTTAAAACGATGTCTGCGTCACCACCCTTTGTTCCGCAAATTAGCGTTTCTGATCTTCAGTGTAAAACATTTGGAGAAATCGTCCAACTGGATCTTTTAATGTTCTTTAAAGTCGGGGTCTTTATCTGGTGAAATGCTTTTCCAATCATTTGATTTTAATGTGACCATTTGTCAACAATTTTTGAGGTTTCTTTGCGCTGACGTCGGCACATTTGTTTTCTTTAAGGATTAAAAATGTTAATTGCTGCGGTCAATGTGTATGTTTCTGATGATGATTTTATGATGCCAGTTGATGAGTGTTTCGTTCTTGTGATGAGTGATGGTGAAATGGTTTCTTCGCTTTGTGCATGGTGCCGACATGTCAGCGATATGGGTTCTGCTGAATGACGTGTTACTGACAGATCTTTTTGAAGAATGGTGCTTCTGGCCCTTAAGCTACTTTAAATACTTTCCATCATTTGTTAGTCAGTCTGTGCTTTTGTTGGTATGATTGGTATGGTTATAAATAAATTCGGCAAAGTCTGTGACGGGCCACGTGCACCTGATTTTCATGTCTTTTTGTTTTGTGAAATATTTATTTTGGTGTAATAAACAGTATTTGTATTGTATTGTATGGTTCAGTATTTCCCTCGGCTCCGGGGCATACAGTCGAGGATGCAACCGGGAAAGCGCTAGGATGAAAAAGTATGGTTCAGTATTTCTCAACTAACAATTCAATAAAGTATTATTTTGTAAATATTGTACTTGATTCAATTGTTCTACTATTTTGTGGTATGCATGTATTTAACTAAGCTAAGTCTACGGTAAATGCGAGATCTTTCGCGGGCCTAGATTGCCAACCAATGTAATTGTATTTATAAAACACTTAAAAATTCCAACTGAACATCTAAATAAGTATCACGATATAAACAGTACCTTTTCAGCTATCTGAAGGTCCACGGCGAGCTCTAAGCCAATTTCCCAACGTCCTTACTCCAATTCCAGATCTGCATAAACGTTGTTTAGAATCAATATCAAACGTATTATAAGACGATCATAATATCAAAATAACAGTATTTTATGTGTCGTTAAACTGAGCCAAAACGGAACTTTGGTCAAACACTGGCCAAACATTGGAATTACTAGTGAATTACTAATTTTCCTATCGCGTCAACAATGAGATACATCTAAAAATTGGACGTCGCTGATGTTGGCGACTTTGCCAAAGATCTGCCAATGTTGGTGTGGTAAATGTGACGTAGCAGTGGTAAGATTGGCTCGTAACCGCCAGTTTCAGTGGCAACGCGCGTGCGCCGGGTGGTGCGCCCTCCGATTTTCCCGCCTAAGCGACCGCGAGTGACACCAATTTAAAATTCGAATTTTCACGTTTGTTTTTTTCGGTTTGAGTTTTTTAAGTGTTGTTTTGGTAACTGCCAGTGTTGTTTAGTGTTGTTGATTAATTCGATTTGTTAATCGATTTAATTGCATGACTGACAATTTCGAGTGACTTCAACATTGGTGGAAGATTTCTACCATGATTTGGTAGGTAATATCTATAGACTAATCAATCCATACAACCTTGTATGTTTATCCTAACCTTCGCATTTATTGCTTTTACACCTAATTATTGTTTTTATTTGGCGTGAAGTCAAGGACAAGATCACTACAGGGAAATGACATTTTTAAAAATAACTAGGAACGTTCCACAGAGAGATAAATACTTGCGTTCCGTTTCACGCAAAATCCGTTTGAACTTCCTTTGTTAACTGTTGTTTAGCAAGTAAACAGATAGTGGATCAAAGGAAGGGATATTAAATGGTTCGTTATGCTGAAACTATAAAGAAGTGGTGAAAGATTTACGCTTACGTGCCTTTGAAAGCTTTATTTCATTGTCTTAATCCCTTTTACGACTTTATTCGACAGCGAATTTGTGAAATGCCATGATCCGTGCGTTTAATAAAATTTCGGACAAGACATTCATCCGTTTTGTTTAATACTACTCGTACAAGTAGGGTATTATTGGGGATTTCAAAACAGGTAGTTTTCATCACACCGCTCATTTCATTCGCTCAGTGTGATTAAAACTACCTATTTTGAAATCCCCAATAATACCTTTGGTTTTTCAGTTATGATCCCTCGTATAAAACACCTTACCTAAAAATAAAATAAATATAATTGCAAAGTTATAACGCTTCATTTTGTCAAGATATAGCATAGGCAACAGTCAAGTTGAATAGACTGTCTAATTATGAAATTTATAAAACAAAGAGAATCCTTAAAGTTACAATGTATTTGCCCTACTACGCTGACGAATGGGGTTAAGAGGCACGGTAACTTATTGCCGAATACTATTCGTTGCATTATATGCGGTCCATCCAATTGTGGAAAGACAAATTTAATGATAAGCCTATTGTTGCATGAAAATGGTCTACGATTTCATAATCTGTATGTGTATTCAAAATCCTTATACCAACCAAAATACTTATTTCTAGAAAAAGTATTAACTATGGTGCCTGGGGTATCGTTTTACAAATATAGTCATAATGCTGAAGTGTTGAATCCGCAGGAAGCTGCTCCAAACTCTATCATAATATTTGACGATATTGCCTCTGAAAATCAAAATAATGTACGGGACTATTTCGCTATGGGACGTCATAAAAATATTGACTCTTTTTATCTTAATCAAACTTATACCAAAATACCGAAGCAACTTGTGAGAGATAATTCCAATCTCATTGTATTATTCAAGCAAGATGATGTAAATTTAAAACACGTTTATGAAGAACACGTGGGTTCTGATATGTCATGGCACCAATTCCGTGAATTGTGTTCCATTGTATGGAAGGACCTGTATGGTTATGTTGTAATAAATAAGGATTGTCAACGAAATAAAGGATGTTACAGGATGAAATTTGATACATTTATAGTTATAGATTAGCATTCATAAGAAACTGTCATGATGATAACAGCTCAGTTTATGTGAGAATCTGAACAAGAACGGATTATAAAAATGGAAAAAAATCTAAAAGAACAAATTGTGAAATCCGCAGCGGCTGTAAAAAGAAAGGTTCGTATGATAAGAGATACAAAAAATGATAACAATATGGCTTTAGAAACGATATTCAAACCTATAGTTGATCCAATTAATCAACTTTCAAGTAAAAATAGTAAACAAAGTAGAAAATATGAAGAAGAACAAGAGATCAATTACACTAACGAAGAACCCGAAAGGAAAATAAAGAAATTAAGTGAAAATGAAGAATCATTTTTTAGTAAAGAAAATTTAAATGAATCATTTGACGAGGAAGAGCACGATGAAGAAAACTTTGATTCTCTTGAACATAATTCTAACAAAACCCTTACTGTATCACCCTCCGAACATAACATAAGTGACGAGTCTTTCAAATCACTTCGCTCATCACCGAGCTCTAAAGATCATACCTATCTTGATGATATGATGATGTCTTGGACATCCGAAGTACTAACCGATATTCCTTTTGGGATCAGACATGATCGCGGAAAAGTCTTGCTAGGCAACACACGTATCTTTGATCAAGACCTAACATGGAAAATAGGAACTCATATAATTAAAAAGTCACCAGGCTTACAAGAATTACTCTTTAAGAAAGTACCAAACTTGGATGTAATAACAGAAGAAGATTTACTACATTATAAATTGCTGCTTATTGAAACCAATGCTCATAGACGTAACTACGACCCGAAGAAACCTATTAATAGCAACAAAGGTTTCAAATACCTTAACATCATTAAACCTCTATTTAAATTTACAAGAACTCTAACTACTAGTACCGAGAGTCTTTCAGAGGGAGCAGGTATGAAACTGTTGAAAAATCTTTATAAAAATACTGATTTGGTTTATTGGAATGATCCGAATGAGTTGGTAGAACGATTAAAATTATTGTTAGGATCTCGGGCAGCTGGCAACACTGGATTAGACAACGAAATTATTGAAATTATAACAAAATTACAAGAAGCTGGGATTGTGAATGTAGAACTTAAAGAGCATTCACCAGGAAAATTAAGCAGTATTATCTCAGTTCTCAAATAAAATTGACGAGGACAGTATCGAGAATATTTTAAAGGAACTACAGGAAGCAAACATCATCGATAAAATTATATAAAGAGAATGCATTGAGTAATTTGAGCAGTCTTCTTATAATATTCGATGTTTATAGTTATTTTGCAATGAATATAGACAAATTTGGTCACCACATTCATAAGCGTTTAAGACTTTCTGAATATATTGACAGTCTTAACAATACATTAACAAAATCGGAAACAGGAGATTATAATCTAAAACAAGCAAGATTGAAGGGATTATTACATCCAGAGGAAGACAACGACGCTGTCAACAAAGCCTACTTAGATAAAGAAATTCAACATTTAAGAGCTGAACTAAAACAAATCCAAACGAATTTAAAAAATTATCTTAGTGTTTTGGAAAAAGTAGTTTCGTCTAATGTGAGTTCCAGGCACTATACAAAAATTGATACAGATTCAGCGAATTCAAAGTTAAATAAACAATGAATAAACAAAACATAGTTGACGAGCTCCATAGATCAGCGAGAAGGAATTTCCCGCGTCGTTGTACGATCATAAAAGGCATAGACGATTTATGGCAAGCTGATCTAATAGACTTACAAAAATATGCACAGTTCAATAAAGGATACAAATATGTATTAGTTGTTATAGATGCTTTATCAAAATATGTCTGGGTTGATCCCATAAAAGCAAAAACAAAAGACTGTGTTACGAATGCTATGCAGCACATCTTGACTGAATCAACCCGAAAACCTAGTAATTTGCAAACAGATTTAGGTAAGGAGTTTTACAACGAAAACTTTCAAAGATTGATGAAGAAATATAAAATAAATCATTATTCTACTTATTCTGTAAAAAAAGCATCAATAGTTGAACGAGTAATAAGAACACTAAAAGGTCATTTATACAAATTATTTAGTCTTTGCGGGCGGTATCAATGGTTAGGCAGTAATTTGAAATCCGTTGTTCAACGTTATAACATCACACCTCATAGAATAACAAAGTATAAACCAATAGACGTAAATAAGTATAATCAGACTTTGGTTAAGGCTAATATAAATAAAACTCAAAAACAACATATCACGAAATCTCTGTTTCATGTTGGTGATCATGTTCGTATTAGTAAGTATAAAGGAGATTTCAGCAAAGGTTATACCCCTAACTGGTCAACTGAAATATTTATAGTTAAAAAAGTTAACTGTACGAAACCACCAACTTATCAAATAGAAGACAGACATAAGCAACTTATTTTAGGAACATTTTACGATTACGAATTACAGAAGACTAAGTTTCCAGATCTTTATCTAATTGAAAAAGTTATAAAAAGAAAAGGAACTAAATTGTTTGTAAAATGGTTAGGACTTAGTGATTCCGAAAACAGTTGGGTTGACAAAAGTGCACTGTTGCAGTAATATAAGTCAAGTAATGGGGAGTTAAACATCAGTTTCTGCTTATTCATGAAGGAAGGAAGTGGTATTATTAACAGTTTAATTGATAAGTTACCGTTTGAACTACATTTACCTGGATATCAGTTTTGCGGTCCAGGAACAAAATTACAGAAAAGGTTATTAAGAGGTGATCGAGGTATTAACGAGTTAGACAGAGCGTGCATGTATCACGATATTGCTTATAATAACAGAGATATAAACATTCGACATAACGCTGATTTAGAACTTCTAAACATGGCAAATCAAAGGTTAAAATCCAAAAATGCTGGTAAAAGAGAAAAAATCGCCTCCTGGGTTGTAAAAAATGCTATGAAAGCTAAACTAAAAGCAGGCGCAGGAGCGCAATCATTTATGAAAGTTGTAAAAAAAATACATTCTGGTTTAAAAAAAATTAAATGTAAAGATAAAAACACTGCTATTAAATATGCGTATGCAGCTGCAAAAAAAATATTTACAAACAAACGTGGTATGCGCTTACCACGCTTTATACCCATTCCTAAGTGTGGTGGGTTTTTGCCTTTGATTCCAATCTTTGCTGGATTGTCGGCTCTCGGTTCACTAGCTGGCGGGGCAGCAGGTATAGCAAAAGCTGTAAATGATTACAAAGCCGCTAAACAGAATCTTCAAGAGTCTGAGCGTCACAACAAAACGATGGAAGCAGTTGCTCTTGGGAAAGGACTATACATCAAGCAGAACAAAAAAGGAGCAGGGTTATATCTGAAAGGTCCAAAAAACTAATGGAACGGCTACCCAAGCGACCACTTACTAATTTCGATTTATTAGAGTATGCTAACGATATACCTTATTTTCGTGGTGTGTTTATGAGAGATACTTTGCCTACGAAACCGAGAAAAATAGAGTGTGCAATACTCAACCTCGATAGTTGTAACAACCCTGGAACTCACTGGGTAGCCTACGTGAAGCTTGATAAGTATTCTGAATATTTTGATAGCTTTGGGAATCTAAAACCACCATTAGAGTTAATAAAATATTTGCAAAATACGTCAATTAAGTATAATTACATTCAACATCAGAACTTCGGTTCCACGAATTGTGGACATCATTGTTTGAATTTTTTAATAGATTTTTGGAAAAATGTATTTAAGTGAATAATAAATAAAAAAATATATCAGTACTAACATGTCTTTCACTGTATCCATAACTGGGGTGGGAGGCTCCTTAACAACAAACTATTCACCGACTCTAGAATTACGTGGAGATTATGAATGCGGTCTTTTATATTTTTCTACATTTAATTCGATTCCTAATATAGACGAGAGAAATAATAAATTCTACTATGGAAATGAAGTTATCGAGATCCCAGAAGGATCTTATGAACTTCAAGACATTCAAGATTTTTTAGAAAGTAATATTAAAAATGGTTCTTTTAAATTAACTTGTAACAACAATACACTAAAAACTAACATTTTCTGTTCCGAAGATGTTCATTTCGAAAAACGTGATTCAATTGGTAGAATTTTGGGATTCGGAAGAGAGACTGTGAAAGCTAATAAAATTACCGAATCTCGCTATCCTGTTAGCATTATATCAACTACCCTCGTGCGCATCGAATGCGATGTAGTGAGCGGATCTTTTGTGAACGGAAAAGCTAGTCATATTATTCATGAATTTGTACCCAACGTACCACCTGGTTATCGCATTATTGAAATTCCCAAGAACATAATCTATTTCCCAATCAATCAAAATTCAATTACTGATCTTAATATAAGATTGCTGGACGCTGAAAACAATCAAATCAATTTACGCGGTGAGGAGGTTCAGCTGTATTTACATTTTAGAAGAAAATGATTAATTTTAATAAAAACCCTGTTCCATCTTCTCTTCAAGTCAGTTTCAAGAAAACATCTCAGAAAAGAAGACCTCTACAGTCTTTACAGAAGAAACTTTCAAAAAATAACCAAGAATATTTGAAATTGGTAGGGTTATTAAAATGAATATTTTAAATATATCTCAACCAACAGCCTACGACAACAGCGTGGAAAGTTTCGAATTTCATTCATACAGGCCATACGTGACGAGTTTCAACAAGAATGATGAAATCCGAATACCTATTAACCAACAAGACTTGAACATATTACCATCTCTCAGCACTTTGTATATTGAGGGTAAAGCAAACTTATACAATAGTAAAACTAAAGAAATACTGTCAAGTGTTAGCTTTGTCAATAATCCTGCATTATTTCTATTTCAAGACATTCGGTATGAATTAAATGGAGTTGAAATAGATAGAATAAAAAATGCTGGTATTACTACAACCATAAAATCATATCTTTCCTTAAATGAAAATGAATCTAAATCTGCAAAAGTGTGGGGGTGGTCTCCTACTGGTACAACTAATGTTCATAACGGCTCATTCTCTGCTTCAATACCATTAAACAGAATATTGGGCTTCGCGGAAGATTATGAGAAAATCGTAATAAATTGTAAACATGAGTTAGTGTTACTAAGAAGCAACAGCAACCTTAATGCATTAAAATTAAATAGTGAAGAAATTGTTGACGATATAGTTATTAATAAAATAGTTTGGCGAGTTCCACACGTCAAAGTATCAGATCGTGAAAGAATTAATTTATTGAAACATCTAGAAAAAGATCGTGCTATAACATTAGCTTTTCGGAATTGGGATCTGTATGAGTACCCACTACTCCCCAGAACTCGCAAACATACTTGGGCAATTAAAACTACATCGCAAACTGAGAAACCGCGGTTCGTTATAATTGCGTTACAAACCAATCGTAAACATCAATCACAAATGTCAATGGCAGAATTCGATCATTGTAATGTTCGTGACATTAGAGTATTTTTGAATTCGTCGTATTACCCTTACGAAGGATTAAACATAAGTTTCTCAGAAAATAAGTTTTCTTTATTATACGAACAATATTCAAGATTTCAACAGTCTTATTATGGCCGTCGAGCAGAACCATTGATGAGCTTAAAAGAATTCAAAGATATTGCTCCATTATTTGTAATCGACTGTTCCCGTCAACAAGAGACTTTGAAGGGCTCTATAGATGTGAGAGTTGAAATAGAAACTGACCAAGAAATACCTGATCAGACAGCAGCATATTGCTTGATATTAAACGACTGTATATTTGAGTACAAGCCCTTGAGTAACATTGTTAAAAAGATATCATGAGCTCATATGTTTTTGTTGATATCCAAGGATTTAAAGATGACAATAATTACTTTATATTAAAAGAATTAGCAATAGCTACCCAAGAGTTTACTGAAGTGTTTTTAGTAAAACCTCCTTATTCATATACATATTTAACTAAAGAAGAAAAGAAACGCGTTCGATGGATTGAGCGACATAGAGGCATAACTTGGAGCGAAGGCTATATCGACTACAGAGAGTTCAAAAGGATAATTAAACACATTTTAACAGATAAAACAGTGATAATGAAGGGGCGTGAAAAGCAAAGTTGGATAAGTAATTTATGTAAAAATTGTTTTTTACTGGATATCGAAGAAGAAGGCAGCCCCAATTTCTCTATATTATATAAAACTTATTGTAAACCTGAAATTAAGTATAACTGTCTCAGTCATCAGCAAGTGTGTGCACTAAAAAATGTAATTTGTATTAAAAAATGGTATTATGATAATTGTATATTGTAATGACCAAAATTAATCTCTTAAATAAAACTTTTTAAATTAATATTTTTTTTCATTTATTGACTTAGCAAAAAAATTAATGTGTAAGAAATATTATAAGCCGTAATATTAACTAGTCTCAGTTTTTGGTGATGCTCTACTGTGATTATAATTACTCTATCTACATCATAAAAATTTAAAACAGCGACATCTACTGCGTTTATACTGAATCATTAAATGAATAAAAGTAAATATTAATTTGATCCAGTCAAATGCTAATAGATGGAGTTTTTTGATTAACATACAAAATTTGGTTTACTCTTTATTCTATATTCATAAACAAAGCTTATATTTTTACTCTTAGCCTAAAGGATAAAATTAAAAGTAAAATGATTGATTTAATATTTATTGATATAAATCACATTCTAACTATATAAGTAACTAATTATTGAATTTTCTTTATTACAAATAAGACATTGTTCTGTACAGATAAAACGTAATAATATTATAGAAACCTTAAAAAAGTAATTTACAAAATATTTATAAAACTCATATTACATACTAATTAAAACTAAAATTATCATTCGCTAATGTTTTTGCGATTTTATTAATAACATTTTCTGTGAGATCCAAAATATCGTCGACGGAGTCTTTTATGAGATACTGTGCATTTAATACCATTTTTTCCGAAACATCTCTGTTTACCAAGTCATTTTCTATGTCAAATACTTGTATTTTAATTACTTTTCTGGGTTTTCGATGCTCTTTTCTGATAACATAAGATGATGCTGACAATCCATCCATTTTTTTTCTCAACAAATCTTGTCGTTGTTCTTCCTTCTGTTTTTCAGCTGCTCTATTTCTTAACATTTCTTGGTAATACTCCTCCGCTTGTTCATAAGGGTCCTGAGCATCTTGAGAGAATAGTATCATTGTATCTTGAGAGTCAGACATGATCTGTAAAACAATGAATATTTTAATTTTTTACTAAACATTTTACATCATAATTAACAAAATTTGATTGTAATACTTACATTGCAATACCGATCAATTTTGTAAATTATAGATTTGATATGTGCAGCGTGTTAGAACCTCGTCTGTTTTAACGCGACTGACCACGATATGCAATATAAACTCGAATATCGGATTTCAAACTCCTGACAAAACAATTATTTTTCATTTTCGCAAGCCTTATCATATTATGCTGACATTTCAATAAAAGGTGATGCAAACAATCATGTCTTTACACGAATCGAATATATATGAGTTATTGAATTATCAGCATATTTGGCACTAAACATGATATCAAGGTTATGACAAAGGAAATTCAAATACATTTTATTATTTATTTATTATTTATTCTTAATATATTTTTATAACAAAAAAACTATAAAGTATTTAAAGAAGACTTACAATAATTTTCATACACTTATACTAGCCAATTAGTAAATTATATTCTAATATAAAAGAGTGTTATGTCCCCATGCCAAAGTAGAAATTTTATCCTTAAGTATAATTCTTTTGTCATCATTTGAAGACAAGGCTACTTTATTTACAGCTTGAGTAAATATTTCATGTTTAAGCGATTTAAATAATATATTTCTTTTACGCACAATCTTATTATACAGTAAAACATCATTGTAGTCATTAAAAGTTAGATCTTTTACAACTGCTTTCTTAACTCCTTTAGCTTTTTTTACAATTTTGTTTTCGGTTTTTAAACAATATAACTTTGACCTAAGTCCCACAAAGGAAATTATTAGAGAACCTGCTGTTTCATCTTTAAATAAACCAGGTATTTTTTTATTTTTAGGTATAATAGCAAATCTATTATTTTCATCATAATTACTTGTATCGAGATATGATTGAAAGTAAATATTCATATCTTTATATACATCTTCAGTTTCTATTGAATACAAAAAACTGTCAGTATCGGTATAGCATAATTTTAACCTTGTATCATAAAATGATTTCATGACCGAATAGTGGAAATCATACATATGATTTTTGGATATCTCTAGAACTGTGAAACCTATATAAATAGGTTTATCTAAAATAACAGTTTCAGGTTTCATTTGTACAGCTACAAAATTTTCACTAAACACTGTATTATTCTTAAAATTAGGTCTTGATATTAATTGTTCAGCGGAGTAGAACTTTTTTGTTTTATTTCTATCATCGTTCCAACGATTTACTAGATAAATGTTTACTCTTTTTTCGGTATCTTCTAGCGTTTTACCGAAAATGCTATTGTTTAATAATTTAAAGAAATCTTGTTCAAATGTAGAGTTAGCTTTTTGTCGAAATTCTGTATTTAAATCAATATACTGTTTCAGAAATGGTTGTTGTTTAAACTTGACCACTCTATGAATTTTTTTCAAAATAAGACCATTTTTTAAGCATGTTTTAAGATGTATATAATGAATAACATATTCAAATTTGTCATACAAATTTGGAATTAATTTAGGATTTTTAGAACCTGGGGGCGTAAATTTCTGTGGACAAAATGGTAAATCATTATGCAAATCGTGCAAATAATCCGGATATTCTAAGTCTACCTCTAAAATATACCCATAGTCTGAGTCATTAGGTACGTTAACAATATTAAGACTTCCAATTTCAACTTGATTCATCAACTCAAAATTTGAATATGGTAAATGTGAGCACATTGCATAACCGTACAGGTTGTTACAATCGATATATAACAAAAAGTTATCAGGTATTTCCGAATTATACCCGGAAATATATTTGTTATTCGCTGTGGAATATCTTGTAGGGCATAAACACACTCCACCGCGAATACCTTTTTGAATCAGTCGGATAATTTCTAGATTGTCTATTAGTTGCAGTTTGACTTTTGTTTTAAGCAACATTGCATCAAAACTCAAACCTGGTGCGGTTAAGTAAAATGCAGGATCCAATCTATAATTAGTTTTACAAGTTTGGCGAAATTTTTCAAAAACATCTGCTAGTAATATTACGTCTGTTTTCAAGTACAAATCAGTATATTCACCTAAATTTTTAATATTAAACATTGACCAAACAATTTTGGCGTGATTGTAATCGGATTCTGAAACAATATCATTTATTATAGTACTATAGAAACAGTCTCGCGGTGGTAATTTCTTTTCCTTATAACAATTCCAGTCCGTCATGTATTCATAAGGATAAACACCTTTACGAGTTAGTAAATCAAACTGTTCTTTCTTTGGGTAGAATTGAGATAAATGGACAAAACTGGCTTCATTCAAGTTGCTTACAAGCTTATCTAAGCTAGTACCTAAAAATTTAAAAGTATCCACAAATCGAACTGGCAAAAACTCCTGACGACCGGTTTTCACAAATTTTGTAAAAGATATGTAATTTTCTTTGTTTTTTGCTATTACTTTAATTCTGCCCTGAGATTCTCCCAACTGTTTAATAAAAAGATGACTGTCATACCCAGACAAATTATGAAAAAATACTGGTACAAATTTTGGTAACCTGTATTTAAGATTACAATAAGAGTGAACGGCCCCGCGAAACTTTCCAGTTAGATGACAATGATCTCTTACTTTGTTGTCAAAAAGTAATTGCTCACAGATAAAGCAGTATTTTGCAGTATCAAATTGTCTTTTCTCTTCTACACTTAATGGAATCATCGGAATAGTTTCTTTCAATAATTTATTAATTTCCGTAACATCTTCAAATAAATATTTCAGAAATTTGTCAACACAATCCTGCCCGCGATACGATACGTATTTATTGCGAGAGCTATCAAACGAGCAAACAATATAATAACCAAACGCAGCAGGCACATGTTTATGTAAGACTGTAGTGTTCACGTTATGCTTATTGTCACCATATTTTGGTTCTAACAATGATTCAAAGTCTGCGTAGATTACAAAAGGCACATCTTGCATCCGATCATAATGATTAAATTGGATGTAAGTATTCGAATCAGGCAAAACAGTACGTACTCCGCTGCAAATATGAGAATTGAATAATATTTCTTTATTAAAAAATATCATACATTCATCACAAAAATAAATTTTTTCCTTGTGTTTTGTGAGCTGTGATCTGACTAATTTGCTTAAATCTTTTATTAAACAATAATGTTTTTTTTCTCCCTTTTCCAAAAGTAATAAATTCACATGGTTCTTTCTTTTTTGTCGAGTCTTGTAAAGGGGTCCCACTACTTTATGGTTATTTACAAGACCGTATATGTTAACGCTTATATGAGTATTATTTCTCTCAAAAGTCTGAATATCTTTGAAGCCGACCGGAAACTTGATATCTCGAATGTTAAGTATGTTTTCGTAACTCGGATATGAGGTTATTCTATGCGCGTTATTTTTGGCGGGAAATAGCGCTGCCATTACACACCACACGAAACATAACGCATCCCCATTTTGTATATTAATACAAGCGCGTTTAGATTTAATACTTTTCGGCAATTCAATAAATTGACCAACTCTCAATGGATTATATTTATTAATATTGACCTCTAAGTAAAGATTACGTATCAAGGTCCACCCAGAATCTTTTTCCTGAAATTCAGAAATTTTTGTTGAAATTATGTCAATCATGTTAGAATAATAATCCTTAAAATCACAATCATTTTGAAATATTTTGTTTTGGGTTGCAAATGATTTTATGTCGGTGGTGCTATTTTTAGGTAAATTAAACTCCGCGAAAAATTCAAAGTTAACTTTTATACAATGAAATGTAGCCTGTCTAGCCGAAATCAATTGGTGTACACGAGAACGAAGTGTGCGCAAGAAGTCAGCGGGGGACACGGGGGACAAGTCTGACTCAGACTCGAGCACACGGTCCGCGTTTAGAGGTCTCACTCTATATGAGGCGATTCGACTTCTGAATGCACTACTTACTTTCTCAATACCTTCACTAACTTCTATTGAACTATTGTTTTTGTGGATATTACTTCGCAAGTGTGCAGATAACGAGCTAGACTTAACAGATATATCACACACTGTACAATATACTGTTCCCTTCCCCATTGTACTTATTCTTAAAACTAAGTGATTGCTTATTAAAGATATTGTTCTATTTAATTGACTACTTGCAATTAAAAGATGATATCAGAATATGATAAAAAATTAATTAAAACTCATGAATAAAATGGAAAACAGAATAAGTTTAGATTTATTTAATTATTGCAAGTTATTTAATTATAAAAAACGAAATTGGCATCGGGGCATAATAACCTAATAAAAATAAGTATATTAATAAAATGAAATAAAAACTTTTATTTGTATATAACATAAAATAGGTACTTAATTATAGAATGGTTCGCACACTAAATAATTTTTGTTGCAAAAAATTTACCCTCTTCAGTAAAGAGGGGCTTGCACTTATTAATAAGCTCCTTTGTGAGCATCAGTTGAGGGGAATCGGAATTCCCCTGAAATTTTAGCGCGACTACCGCGTGTTCCCAACGGTCTTTGGGATCGACCTTCTTTATATCAGCAACATTGTATACTTTTAAATCTATAAAGACATCGCCAGCGAGGTTAGCAGTGCGGCGCAGGACACCGTCTGCTACACGGCGCGACAGCACTGACAGCAACGGAGGGATCTTCTTAGCGGCGGCTGCTCGCTGGGCTTCCGCTTCCTCCTCGCTGTCGCTGTCGAGTTGCCAAGCTTTCTTCAGGCGTTTAGCCTTGGATGCTGGCTGTGCTCGACTTATCACCCGCTTCGTAGCTTTAGGTTCCTTTTTCTTATAACTGGAAACAAAACATACAATTACTTATACTAGAAACCGGGACCTCGTGAACAGTAGACAGGTATGTTAACCATTACACCACGGAGATTACAAGTATAAAGTTTTGATTGAACACAAACACACGTAGTTACTATCAATTTAGAATAATCAACACACACACACACAACTGAGAACACACAGCCGAGAAACTAGTGATTGCTAACTGGGAATAGATAACGAAATTACATTAAACAACAATCATACATACATCAAGCTTGCAGCGGATACTTCTTCGGAATCTGAGGTGAAATCTTCAGCGAGCTTCTTCTTAGCCTGCTTGCAACGTTTATCGTAATACTCAGAGTCGGACCTGAAATAAACATGATAAATCATTTAATAACTCGCTAGACATAGTTACTTTATTAAAGATAATTTACACATAAATGAATATTATAAGTATGTTAAGAAAAATGAAATGATTTAAAATGTACTAATAATAATAATACCTATGTTAAAAAACTTACGAACATGATTGCAATGCAACGAATCTTCGTGTTTCTAAGTGTGGGTGGCACGCAGGACAACTGAGCGGCACAGTGGTAGGCGCGTAGGCAGGCAGCTGGCACAAGCACTCAGCAACCGACTAACTGCTGGTGGAACAACAGTAGGCGGGCTTCGCAACCAGGGCGGGCGGTACGACAGCGTCGAACAACGTTCTCTCAGTTATGAAAATATTTAAAGTTCACAACTATTGGTACGCGCGAATTTAAAGTAGATTTTTGCTTAATCGCTACTTTTTTTCAGGAATGGTCAACCAAGAATAAAAGCTATATTTTTACTTGGGTACATATATTTTATTTGAAAATATGCAAAGCCATCAAAAATTTTAAGTACCAAAATGTTGATGACCACTACATTTAATGTAAAGTCAGCATAATTTAATAATTATTGATAAATAATTTAATATCTCAATATTAAAAATATAGAAGTCAATAACAACGTGTAGTATTGCATAATTTCCTGTGAAATCGAATACTCAAAGTATGCCGCATGCATATGCACTATATGTAGGCATGTTATTCATGTTACTATTTACTTGCGTCATTATAAATAATCATTTATTTTGCTACCCATTATCAAAGAGGGTTATGTTTTTATTGAAAGGCTCGTCACATACAGAACGATAATTATCACGCGGCAAATTGCTTAGCGGTGTAATGATACGACTGGTTACGATTACCATTACGGGTACGATTTTATATTCTTACAGTAATTTACTACTTGATGTGCATAGAAAAAATTTTGGTTGGAGTATAACGCTTTGTGAGTTACTGTTATTCCTTCATATTTCGAGTAATTATAAACTTTTGACATATTTCTGTTATAAAGTGCTGTATGTACAAAATATTAAAAAATATTCCAAAAACGGTAAAAAGATAATATCGTAATCGTATCATCATAAAGTGTATAAGTGGTTATTTTCCCGCTTAATAAAAGACGTTGTAGTGTGCGAATAGCCATAAGTTACGAATATGAAACCGGAGGTACAGCCGTAGGCAGATAAAAATGTACTTTTACATATGGTAATACCTAGTACACATTTGGTCGGGTTTATATGCCGTCGGCTGTACACAGGTGTCGGCATACTGAGCAAAATTCAAGCACTAGTACTGAACTAGAGTTTATCGATAATTTCCGAAACTGCTTGACCTTTTTTGATGAAATTTTATATGTGTATTCAGTAGGTATGTCTGAGAATAGGTTGTAAACTATTTTATAGTGCAAAACAACGTTAGCTGGGTTAGCTAGAAACGATACAATAACTTCTCATTACTATTATACAGTAATATCATATACTTACTTATTATTTATAAATATGTAAGTGAAAATGTCTTCTAAAGTAATAGTTATACTACACTACGGACAAATAACCACAGTATTACAATAGTTTATAAATTGATTAGCGATCTTAGATTTTATTCAAGTAAGTACTTAGTAAAAGTCAATTCTTTTTTATCGATAGAACAAAATGCTATGAGCACAACACTTACACAATGTGCTTCTTACTTACTCCTTTTATCATTACCGTAATAACCATGATCGTGTATCGTTGTTACGAAACGAAGTGGATAAATTTATTGAATTCCTATTTTAAATTAAAGAAAAGCCTCTTTTGTTTTTTGATAAAGGAAATATTTGTTCTCCCGGATACCAACAGTCGAATTTGGTAAATATGTATCAGAAAGCGAGACATTCTCAATATCGGTCGCGGTGGGTACAGAATTGTCCATATTTAATGGTTTAAACTGAGATTCACTGGGTGCCACCAACCAAATGGTGAACGGTACGACCTAATCGAGGCCAGTTGAAAATCAGTGTCTTCCATTGACCTGGCTATTCAAGTACCAATGTCCTAAAAGGTGATAAAGAGTAATCTAGTTTACTGGGTGCCACCAACCAAACGGTGAACGGTACGACCTAATCGAGGCCAGTAATGGGATAACTCGGCGTCTACCAAGGGCGTCCCGAAGATCATTTGAGACACTGATCGTTAGTAAGATGCCAACCAATTTGATCATCGGTATGAGCAATCGGCCTGGGCAAACGATTTTCCTTGTTCATCAATTATTAATCACTAGAGTAATATGTATTTTGGTTGCAATATATTTATACTATTAAAAGTTGTTTAGTGTGAAAATGTAACAATCTAGTGTAGTGTGAACAAACAGCAATCGGATCAGGTGAGTCAAATTATCCTATTACTTATGCATACCATTTTACCAAGCGCCGTTGACTGATATTCCGTATTTTTTGAAAAACCAAAGGTATTATTGGGGATTTCAAAACAGGTAGTTTTCATCACACCGAGCGAATGAAATGAGCGGTGTGATGAAAACTACCTGTTTTGAAATCCCCAATAATACCCTACTGTAGTGATAGGTACCGGGCTCGGCGCTGTTGTATGGAGTGTCCGGGGTGTGCCGTCACCGCAGAATTATTTGAATGAGCGAGCGTATCGAGCGAAATCTCTATGGTTTTCAAAATGGCCGGTTGGAAACGACCTGTGTCCAGCGTTTGTCTGCGATATCTTTCAGTTCATCTGACGGATGTTTCACGCGGCGCCTTTCGTGGTCGCCATTCGAGAACTTTTCTGCCTCATCGGCCATCGGTTTTCCACGCTATTTGCCCCACCCACAAGATTTAAAATAAACTAGAATAAGCTATTGGACCTGTAATCTTAATAGACATATAAATATTATGACAGTAATTGTTACATGAAAATCACATCAACGGTTGTAAAAAGTTTAAAAATGTTTGTATCCAAATACCATAATTAGAGAATACACACTGGTTTGTTTTATGAAAACTATTTTTTTTTTATTATGACGTTTTACGGCCTTGGATTCAAGTCGTTTGAGATCCTCCTTAAATTTTATTTTATCTTCAGTCCTACAATGTGGTTGAGGCAAGTCCAAAAGTCAAGTGGATAGTTAAATCTAGTCAGATTCTATAATATCTAGTAAGGTTTATATGAAGTGATAGAAAAATATTAATAATAATAAAAAAATAAACGTCGACCATGTACGACACCGCAAAGATTTACAGCAAACACATATCGATAAATCTGGTTCAAATGCTTGGTAACGACATGGTGACCTATTCCAAGACCAAATTATAGACACACGTAACTACCAAAAACATATCATCCGTTCAGTAGACCTCACTACCAAATAGAAATTAAACCACAGTGGCGAGTTAATACAGTAAAAACCGTTCCTACCACAGGAGTTGTACCTCACACGCTTCATACACATCTACACACACTTGACTTACCTCCGTCTACATACATTCTCATTCAGAAAGCGGCAATATTAAATACATGCCGCATAGTTAGGAAGTTTTTATCAGCATCATGAACTAGTATAGCCTCTTTATCTTTGCTTTATATACCAAGCCTTTTTTAGACTTGAGCAAAAGTAAAACATGATAATTATAATAATAAACACTTTATTGCACCAGGAAAATACAAAAGAAAAACTGAACTTTTCATAGGGGCATTTAGCAACAAGCAAGAAAATCACGTATATGAAACACTATTACTTTCCACTTGTTCCCGAAGACTTTGCGAATCCACCATTTTAATGCACACATAATTTAAAAAAAAACACAACACCACAAATTTTGGAAAATAAATACAGCGCCTATACCCTTCGGCTTTCCGCCAAGAAAATTTAAAAATGATTTTGAAATATGAAGACATCAATTAGTTTCTTTAAACTCTGGATGTAAAAGATATAAGTTTTCTTGTCTGTCTGTGGTAAAGTTCTTAATGAAGGTAAAAAGATAGTGGATTTAAAATATCCGCCCTATTTACAGATTTATTTATTTAACACGTGTTACGATTACCATGTAACCATCCGGATATAAATGGATTAATGACCTTTATCCTCAAAACTATAAAGAATAAAAGTTAAATCCAACTAAAAAAACCTAAAGCCCATTAGTTTACAATTTATAATTCATGCGATGTTGTAGCGAATGGAGTGCAATTATCGTAATTGTTGATGACGAGGCAAATGAAAACATATCGATTTTTATAAAAAGCTAGCCGTTGACGAATGCATAGGCATGACTCAATACTTTGAAACTTGGGTGTATTAAGAAATCCATATGTTTCTTTACTCGTTTCTTACATTCGACAACTTGGACGTCATAAGAAAAAGAGGTTACGACGACTTTGACGTCAAACCCCAGAGCGTACGTTATTGTATCAGAAAATAATGAGATTTGTGAAAAAAAGAAAGTCACGACTGATAAGTCCAAATATCAGTTAGTTTAAGTGGCAGCGGTCAATGCTTAAAGTAACCGAGTAAAGCTTATAAGTAGTTGTGGATAGAAATCCCTGAATGGCGCATGACGCCGCCATTAAGATTTTTAAAAGTTAAGTGTTTTTAAATGAGAGGAAAAGTGGTAGAACAGTTACAAAGCAAAAATCAGAAATCCAGCTTCGAAACAAAGCGTTGCGTACAATGTTATTTAATTGATTGGATTGTTTGTGCAAAGTTATAAATAATATGTTGTCGAAATCCAAAAAGTTCAAAGCGATTTGCAACTATAATAAATATACAGGAGGTAATTTTCATACAACGCATCGTGTACGCACTCACAGTGCCCGTGTATTTATTACTGTTTAAACAATGCTCCATGTTTGTGTTGTTGTTTTGTCTGTTCAGTGAAAGTTGCGCATTACGCTTGTCATTCTAGACATTCGCGGCATCATTCACGCATGTTGTATTGAACTCTTTAAATACCTATATAATTATATAATAACAATATATAATTTTACGTTTTTCTTAGCTATCATACGTTAGCGAAACAAAACGAAAACAAAAAGTGGAGGACTGAGGGTCCGAATTTTAACAAGGTGATAATTTTTAACCAACGTGATATCTTGATCTGTTAATGCTTTCACAAAATTTCATAATTTATTTACTATAATATACGATTTCAAAGAGTCACCAAAAGTTAATCGTTTTGTTATTATTAGCGTAATAAACTTTCCACCTGAGGGTCCATTTTGAACGGAGATATAGAAAATAATACAATGTTTTGCTATAATATCTTTTTTCCACAATGTTTGTTTGGCATTATCTTACATTTTGGCGTAAAGACTTTTTCTTTAGTGCCCTTAGTTTATCTGGTACAAGTGGACCCTCAATCCTCTACTGACTACTGTGGACTGAGGGTCCAACTTTAAATCCCATATCTCGCTTATTTGATTTTCACAAAATCTGGTTCCAACTTTCACAATTCTTTGGGAATGTTCACTAAATACTGAGCATGTTTTCAAAGAATTCTGAGAGAGTGGCCCGCAAAGCACACGCACATGAAAGATCACTAGATTTTGCTCATATATATGTATCTGTTATCTAATTCATAACTCGGATACCTCTTATATAAGGTGCAAGTGCGGCCACTTATAGAATATTGTTGTCACCTGTGAGCACCTGAATGTCAGCTTAAGCCGTTTGACTTAATATATGCATAACACTCAACTACGTAACGAAAAAATAATTTTCTTGACGCTGCGAAGCCTTAGTTTATATCAAATGATAATATTAGTACTTTCAAGGGTATTATGAGAGTAATCCTAAGTACGACGTCTTATTACAGTTACTAAAACACCACCTTCCTTGTTCGGTTTTATTACTTTCATCAAAATTATATCTCTCTTGTTTCTCGCTTTTTCTGACTTCAATCCGTGACTTACTAGTAAAATTGAATTTTAGAATAATTAATGAAGACATCGCATTAGTATTTTTGATTTTACGCATTGGTTGGAGTCAGTATGTATATCTAATTTTTTTAAGCTTATTTCGAGTTTCAGAAATCATGTGCCATTTACGTTCAGATTCATTGTTAGTGAAGTCATAATATGACAAGTTGTGATATTTTTATATAATAAAATTGTGATATTTTTATTTAATAAAATGTCACACTCAAAAATTAAATTTATAAATTCCGATAGTAAATTACATACTTGAAACAAGTTAAGAATTTTCTCTATTTGTCAAATCACATAAAAAAATATAATTTAACAAAATTTTAAAACTAAATGCGGACGTCACCTGAAGGACGAACTTTTAACACCCGCTTAAAACATTTCTGTGAAAATTATTTCGTACGTATTGTTCCGAATCCAAATACAATTCACATTTCAAAGTGTCACATCTCGCGAAATGTCAAATAGCTGTCAATACTTCATTAGGACATGAGAATAATAGAAATAAATGAATTAACTTGTCAATCGTCGGTCGCGTCGTATCGTGTCTCGGTGTGTTGTTCAAATGCGTTGTGATAAATGACGCACAATGCAAATTAAAGATTCTACAGGTCAAGTGTTATTTCGAACAAAAGGTGGCAACATCAAATCAATCTTTTTTTTTATTGTAATTATGCTTACTTTGTTCGTTTTCCTAGTAAAAGAAATGGGTATTTTACCATTTCATTATTTAAATAGACTTTTTTATTTCGGTTACATATATTTTCGCAGAAATATAAAATTTAAGAAGTCGTCAATATTAAAACGCAAAGCGATTGGCATCTTACCTTCGTAGGTAATCATTTTATAAAGATTTTTACATACATGATGAATTGATTTCACGGACATGCCCTTTTAACTGCTTTCAAGCTATAATAGTCGGGACCAAGGTCTTAACGTACCTACCTTCTATTTCAAAATCAAAGAGTTCATTTTCCTTTTTTTTTAGTTTTTCTAAGTCCCCAAGATACCAATATTGGATACCAAGTTAAAACAGACTACGTCATTATTTTGACATAACCGATAGTCATGTTTTGCAAACCCAGCTCCCACTTATGGTACGGTCCTGTATTCTCCATATTTTATGATACAGGGAATTCGAGGTAAGGGGAGGGAAGTTCGTTTACTCTTTATTTTGCATATAAATTACGTACGGCTGTTTGTGGTCTAAGATCTTGTAATTGCTATATATAACATCATTGTACACCCATAATACGCAATAAAGTTGATTGATTGATTAAAATTTTAACGGCTCACATACGATTATATTGGCGGTACTAACTGCCTCCGTAGTTTAGTGGTTAAGGCGTTCGCCTTCGACCCGGGGTTTGTAGGTTCGATTCCCACCGGAAGCATACTTTATTTAGTTGTTTCCAGTTTGGTTAGGTTTGCAGACTTGAATCACCTGATTGTCTGTTAATAAAGATGATTCCGTGCTTTTGAAGGCACGTTAAGCTGTTGGTCCCGGCTGCCATTTGGTAGTCGTTTAAGGAACCACGTCAGAAACCGAGAGGCGATTCAGAACAACTCTGACACTAGGGTGTACATGGTCGATAGACAATGTAACCTACACGAAATTATGATGATGAATGACGGTACTTGGCTGTGTTATGTCTGTGTTACGCTGATCGGCTACCGTGAGAGGGCGCCATCTTTGTATGTGGGCGCTCCTGTGGAATAAATTTTTTTAACCGTTTTTTGAAGTTGAATTGAGAACCTCATCAAATCATCTATTATTTCAGTTCGATCGGTTGTATTTATAAGATGTTTCTTTGATAGTTGAAACTACTAATGTAAGACGAGGAAGTCCTCCTTTAGCCACTTATTGCTGAGTAGTCACCTTTTTTCCAAGCCTATTTTTTCCAAAACGAAATTTTGTCAAAAATTGCATACCTAAGATCATACAAAATACTCTAGATCAATGTTTCATTCTTAGTTTGAAACCATAAAGCAATGATAGCACCCACTTGAACCAACTTAATTATGAAATCAACAGCGGAAAATGTCACGTCAAGATACAATAACTTTTTTTTTATTTAGTCAAGTCAATCCTTGTTTCTCAGAAGTTTAACATAACGCGAACAAATTTTAGAGCGCGCACATCCAGCACAAACGAAATCAATATTTATCTACTGTTCCGCTCCAGCTGGCAGAGACAAATACTCAGTTATCGGACAAAGGCGAACAATAGCTGACGAGAAGAACCTCCTCTAGGATATACCTATTGTTAAGTGTATGATGCTTGTAAAAAGTATTTTTTCTTCAAATAATTTTGTAAAGTAAGTTATTTATTTACGAATGGTGGCTGACAAAAAGGGAGGCTGTCAATCTATTTGAAAACCTCATGACCGGCTTCATGGTTCTTCAGAATGTTATCGTCTATGAAATACAGTGTTCAGTGATAGGCATATAAATTCCACTATCAGGGCAAACTGGCCCTCTGTCCAATTTAATAAGATCTTAATTACAATTGATTGTTAACCTAATTATATCGCTCTCATTACTTTCATTACTGCCATCCTATCATATCACTTGATGACAGCCTACTCTTTCCGTCATTTCGACACATACATAACCCTAAATTGAAAATCCGTTATTGTCAATAAAAAATATCTATCAAAAAACATTTGTGATATACAAATGAAAAAAAAAATACAAGCACTTTGAACTACAACACGCGACCGATCGATTCGTGCGTGTATCGAAACATTATCACCTGCCGTATTAAGGGCAGAGGCTTTTTATTATAATGGATTTGATTTTCATTAAACGTGACGCCGAGTTATTAATTATCAGTGGTTTTTTGATAATTTATTGTGACGGCCGTGAGAATAGTGCGTTAAGGATAAAAATAAACAAGCCCGCTGCAAGCTCGCAAGCACAAGTGTGATTGGCGTATGTTATATCATAGTCAACCGACCCTATATACCCTGAAGTCAGAGTTTTTCGGAGCCCTGTTTCGGTCTACGACGTGGCTTCTTTGGCAACCCTTACCTAAATGGCGGACAGAACTAACGACTTATTGTGCCTTTCAAAGCACGGTATTGTGAGAAATATCACAATATGGTCAACTTTAACGTACATGTTTATACACATTTTAGGTGTTTAGCAAGGTCAAGCGCCCATATTAACTACAGTTCACTCTAAATAATTATTGGCTGGCACTTTTGTACACATTAACCTAATTTACATTTACTCAATCAATATCAAAGTTAACTTCACCTATTAGCGATTAACTATAAACAAATACTAGTATTGGCCTCGGTTAATTTTACGAAATACGAACACACGTCTGCACTGCATGACGTTTCCAATGTTCCATCTCCAACCCAAGCGAAGTGAAAGAGAGCCCGAGTTATATTGACTATCATTATATACCCATCTAATAGGAGGGGGTGGTGGTGATATACCTGTTCTGCCACTTCACCTGCCTCTAAACTCTATTAAATCAGTTATAAAACATTAAAATAAATAAGCATCGCTTACAGTATCATCATTATTATCAGATAATCAGGTGATTCAAGCCTAGAAAGGATATGTTAGAAAAAGAAAGTTGATTTTGAAAAAATTCGACAATACTATACAAATAACTTTATTCCAGAAACAACAATAAATAATTATGTACGATATCAACAACTACAAAAAGTGAAATAAAAATAAACAAAATGAATAAATGACTTGAGTAACTGAACTTCTTTCTAAAGGACTAACTGATAAATACCTGTGATGATGTGTTTTTTTATTTATTTAAAATCAAAATATACTTTCAAACCTTTGTTGTTTCAAAGCTACTTATTTATTAATTACATGTCTACTTATTTGACCTGTTTTCACAAATAAAGAAGATTTGATTTGATTTGGTGTTGGTGCGTGCATACCTCGGTTTATGTAATCCAGTGATTCCCAAAGTGGTCCAGGTGGACCCCCAGGGGTCCACGGGAGACTTGCTGGGGGTCTACGTAGGCGTGAACAAAAAATGGGGGTCCATAAGATGTTAATGGGGGTCCACGAAAATTTATCTGCTTTTGATAGTAAAGAGCAAAAATGTAAGCATAGTTTTTATAAGGGCCTACCTACATTGTTTTAAGTACCTATCTAAGCAGATAATATTTTAATAAGGCAAGCGACTGTTACTTGTCCAAACTTGTGTATTCGATATTACGTACAATTTCGTGTACAGACTTGCAAAGCGCTATCCGCCCGACAATGCTTAATGCTTGTTCAGACATGAACTTGATCAACACTATAAATACTTGATGCCAAAGGCAACCAAACGCATTCATTTGTTTCCGGAATTTCGAAAACAAGGCGGAATTTGGAAAAAAGTTGTGAGAAAATTTATATCTGTGTTTGCTAGTGCCGGAGAAAAGTAAGTAACCTACCTTTTTTTGTTATAGTACTTAAGTATTTTGTTTACGTGTACTAGTCGGTTGATCACAACGGCCTGTATAGATAGGTAACTTAGTAACTTACAGATATTTTAATTGTCCTCTTTCGATTTGAAGACAAACACAGCACGTTTTATTCAATTGTTTTTTCACGAGAGAAGCACTGCCTCTCTAAAAAGGCCGAATAAGCAATATTGCAGAGCAATTAATTTTGTAATTTTTCTTGCAAATAACTACTAATTTTATAAAACAGTAATTTCATAATCATGTTAAATTGATTTTGAAGTAACTATTTTATCAAAACTATTCCTTTTCGGAAAGAGCGAGCGGTGCGCGGGCGACGGGAAAAGGGCGGGGCTTGAACTTCGATGCCTGTTTGTCACGTTTTAACAATGAAGCCGCAGACAAAAAATACGCAAATACACGGAGCGCGTGAACTCATTGATTTAATAAAATGTTAGTTATCGTTTTTATGGACAATTTTGGGATTTCGACGTTTATTTTTTCCTACACAAATATGATCAGTATTCGATACTGAGTACACTAATTTTTATTTATACTATTAAAAATTAGTGGTAAATTATGTACTTTAAAATTGATACCGTTTTGTGAAAACGTTTGTATTTGTCTCAGCGGTTTATTAGTTGGTCCCTTTACAAGCCGTAATTCTATTTCCGCGTGCTGACAAAGGCTGCGGTGTGATACCTATATTCAGAAAAAAACTTGGTTACTAAAACATTTTTTTTACAGGTAAGGTAACTGACACGAAACATGGCTACAGCAAAGAAAAAATGTCGACAATATAGTGTCGATTATTTGAAATATGGTTTTGTTCCATCAGAGGCAGACAAACAATTGCCCATGTGCCTATTATGCAACAAAGTTTTGAGCAATGACTCTATGAAACCATCAAAGCTCGAAGATCATCTAAAAAGGTGTCATACTGATAAAATAGGTAAAGATTTAAAATATTTTCAAACATTGAAAGAAAAATATGGAAAGAGACCCACCATGCACAGTATGTTCGCTTCAACATCTCAAAGTAACGATGATGGCTTGCGGGCATCTTACAATATCTCATTACTTATAGCAAAATCTGGAAAACCGCACACTATCGGAGAACAATTAATTTTACCCGCTGTTGAAGAGGTTTTAAAAACTGTTTTGCACAAATCTCCATTTGACGTACTAAAAAGAATTCCATTAAGTAACAATACTGTACAAAGACGCATTGATGAAATGAGCTCTGATATCGAAAGCTTTTTGTGCAATCATCTGCAAAAAACTCATTTTTCTATACAACTGGACGAGTCAACGTTACCCAGTAATGAAGCATTACTATTGGCATATGTCCGATTTATTGTCGAGGAAGAAATTCACGAAGAATTGCTATTTGCCAGAACTTTGGAGACTGACACTAAAGGCGAATCAATATTTAATGTCCTGAGTAATTTTTTTACGGAAAAATCGATCCCATTTACAAACATTATTTCAGTGGCAACAGACGGAGCTCCTGCAATGGTCGGGCGATATCGTGGGTTTATAAGTCATCTCAAAAGAATTATACCAGGACTTACAGCTATTCATTGCGTAATCCACCGACAACATCTTGTGGCAAAACATTTAAGTGACAGGTTGAACCAATCTCTTCATTATGTAATAAAAGCTGTCAACAAAATCAGAAGCAATGCATTGAATACACGTTTATTTGCTCAATTGTGCGACGAAAATGATGAAGACTTCCAACGACTGCTCTTACATACTGAAGTACGCTGGTTGTCGAAAGGTGCATGCTTAACGAGATTTTACTCTGTTTTCGATTCCATATTAGAGTTCTTAGAAAGTAGAGATCCAGATTTAAAAGAAAACTTGATCAAATTCAAAGCAGACATTGCGTATTTGACAGATTTGTTTAAAAAATTTAATGATATTAACTTGCAGTTACAAGGGGACAGCCTGAATTTAATAAAAACAAAGGGGATAATTTCGGCTTTTCTTGGGAAATTGAAATTTATGAAGCAAAACATTAGTCGGCGCGAATTCTCTCAATTTCCAAACTTGTCGCAGGTAGAATGTATTGATGAGGATATCCATACCTACAGTCAACATTTAAGTGCCCTGCATGATGACTTCAAAACCAGGTTTGAAGATATACTGACGATGGATATACCACCATGGATAATAAATCCATTTGATGAAACGGAAGTGGCCAATGTTGTATTACAAGAGGAGCTGCTCGAGCTAAGCACTAATGAGGAGCTGAAGGTGAAATTTAGAAAAGGCTACCCAACATTTTGGCTGCAAGCAGAAATACCCGAAAAATATCCTGGACTGTGGGAAATCGCAAGGAAATTTTTAATAGCTTTTCCCTCGTCATATCTTGTCGAAAGGAGTTTTAGTGCCGTTACAAACCTCTTAACAAAAAAAAGGAGCAAATTAAACATCACAGAGCGGGGGGATTTGCGGTTATTGCTCACAAAAATAAAGCCAAACATTGATCGTTTGCTGACACTCCATCAGATACATCCTTCCCATTAATTAAAATTATGACCTGAACCTATATTACCTTAATATTTTTTTCTTGTAATTCTATTCTTTTAATAAATAAAGTGATATAAAATGTACCATTTTTCGTTTTTATTTTACATATCGAAATATAGGGACAGAACTCAGAAGTGACACAATTTTTATTTTTTGGCGACTTTAAGAATGTGGTAGAAATGTAGCAGCAGGGGGTCCACCGAAACCAGTAAAATTTTGAAAGTGGTCCACGAGAAAAATAAGTTTGGGAACTACTGATGTAATCGTTAAACTAAGCCCGAAGTACCGAATATCTTTCTTTTTCCTTATTTTTCCCTAAATTGCCATATAAAACCTATGAAAATTGCTTTGCATAGCTTTTAATTCACATGTCATAGTTTCGATAAAATTACCTTCGAAAATTTTGACTACCATGTTGATTTACCTGTAACAAAAATAAATAATAAAATTAAATCAAGGAATTCGATAGGTTAGAATCTTCCAAAGAGCAGAGTAAGTAATCTCAATTAACTATCTTTCATTGTTACGAAAGTGTAAACTTAACAAAAAGTCTAATTTTCCATTAAATACGAGTATAAACATAAATGGAAGAAGTTTACAATCTAAAGAATTTATTGGATCATAATAGATCTACGCGACTAACAAGTATAAATCTAAGTTTTAGTACAATCTGAAATTAATCCGATAATAGACATCCGGCAGGCGAGTCGTAGGCGACGTTCCGGTAATTGCCGGCTCACCGGACCGGAAACGTGTAATCGCGCCGGAAACAAATAGGTATTTACATGTTAACTCACATGTTATTTCTAGTAATAGTTTGTGTCGCTTTTTCAGTTGTCTGGGGACATAAATATCTTTTCAAGAAGCTCAATTAAAATAAATGAGAATATAACACTTTGTTTGTTGCATTATTTAGCTCCACCTGCGTCAAAAAGTAGCATATGTTTGACCTCGGGTCTTCAACTATATTCAACTAAATTTCATCAAAATCCGTTCAGCGGTTTGACCGTGAAAGCGTAACAGACAGACAGACTTTCGAATTTATAATATTAGTATGGATATTGCTGTTTGTGTGTTCATTGTAGTCTTACGGTTGAAATCGAAATAGAGATGAGGAATTACACAATCATATGGACCTTTTGCTCTTTACTCTATACTACTCTATGTTAGAGACATATCTAACATTATAGTCCAACATAGAAACACCCCTAATTTTAGGGTTCAGTATTCAAAGGTAAAACGGGCCCATTGGCTGTGAATCCACTGTATGTTGATAGCTAGACAGTTATAGTTATTACAGATGATGCATTTCTGCTGTAACTATGACAAGAAATACTAATAAAACTGAATAAACTAAATATTTAAATAGCTTCCATACAAATAAAAACCTAGATATTTTTGCCGTTTTTTGGTCAATATTAGTGACGGCAACAGGTGAGATGCTTCAAATTTTCACTTAATGTTTAGTTGTATAATGTATATATATAAATGTTAGATAAATAAAAGCCGGTTTTATTATAAGGACATTCTCAAAAACTCGGCAATCCATACTAATATTATAAATGCGAAAATGTCTGCCTGTCTTTCTGTCTGTTACGCTTTCACGGTCACACCGCTGAACGGATTTTGATGGAATTTGGTTCCATACTTAATAATATAAATGCGAATGTCTGTCTGTTTGTTTGTTACGCTTTCACGGCCAAACCGCTGAACGGATTTTGATGAAATTTGGTATTAATATAGTTGAAGACCCGAGGTCAAATATAGGCTACTTTTTGACGCAGGCGCAGGAGCTTCGGGAAAAAACTCAAATATCAAATAAGTTTATACGGTGTTCTACTTCAGTGAAAATCGACAATGGTATGGATTTAGCACATAAGTGTAATTACATATTTTTTCACAATATTTATAATAAATATTGTGAAAAAATATGTCACTCGATCTCGAAACCTGGCCAACCTACTCCATCAGTCTGAGCATCTCGAAATTGGTCATTTTACCCCGCTTCAGCAATTTACCACAATCGCCACAACTGAAATCTAACGATGTAATTTTTCACCGTAGCACTATTGATGTCGGTGATAATGATACGAGTATCAAATATCGGCAATCGAGGGGCTGGATAGCCGAGCGCGACGCGCGTATCCGTAGAGAATGCGCGTGTCAAGTAACGGCGAGACGCGACCAGTATTGGATTGATCGCCATTAAGTGAAATTTTCTATCTCGAGGTCCTCCGTGCTTTGTTGGTCCTGGTTGTTATCGATAGATGCAGTCGTTAGGCTGTGTCAGATGCCTTTAGGAAGCCTGAAAATATCTGACAGTGTTGGCCACTAAACTTGAGTCATGTTCCTGTTGGCCTGTTTCCTTGTAAAAAAGGTTAAGGAGGTCAGACGGCAGTAATAACCAGTGCCACCAAATCTAGGACTAGGGCGACGTCATTTTTCACCGCCGCACTATTAATGTGGGTGATTTTATTTTAATTTTAATTTATTTTATAAAAACACTGACACCACTTATAGTTTCCCAATGCGTACTGTGAGTTAGGACAGGACAAATTACACAGGTTTATGAGACTCATACATTATACACGAATGAACAAAGGATTTCAGCTTATCATAAAATATATCTACGTTTACGTGATAGTGAAACGAGTATCAAATGTCTATCAAAACCTAGCTCAAATTACTTCACACAAATTGAAATATGCTTTGTTTCCTTTTTTCCTATTTTTATATTCAATTAATATATTTTTTAATTAATATCGAGATTGGTTTGGTTATCAAGTTTCTTTTATGGTATTTTGTTTGAAAACAGAATATGCTTTGACGTTCGTAGACTACTTAAGAATAAATGGATAGGAAGCATCCTTTTTTAGTAACACAGTAGTTAGTTAAATAAATATTCATATTCTTGACACGTCTGTCCACATATCCTTATCTATCATTGCTATTGTATTTCTACCTTGTTTGTATTAATGGTGTGTGTTTGTGTAGTAGATATGTTGTGACATTGTATGTATGTATAAATATATGTGTAAGTTTATGTTGTGATATTTATTATTATTTTTTTCTCTTTTTGACACCTACCGCGCACAATCTTTAATATCCTTATTCAATTTTCCGAAAGGTTGTCTGAAAGAAATTGCTATAGCGATC
Organism: Euzophera pinguis; assembly: GCA_947363495.1. NCBI lineage: Eukaryota > Metazoa > Arthropoda > Insecta > Lepidoptera > Pyralidae > Euzophera > Euzophera pinguis. Next base: position 1,550,550 of record OX376172.1, read on the forward strand.
AGGCTGCCTTTGCGCAAGTTTACTTTTCTTGTTATTGCTTGTATTTAACAATGTATCCTTGTTATGCAATAGAGTTTTTGTATTGTATTGTATTGTATAATTAGTAAAGAATAAAAACACATTGAATAAAATCAATTTGAAAATCATCTCTATATCTATAAACTCTCTCAATGGCGTTTATTTGATCCCTAGTTAATATATTGGTTTAATGTTATGAATTCTAACGAGATTGTCGGCTTTGTGACTAAAATTAAATTTATTACAGATAGGTAGATCGTGTTGAATAGTATTAACTGGGAGAAGAAAATATTAAATAATTAGATGAGTATCGTGGTAGATAACACAGTAAATTTTCCCAAGAAATTATGTGGACAGAAAACTTTTTCATTACACAAAATAAACAAGAATCTTGACTGGGACATGAATTATAAAAATATGCCGGTTATGGAGCCCTATTTTTGAATGTTTATCTAACTCATTCTCACTCAATTTTCATTTGTCATAATGAATTTCAAAAATAGCGCTTTTGGCCGCGAATCAGATGGAGATAGTGATTTTTGGAGATGGTTTAAGTATTTAATACATTTAGATTTTTCATAGGTCAATTATAATTTTAATTAAAGTGAAAAAAAAATCCAGCCTTCTGAGGTTTAGATCGATCCTTGCGTCAGGCAGCTGGTAACGTATAAAGATAATCGAGCTAATATGTTTAGGCAGATATATCTCTGTATTTGCGATATTTTGTAATCTAAATAAATTGCTGATGAAATTACAATCAATAGCGTGGTTATAATGTAGTTAGAATACATACGCAGATTATCTCAGCATAACAAGCAGTGCATAGGAGAAATGAAATCAATAATTATGTAGTAATAGACATGTCATGTTATGAACATTTAACAGTTTTTTATTTTTATTTTTTTTTTTTGAGCTTTTTATAGATAATAAGACTGAATCCTTCTTGAACGAGTCCGATTCGGACTTGACCGTTTTTTTTTTATTTTGCTTGATCGAAACCACATCAGAAGTTAAAAGGCGGTATCATAAACTCAAAAAAGTAAAGCAGTGTCAATCGACCTAGTAACGGACAAAATATTAATAAACGAATTAAAAAAAGGAAATTTTACACAACAAAATAGAAGTCGCTAGGCATTTTCTGACGGTGCACGAAAGAATTTTACAGGGAAGAAACTCTTTCCATTATAAGACGACGTTCGATTACTTCACATCGGCACCGCGCGGCGCGCCGCATGGGTACAGTTGAAGCGAAAATTGTTAGAGAGAAAATATTTCACGTAGTAATGTTGCGCTAAAGAGTTTCCACTGAAGGAAAAGTCGTCTACGTAAATGTTTTTGAAATATAACAGCGATTTATACAATTTTTAAAGTATCTTTTGGAATATTTGTATTGATATCTATATATCGATTGTAGATAACATTTTTAATTTGGGGTTTTCATTTCGTCAGCTTATATTTGGGAAAGGTTGAAACAAAATAACAGAGATGATGTTATTTGATATAATTGTTAAAATAATTGAGCTGTAAAAAATTATTAAATCATTAACATTTTTATATAAACCGACCGAGTGCGACGTTTTTTACAAAGTTATCAGACTTCTACAGTAATTAAATATCTAATGTAGCCGAGTAATCCTCAACGCACAACCTTTTTAAATCTACCGAGCAGTTATAAAACGCTAAATTTATCTCGCTAGTCGCTTAAAATTTAACATAAAAATGTAGAAAATAATACGCGACGGACGTCAAGAGTGAACATGAATGAAATTAAGTGTCAGAAGCAGTACATAAATCTTATCAGAGCGCACACGCTTTCTGATTTTAAACAATCATGTTGCGAGAAAAAGTACAACCGCCACAATAGGTGCCGTCGGGTGGAAACATGAGTTATGGAACGCGCGGTGCGGCTACTGCGGTCGCGGGTATACAACCAAATTAGGGTAAGAACTCACCATGTGATTTTTTGTTTAGCCTTTCGTTGGTCGAATGCTATTGGAAGCATTTGGATGTGAAAGGACGTGTAATTTTTGTTTTGTAAAGACTATTTACTAGTGCCATTTTAATCGCGAAAAGTTTATTTGTTCTTGGAATCTATCGAAATATGAGTTTCGTAAGAAGGCAACTACGTCGCTGAATTTATTGTTGTGGTTACACTAAAACTAATTGTTTAAAATTTTTACACAAGACTACTTTTTAAGTAGCAGCATGTTTGATTTGCATGAATATAAGTATTATTTTTTGTCTTTTTGGTAAAATAACGGCAGTAAAAATACACATTCTTTGATTTAAAATTCTTTATTTATCACTGTTCATCTTGTTGCCTGAAATGAACAATTTCATTTATTTTTAATCCTCTGGCAGCCTGACAGATTATTGAATAGTAAAGTTTTAGTAGAATCTCCTTTTCAACCTATGATTACAAAATCTTAAAATTAAAGACCGCATTCATTCATTGCATCCAATGCCACTAGCTACGACATAAACAGTTCAAAAATGCTTAAATAAAAGAGAGTACCTTTATTTATTTTCTGTGTCATAAAATAAACACATTATAAACTTTTATTTACCTACTGTTATAGAAATTAAAAACCAATACTAAATTATACTTTCAGCCATTCTCAAAGCAAACTTCACAAAGTAAATATCAAAATAACTCCGCTCTCGTAACCAAACTCCAGTAAATATTTACAGGTCACAAAATGGTTTATTTAACGTTAACCAAATAGTGTTCTCAAACTGATCCGTTATTAACTACATTACAAGGCTCAAGTAATAGGCTAGGTATATTTAATTACTGTATTTAAATACTCTATATTACAGGGCTAATAATTATAGGGTTTTCGTTGACATCGTTATAAAATTAAGTGTTTTATGTGATAAATGGTTAACAAGATTGAAGATTATGTTGTAAGAATACATTATCCTTGAGGTCTGTTATAAGGTTATGATAGACAGAGTCTTTTGGACCCAGTATTCGTCGGTTCCGTGTCAAACATAATTTGTTTTGTTGTTTCCAGTTTGATTAGGTCATAATAAACATAAAATCAAAGGCTTGAATCACCTGGTTGTCTGATGATTAAGATGATTTCGTGTTTCGGAGGCACGTTAAGTCGTTGGCCCCGGCTGTCATTTGGTGGTTGTTAAAGGAACCACGTCAGAGGCCGAAAGCCGGTTCCGAAAAACTCTGATACCAAGGTGTACAGGGTTAATTAACCAACCCAATCCATATGAATAAATTACTGGTTTTGTGTCCCGTCAGTAATTCCTCGCCTACAATAAAACTACTACACCATCACCTCTGCCTGCGACCATGAACGCTGCAAAGTGTTTGAAACGTTAGTTTAATTATTTTATAATTCTCAAATTAATAAATTATATAATCAATCGATACAACTATAGTTTAAATTAATAGGAGTGTAAATATAAAAATCACTTTCGCGTTTAGGCCACGACTGTTCACCATAACTCCACAACATCAACTGACTACTGGCACCACAGTTGTTTTCGACAAAAAGCCGTTATGGCGTGTTCGAACGTGATTGGTGGGGTCATCAGCCAATCACAAGCGACTTAGTGTTGCCATGAATAAACGTTATTTACGAACTTGCTTAATTTTATTTAAAATAAATAATAATAATAAAAAAAAATCAATAAAAATTTTAGAATCACGACAATTATATATGTAATAATCGCGAAAATATTAGACCGCAGTCGCTCCATTGTAATAACCAGTGCCATCACATAAAAGATCAAGACTTACAGCGTACCCTAGGCTCTGAAGCGGAAGCTTGGACAAAAAATAGAAATCTTTTGAAATCATTACACTACACAACTCTTCACTGCACAACATTGTACATCATAATACTACGCTGTAAAATAACTGTTATATGCATGACTTGGCGAGTCGTGTCAAATACCGGAATATATCAAGTGGCCACCACTCATAATAGCTTCGATCAAGATATGCCTTAACAATTGTAAGCTGTCGGGCGCGTGCACGTGTATCGGTCAGTAATTTAATGTTAAGTGAATTGAATTACTAAGGGATTGTGGATAACATCTTAATAGAACATGAAACATGTAAAATTATTGTTTAACTGGTATAACAATGAGAAAAAATGATTTTAAAATCATTAATTCATTTCCAGTTCATGTTTAATCGACCCTGCACACTCTGGCGTCAGATTATTTCGCAACCGTATCGGTCTCTGACGTGGTTTTTAATACATTGATGTATATATTTAAAAGTACTTTTCCTACCGTGTTTCCCAGTTACATCTTGCTTATTCTTTAAAGCTCATTTTCATGGTTAGTTAATAATATGTGGCTAAGTATTAGTAAAGGTAAAGGCTCCTGATTTTAGAGTTTTAGAGTAATTGTTATTATAAATTTAAAAGGCTGCCTACTCTTATCGTTAAGGTTGGGAGGACCTTATAGAAGCGTTATAAAACATTGTGTTAAACGACAACATCCTATAACACTAAAGACAATTTTTACGTATGAAATGTTAGATAACACAGTTATGCAACATTCTCTAACTGCTCTGTGGGAGCACCTATAGAGCTTTTTCTATACTTTAATTTTTTAATAAGACACGACACGGTTACTTTTACTTTTGTAACTAATTTGCTACATGAAATGAGTGTACAAGACAAAATTATACACAGCCAAATTAAATTTACACTAACCAAGAGAGCACTCTTCACAAGCAAGGACTTTACAAGCCTTTTATTTGTGCACAAGAACGGCGAAACCACGAAAATTGAATTCTGGAAGTTTCGCGATGCACTTAAATTATGCCGTCTGTGCATAGGTTACTTTAGTATTTTACGAGTATGCAAATTCGAGTGGGAAATGTATTTTCTGGTAAGAATAGGCTAGTTTCCTAAAAAAATATAATAAGTCTGTCGTTAATCAGTCGTATTTTTTTTTAATTACACAAAAAATGCTAAATATATGGCGCGTCAAAGTTCCGTGTGACGTCACAGTGTGCTACACTTTTTCGCAATATGTAACGTCACGAGCCTCCACTCCTAAACTTTAATGCGTTATATCTTTATAATGTATATCTCAATTGACAAAAGAAAAATACTTCACTATATATTTTGATTCCCTAATGACGGACTAATTTTAATGTTAGTCTTTTGATCCTGGAAACTAGCCTATTGACAACGTTTGCGAGGGACACGCATGCAGCAATGATGTTTTTATGGTTTTACATAAGATTTTACTGGAAATTTTGGAAGGCTTTGAAGGATTGGGAAGATAAGCTGCAAGTAGCTCATATAATAAAGCTGAATACTGTGTACTTTATTTTGAACATTTATACCTACTGGTTGCATTTTAGAAAAATACTTTTTGCATTTGATAGCCCAATTCTTGGAGAAAATTGCTGCTTCGTCCGAGCGTAGTTTCCTAGTTGCGTTCTTAGCTTACGCTCGGAGACTAGGATACGCTGTAAGTCATGGTTCTAGATTTGGCGACACTGTTTATTACAATGGAGCGAATGCCTTCTGTTACCCTTTTAACAATGAACCCAGACCAACAGGAACATGTCCCAAGGTGTGATAGTATCCAATACTGTCAGATTTTTTCATGGAGAAGATTGCAATATAATTTTTTTGGGTCCGTTAAGCCCATGGAGTAAATACAAAGAGGTGACGGTGCATCGACTGGTGCTCCTATATGGCAATTGGCGCAGTGACATCGGAAGTGGGCGTGGCTTACGTCATTTTTCGTTCAACTACGAAAAATGCGTGACGTGGAGTAGCTCTAATGTTTTTCTTATTTTTTCTAATTTACTTTTCGTTTCAGCTTAGAATATTTTGTAAAATATTTTAAACCATTTAGTTTTCAGTGTTTCAACGCTGTAGTGTTATTGGATCACAATAAACGTAAGTAAATAACATATTTTCGAATTTATTTGATTGATTTAGTGTTACACCGAATATGTGTCTGTTTTTAATGTTCAAAATATCTGTAATATAAATATATCTTTTGATGTTGAAATCTTCGATTTGCTAGCGATATCTATTGGTGAGTAGAGGGGATAGTTAATAGTGGCGGAGCCACGACCAAACCGAGCTCCCCTCACGTCGGCCTTCCGCCCCGCGTAGCCTCACACAATTTTTGTAAAGAAGCTCTCGATACGCCATCTCCTCTTTGTTATTACTCAGTGGTTAAACCCCAAGAAACATTTGACATATTATACATTTTGTAAATAAATCAAAGTCTTCTTCTACTTACTTGAATTACGTAATACAAAATTCGCTTTCAAAAGAAAAGTCAAAATTCGCCTCACTAGCATAATATCACCCTAAATCGTCATCTTTTTCCGTTTTCATCTCTTCTTTTATGTATGTATATGTATAGTTATGAATATTGTATGTAAATCTATGTATGTTTATTTAGCAGTTAAGTGTTTTTTTTGTTGTTTTTTTTTCTCTCTCATTGTATTCTAAAATGTTCTGTTTTTCCAAATGGTTGACTGGGAGAGAATGCTTTTAGCATTAAGTCCGCCAATTGTAAAATTGTGGTACAATAAAGATTTATAAATAAATACTACTTGAAGTACGTCATTTTTTTTTTCAAAACATTAAAGTGTAACGATATAATTGAATGTTGGCTCTGCCTACCGGTTTTACTCGCAGTAGCTCGTAATAACTGGTCTAAACACAGGTTGGTCGTGAGTTATGTTTCCAAATTGCATGCACTGTTCCAAAATGAGGGCTATGGAAAAATGCTTTTTACGCGTTTATAGCTTGGCTTTGTTTGAAACAGAAAAAAAAGAGTAAATTGTTTTGAAGATTCATAGCCGAATTATTTTGGAACATTTAAAGCAAATATTATCTTTACATCCTGTGTATTATTATGTCTTTATATATGTTGCATTCCAAGTAAGGCTTCATAGAATATACCTTATTTTGTACGTTTTTAAGCTTCAGATTTCTATGATCACGTAACATAATATTATCGAAGGTAACGTCTTAAAAGGGTAAAAATTCTGCTGTAAAATCAGTCAATAGACAGACAAATGCAATGTCAGCTATCTATAGCACTTTTAATATAATTAAAGTCTAGTATGATGTAAAATATGTATGAAACTAATCTAGCATAGCTAATTATATTTCATTGAATAGCCAAGGCATGGCTGATTGCTCCATTCATAGTATAAACAAATCACAAAGAGAAAACAACAGGCTATATAGACATTTCTAGTTGTATATTAAAATCTCATTGACTCGAAAACCAATACTTTCTGAGAACAGAATATCCACTGTGATTGAACCCCGACGCACTGTATAGATTTCCTTTGTGCAGTGGTATCGCTCCAACAAAACACGATAGACAATATATGTAGGCCATTGTTACCAATTTGTACCTCAGGACAGCACCTGGCCACAATGTACCCTTCAGATCACACAAGGGTTTCACGTCGGTGATGGTTAATTCAAATTGGATCCTAACAATGTAATAGTAAGACATGATTTTGACTGACAATTATTTATTTAACTTTTGGCCAAACCTACAACGAAACATTTTTTGATGCTCATAAATATCTTCATCGTGGTTAATGAGCAAGAAGGACCTTTTAGAAGCCAAGTTTTTAGTCTGGCTATTTTATCAGGACAAGTCAGGATTACAGTCAATTTAGAAAATAATTCCAAGTTTATGATTTAATATTTAAATATTTAGTTAATTAAGTACTATATTCACTGGCAACATTATGATCGTCTGTTATAATAATCAGTAGAGGGGCAATATTGGGGGTGGAAGCTTTAGGTCTTTAAAACATGGAAGGCGGTAGATGGATATTTCATTCTAGCTAGAATTGTCTTACATTATTGTTATTTAAATTAGTGTGACATTTTATTACAAGCAATCTTAATGCTGTGTACTATTCTTCTGCAGATGATAGTAATTATATTGGGGTGGCTTTTATCATACCACAAAAACTACAAGAAAATGTACTGGGCTACCAAACAGTTAGAGATCGGATCACCTCTATTTATAAACATCATACAAGTGTATGCTCCTACGGCTCAGTCGGATGAAGAAGTGAGTGACCAGTTTTATGCGGAATTGGATACAGTGTTGCACTCCAAGCCGGCAAGGGAGGTTACTGTTGTACAGGGTGACTGGAGCTCCAAGGTTGGTACTACCCATGGAGATCCTCTATGTGGTACTATAGTAGGTAGTTATGTACTTTCTGGAAAAAGGAAATATAGGGGCAAGAAGTTCATAGAGTATTGTACAGAAAACCAACTCACCCATGAACACCTGGTTTCAGAATCACCCGCGTAGACTTTATACATGGACCTCTCCAAGGGAATCAGATAGACTTTATAACCATTAAATCTCGGTGGCAATCATCAGTTACAAACGCTAAAACATTGCCGGGAGCAGATTGCGGTAGTGGCCATAAGCTTGTGATTGCAGATTTCAGACTCCGCTTCAGACGGACAAAAGCTAGACCAAACTTCACCTTATTTAAACCAACACTTGACCACTTCAGTAAAGAAACCCTTTTGACTCAGTCGAGACTGACTGGAATTAGTTGAAAGACGTCATTCTGGAATGTGCTAAGGAGAGCAGTAGTTTGTTCAAATCTTTAAGGAGGAAGGAGGAATGGATAAGCGATCAGTCACGAGCTTTAATCTGCAGGAGAAGAGAGCTCAAAGGCGAATTCCGCCGAACATAGGCTCCAATATGCTACATGCTACATGCATGCATGGGCTACATGCTGAAATCCAAAAGTCCACTAACAAAGATAGGGACATCCACATCATCGATATATGCAGGGAACTAGATATTAATGCAGATAAATCTTATACGCAAGACATGTTCTAGGCAGTTAAGCGACTTACAGGTGCTTTTAAACCAAAATCTTGGAAATTGGAAGACAGTAAAGGGAAGACATTGACAAACATTGATGATGTTTTAGAGAGATGGTGCGACTATTGTGCCGATCTTTATCGTCAGAATAAAGCTCCGTCAATGGTAAGAAACTAGGTGGAACACATCACGGAACCGTACATTTTAATATCAGATATCAGATACGCTATAAATAAGCTAAAACATAAAGCAGTCGGCCCAGATATGATATCTGCGGCAATGATTCAACATCTTGGTACCAATAAAATTATCCATCTCTTATGCAATAAAATATGGAAAACTGGAGAGTAGCCACAGGATTGGATTCAGTCTGCTGTCGTACCTTTGCATAAGAAAGGTGCTACTTATAAATGTGACAACTACAGAACCCTATCAATCATGTTCCATGCTAGTAAGATCAAGCTTCGTATCATAAACACCAGGTTAGCTGTATTTTAGACCACCAGATACCGAGTGAACAGACTGGCTTTGTAGCTGGAAAAGGCACTCGCGAACAAATATTGAATATACGCATTCTCATAGAGAAGTACCAGGAATTTAACAAACAACTGGTGCTGTGTTTCATTGATTACGCAAAGGCATTTGACTGCGTGGACTGGCGTATAATGTTTGATGTCCTTATCGAAATGGGAGTCCCTGCTCATCTGGTCTATTTAACTCAGAACCTTTACTTAGCAAGAGTTTTGTAAAACTGGAAGACAAGAGATCTAGCTCAGTTTATCATGAGAGAGGTGTTCGACAGGGTTGCATCCTGTCTCCAAGGTTGTTTAACGTCTACGGCGAATATATGATGAGGAAAGCACTCGAAGGTTGGTCTGATGGAGTATGTGTTGGAGGTGAAAAAATCAGCAACCTTAGAAATGCAGATGAGATACCATATTGCTTGCATCCAGTGAAGATGAAATGGCCACTTTATTGAATCGCATTGAGATAGAAAGTGCCAAGCTCGGTCTTAAGATCAATCATTCCAAGACTAAAATAATGGTGGTAGATAGAGCTGAACTTCTTCCTCAATCGTCTGTGCTCAGTGGGTATGAGAAGGCTAATGACTTTGTTTATCTCAGCTCATCAATAACCAGGGAGGGTAGCTGCTCCGAGGAAATTTACCGCAGCTCTGGGATAGCCAAGAGTGTCATGATAAAACTCAATATTACCTAAGGCATTGACTGCAGCCACGTACAAAAATCTTTACTGTGAGTAAAAATAAAGATTTTGCATACACAAAATTATGTACCAAATAAATGATGACATTAGCGTTTAAGACCTTTCACAGTAAAAATATTAAAAAAAATTAACGACCAAATTATTCATTTAACTTTGAAACACAAAACGCCATTTTAAGGGACTGAGTAATTAAAATGAGGAATTTTAACAAAGGCGAAAGGGTTTTATTAGCATAAAAGCTCAGCCGATACATGTATAATTAGGTTCAATTATTATACATTTTTATTACACTAGAAATATCAATTTCAGGTACGGCACCGCGGCCTAACTCCGTTTCGACATGCGACGTGGGTATTTTACAACACTCATTTCGCAAATTCTAGTCTTTACCCGCCCGAGCCACTTGAAACCACTTGAAACCACTTCCAACCGGTTCTAGCCATTTGGGGCCACTCGGCGATCGCTATACAAAATGTTAATTTTTCCGCATGTAATTTCATTTAGGCTTGGTTTCCATCAAACGTTTTACATTTTTTATGACTTAAAAAAGTTTTCATGGAGCTCTACTTAACAAATTGGAAATCCTGGATGTAATAATCTGAATTCTTGTTTATTTTGGTTAGAAGATGGAATGCCGCAACTTGTTATAGCCATTCGTAATATCTCATTAAGACTAATTAATTTAAAAACAATGTTTATAAGAACATCCGTAGCTGCTATTAAAAATTTACTAAAGAAATTTCCATCTTTATCAATATTGTGTTTTGTGAAATTGATTGCATATAAAATTCAATTTTTTGACGCTTGAACTTATCAAATCTCTATAAGCAGGTAAAATTCGAATTTTGTTTATAAAAGTCTCAATAAAAGTGCTTAGAAACCATAAAATCGCGCTTACTTCCGTGTGTTTCATACCTAAACCTGGGAGGCAGTGTTATGCCGTGATGTGTTGCCCCAATGCCGTATTCAACGCTGATTTACTGCAATTTTTAAAGCTACTTTTTACGCGGCGCCATAAACCTTTCCTTTATAGCTTCGGATAATTTTCAATATTTTGCATGTGTTTGTTTGTGTTACATTGTTGCGGTATTCGCACTGATCTGATGTTAAATTAATGCGCTGAAAACAGAATATAATTATAAAAACGTAAATAATAATGTCTAAATATGCAAGTGATATACTTGGAAGAAATTTTACGGCGGCTACTAAATGTATTAATCTTGACAGAAAATATTTTCTTTTTACACTGTCACAGATTCTTAAAATTAATCTTTGAGCATCCATAATCATATCCGCAATAAAAGGGTACAAATATAACTTAATAAGATACTTAGTGTCTACCAGTTTCGCTTTTCGTAAATGTAGAATAATAGTCTTGTTTTCGTATCAATGTCAAATTTTCAAATGTTGTTAGCAATACAAAAAAATGCAGAGAAAACGAAAAACAGACGCTACCTTACGAACTCTGATTAATCCGGTATGATTTTCGACTCTCCAACGTATTTATAATAATACATGTCAGTGTTTATTCACTATTCAGCGTTAATGCGGCAATGGATAACGATGGCAGTAAATAACTCGTGTAAAATGCAAATAAGCATTAAATACCAGCGGAATTGATAAATTGGTGCTTGTTTCAAATAAAAATATGAACGCGATCGGATGAAATGCAAATTTTCAACGGAACGCGATTCATAAAGAGATATTAATTATTACACTTTTTATTCGATGATTTTACTGCATATTTTAAAATTTGGACTGAACATTCGACAGCTTGGAAGCTTAACTAAACTAATAAGTTGGGGAAAAAGTTTCTTCGCATTTTTTAAGAAAATTCAAAACAATTTTTAATATAGTTTATTAACATTTAACTTAAGTATGTAGATGCCATTTTGTTCGATTACTTTTTACTATGTTGGAGGTAGGGACATGGTCCCATTGCTGTAGACATTTTTAAGGCTTCTGATCAAAATACCGCGATAAGTGGTTTTGGCAGTTCTCTCGTAATGTTAACCTGGCACTGCCTAAAGAATTGTAAAGAGACCAAAACAGGTGGAAATCTGAAGGTGCAAGGTCAGGACTATATGGCGAATGCATTAACACCTCCCAGCCAAACTCTCTTAATTTTTGCTAAGTGGCTAAACATGTGTGAGGTCTAGCGTTCTCATGATGAAAACCCACACCCTTTCTGTTCATTAATTCCGGCCGCTTTCTTTGAACTTCTTGCTTTAATCTCATCAGTTGTTCGCAGTAGAGTTCAGAATCGATAGTTCTGCCGGTGGTAACAGCTCATAATGAATAATGCCCTTCCAATCCCACCACACACATAGCACCACCTTGTTGCGAGTTAACCCGGGTTTCGCCACAGTCTGTGAAGCCTGATCCACTTTTCATCACCAGTTATCAACTTCTTCAAAAATGATTCGGTTTGATAACGTTGAAATAAAGAATCACAAATGAGTACACATTTCATTAGGTTTCTTTCAGTGAGCTCGTGAGGTACCCAAATATCGAGCTTTTTTGTGTACCCAGTTTTTTTCAAATGCGCCAAAACTGTTTTGTGGTCAATTCTCAGTTCTTCAGCTACGTCGTAACTACTGATATTTTCAAAAATGGCATCCATTTTATCCGTAATAGGGCGACCAGAGCGACGTGCATTTTTGAAATCAAAATTTCCGGATTGAAAACGCTTTTTTTAAACCAAAATTGTGCTACTCTCACAGACACTGCACTAGGACCATAAACATTGCAAATTCTTTTCGCGGCTTGCGTTGCATTTTTTACCTTTTTTATAGCAAAATTTTAAAATGTATATTCTTCATTAGATTTACTCATCTTGACAGTGCGAAAAACAAATGAAAATCACACATTTTCCTAATTTGAATATGGAATTATCTTCTTTAAAATTTAAACCTCTAATGATACCAAAACCAGCCAGATACAAATAGTATAGCCAAAAACAAGTTCATACATACTATATGCGAAAAGACTTTTTCCCCAACCTAATATTTATTATTTTATTCAGAGCTACTTACTTAATTACCCGTTTCCTCAAGATCAATCAGGATGTATCCATACAAATAAAATATAATAAATGCAAGAAGACACAAGTTTTGGCTGATTCTATTCCCTTATGGCACCAATTAAATAAATTGAAAAGAAACTTTCCTGTAGTTAAGCGTGTACCTCGCGGGGCAAGGCGCTGCGTGGCGACCTTTCTGTCCTCTTGCATAAGAGACGTCTTAGCTAAAAATAATAAAGACTCCTGGGAGAATTTTCTATGCTTTTCCTATCGAACACTTTCGGTAAGTGGAAGCAGAAGCGATGGCTCCCTAACACAAAAAATTAAAAATAACTGCTCACTCAATGTTAGGCCCATTTTAGATCATGTCAAAAAATCAAGTATTTATAATGTTTCGAAAAAAATTGAAGGGAAAATTAATGAAGGTGACATAAAGGGAGCCGCCTTACTTCTGTTTTCCAGCGACGTTGTTGCTCCTAATACTCCAGAAACGTACGCAGCTTTAAAGACGAAACATCCTCAGCCTTCAGCAACATCACGTCTACCGGATGCCCCTGATCCTTCTATGCGCACACCGGAGGCCACAACAGGAGATGTGCGGGCTGCGATCATGTCGTTCAGGAGGGGTTCTGCGGGCGGCCTCGACGGATTGACGCCACAACATTTAAAAGATCTAATCTGTGGCGCCAACGGCGACGTCGGTACTGCCCTCCTGGAGGACTTGACGCGGCTCGTTAATCTAATGCTCTCTGGAAAGGTAAACGAGGATGTCGTAGAAGTCCTATATGGTGCTAACCTATGCGCACTCCGCAAGAGAGATGGTGGCATTCGCCCTATTGCTGTAGGTAACACCATCCGCCGTGTTGCTTCGAAAATCTGTTGTAAATACATCTTGCCTGTGCTTGAAAAAGAATTTCAGCCTTTACAGTTAGGTTTTGGAAGCAAAGGGGGCTGTGAAGCCGCTGTACACGCGGCTCGTGTCTTCCTCAAACGCGGTGGAGGTGAGGTCTTGCTGAAGGTGGATGTAAAGAATGCATTCAACTCGGTTGATAGGGGCGCACTGCTGTCCCAAATAAATAACATTATACCTGCCACATATGCCTATATGTGGCAGTGTTATAGTAAGCCGACTTGTTTAATATATGAAGGTCAAAAATTAGAGTCTGCAGTCGGCTGTCAGCAGGGCGACCCTCTCGGACCGGCCATATTTAGTTTGGCTATAAACCCATTAATCAAAAATTTGGCCTCAAAATTGAACATGTGGTATTTAGATGACGGAACCTTAGGAGGTGACGCAGAATCTGTTTTATCTGATCTAGAGAAAATTATAAAATCATTTAACGAAATCGGTTTGGATTTAAATTTTTCTAAATGTGAGATTTATTTTAAAGACGGGTTGCATTCTAGTGACGAAATTTTTCGAAAATTTAATATTCTTGCTCCCAATATAAAAATTGTAAATAATGAATCTCTTCGCCTCCTAGGGGCACCTGTGCTGGAGGATGCATTCTCAAATTATGTAGATGAACAAATCTCTATTTTTGAAGCATCCTCCAGCCGTCTCGTAGATCTCAACCCCCATTTGGCTTATACAATATTAAAGTTTTGTCTTTTCATGCCCAAGACCACCTACGTATTGCGATGTACTCCACTTTGGTCCCACGTCCAGCTTCTGTCCCGTTTAGACCAATGTGTGCGCGAAACGTTGGTCAACATTTTAAACTGTCCCCTGAACGACAGATGCTGGAATCAGGCAACATTACCAGTACGCTATGGTGGTCTTGGTATAAGGAAAATTTCTAGTGTGGCACTACCAGCCTTTTTGTCTTCCGTTTACAGCACGCTTAGCCTTCTTGGAAAAGTCTTAGACCCGTCGCTTTGCGATGTCGAGGCAGCGTGTTTGACGGAGGCCAGAAACGCTTGGTCTAGTGCAGCCGGTTCGCATATCAATCTACCCCTGAACCTGGATTCGCAGCGACATTGGGATGAGCCGCTCTGCCTACATGTCCAAAACTATCTATTGGAGACATCTGATAGTCAAGCAGAACGATCTCGTCTCCTGGCTACCTGTGAACCTGAGTCAGGGTTCACAGGTAGGTGGTTGAATGCCATTCCGTCTTCAAATGTTGGTACATTGATGGACAGGACTAGTTTCAGCTTGGCGGTATGTCTGCGGATAGGGGCAAGGACAAATGAGCCTCATCGCTGCCGCTGCGGGGGAAGCGTCGACTCCCTAGGTCACCACGGCTTGGCCTGTCGCCTCAGTGCAGGTCGCATTTCGCGCCATGCTGCTCTAAATGACGTCATCCGTCGGGCGCTTGCCAGTGCCGGTGTGCCCGCAGTGCTGGAGCCTGCAGGCATTGCTCGGAATGATGGTAAGCGACCCGACGGTATGACGCTCATTCCATGGAGAAATGGCAAGTCGCTAGTGTGGGATGCTACTTGTGTGGATACAGTAGCACCATCCCATATACAAGCGACTGCCTGCAGGGCGGGTGCGGCTGCTGCGACGGCAGAGACCAATAAGAGGCGCAAATATGCGGCTCTAGGAGAGCCATACATATTTGTGCCCTTTGCTGTGGAGACTATGGGGCCATGGGGTGCGGATGCAAAACTCTTGTTCAAAGAGATATCCGCACGCCTTGTCGATGTTTCCGGGGACCCAAGGGCTGGCACATATTTCGGTCAGAGGATCAGCATAGCTATCCAGAGAGGAAATGCCGCCAGCCTTCTGGGTACATTACCCTGTGATGGCAGCGATTTGGGCTCCATTTTTTATTTAAATTAAGAAAAGTCTATTAGTTATGTATTTCATTATTTATCAATGTCTTTTTAGTTTGTGGTTTAGTTTTGTTTTTTTGTTTAATAGGTCTTAGTTTTAGTGGTGAAATATATAAATAGTTTAATTTAATAAAGCCAAATTGAAATCAGAAAAGTACAAGTATGTAAAAGACTGCCTGAATGTTTATAACGCTTTCATATATGGACCTGATGTAAAACGTAGGCTACTTTTTGACGCGGGTAGACCCGCGAGTAATAGCTAGTGTTAGAATAAATCATACTTGTAGAGAAATAAAACAATTTGAATTTACGTCAAACATAATTTTTTGTTAAATAGTCAATGGGTAACTGATGCTGCTGATATATCTATATATATAAAAATCAATGCCACTTTTCGTTGTAATTTTATAACTCAAGAACGGGCTCACCTATCCAAACCAAATGTTTAGGCTTTGTTTGGACTATTTAGTAGATGGTTTATGTGAAGTTTGCACCGTACCGGGCCGCTAGTAATATTATATTTATTTATGTTCCTGTTTGATGTTTGTATATCCATACATCCATACTAATATTATAAATGCGAAAGTCTGTCTGTCTTTCTGTCTGTCTGTTACGCTTTCATGGCCAAACCGCTAAACGGATTTTGATGAAATTTGGTATGAATATAGTTAAAGACCAGGGGTCAAATATAGGCTTTTTGACACAGGCGGAGCTGCGACAGCTAGTATATTATAAGTATGCATTTTTTCCTTATTTATTCCAAATTGTTTTCAATGTAATGAATCACGATTTATGAATAATAATTATTAAAATCCCTAATTTATTTAAAATGGTATAATATCTACTTTGTTTAAAAAACAATGGATCACGATGCGGAAAGTATCATAGAATATACATTATCGAATCTACCTTATAAAATTAATTTGCAAACAACTCGGCGCAGCTAATATGCGTAATTATACAAATTAATTGAAAAGATTCGTCGCCATCTTAACAGCCGCAATCCGCTTCTTACCGGCTCGGGATCCCTGAAGAATTAATTAGAATCGAGCACAAAAGACGAATTTAATAAAAAGAGTGCATTTTACTGGAATTAACAGCAATTATACGTATTTTTTTTTCTTTTGATAAAATTTAGAAAGATGCTAGTTTCTTTTTCTTAATGAATTAATTAGCATTTATGCCTCAGTAGATAATAATAAAATATTAGAAAAGAAGGAATTTTGAAAATGTATAGTATTTTTTTCACAAAAAAGGTTTTATGGAGATTTTTATGAAATAAACGTAAATTTAAATGACAAATTATTCTAGTTAAGAGGTCGGGTTCCGTACCATTATTTATAGAAACCACAAAAATCTTGTCTGTGGTGTGGGAGCTCCCTTAAATATTTTTGATACAGACGGTCAGACTGACGAACAGCGGAATTTTAGTAAAATGATCGCGTTTTACCATTGGGTACGGAATCATAAAAAATATTGTAGGGCCAGTTGGCAGTTCTAGGTGTTGTTGAAAATACGCAGTGCAGGTTAATCTGTGAGAGATGGGAGCTGACAACTGGCAGCCATCGCGCAGAATAGAACACTCTGGCGCTCTCTCGTTTCGGAGGCCAAGATCCACTTCGGGTCGCTCAGCAATGCAGTGAGTCAACGAGTCACACTTCTGCACTGCTACAATAGTTTTAAAAATAGATGTAAATTACCAAATATATTAACCTTGTTAATTAAAACTTATTTTTTTATGTTTATTGTCTTGTTCAAAATAATTAAAATCTAACATGCGTATCGTTTACATTTGTATTCGTATCAAAATAACAAAATATATAAAAGCTACATTTTCTTTGAAGGCGGGCCCTTTGCTCTTTGAGAGTACCTCTCCTGTTCTAATTAGGTATGTATTAATTAGTAGAAACTCGAGACGTCCTCCCCCCCCCTTACCACGCCTTAGATACAATCAAAAACAAACAAAAAATCTAAAATAAATTTAAGATAATTAATTTCGTTATCACAGGTACTCATTATTTAGATTAAAAGCTTTTTTTTTTTGTTGATACAGACAGGACAGGGTACTAATGATGGTAAACAAATAATGCTTTAAGAACATTTTTAATCATGTATTGTACGTGGGTTTCAGTCTAATACTAAAAAAAACTTTATACAAGTTTCACATATAATTTAAGTAAAATAATTACGTACTTCAAAAGACACAAAAAGTTTAAAATCCCAGTTGCCTAAGTCGGGCTCCCAAAACTTTTATTTACCTACTATATTTGTATGTTATGACTATCAGCAAAGACATAATATTAGTGATAGTGATTTTGTATTATTTTCTGTTCTAACGCCTTTATGAACTACCTGTGTACAAATAAATGATTCGATTGATTGATACTTTAATCCGCACGAAATTTTCTGTTTCTCTTAGTGGTTGACTGGAAGAGAATGCTT